>JARHVA010000570.1:20000-130000 GCA_037957365.1 Torreya grandis | reverse complement strand
ATCATCCCTACATAGATCCCCTATCTCAAGGTATAGATGGTGTGGGAGTTTATGTACACATTATATACCCCTTAATAATTTGTTTTACCATCCTAGTCATTTAATACATCATAAATTTTGTAGGTGTTTGTCCACAAACTAACTAGAGTGGCACCATAGGAGATTTTTTAGTTAGGGAGGTCATAGTAAGATTTAAAATCACTCCCAAAAATATCCATGATTCTATCTTAAGAGCCCACAGAGCACATAAGATCATGTATGCCATAATGTAATCATTTGGTATTGAGTAACAACTAACTAAAGAGGTTAACATAAGTTAAGAATTACAACATGGAAGTGACTCTATATAGCCCACACTTTTTGTATGCCCAAAGAGCATCCTAAAATTTTGCCTCATCCTTGTCATCATTGTATCCATGCTTCAAAAACATCTAAACAAAATTTAATTTATAATTTTAGTGTTTTAAATGGGTTAGGCCCATTGGTAAAGTGGTGTCTCTATATTTAGGGTTCGCTATGGTGTTAGAATTTAAATTAACCATCTTAGAAATGGATAGATCCTTATGATAGTTAATTCTGAGTAGGGAGGACAAAATTGGATTAGGAACTAAAATTTAGGGGGAAATCTAAGAATATCAAATCAATAATGTTAAACGAGTTTTTTATTAGGTAAATGTAGAAGAGAGGTTTGTGTAAGTTTCAAGTGGTGGTTTAGAGAAAAATAATCTTATAAAGCACAAATGGTCTTCCCATCCTATTTCTGATTCAACCTTTAAGGTGTGCCATCAAAGAGATAGAGACCCAATGGGTTCCTACAAGAGATAAAGCATCAGTAATTTTTAAAGTTTAAAAATATTGTGTGGACATATGCTCTACATAAATCTCATCATGTAACATGCAGTTGTAATAGGGATGGTACTTCAATAAAAGAATATAACAAAACACAAGCTGAGCTAAGTAACTTGCATTATTTTAAAGCATAAAATAACTAAAATTAAATGGTTAAAAGGAAAAAAAATAAATATAGGTAATGTATGTGTACTTTGAATTTCCTTTATCACTAGATAGTTGTCTATTACATTTTTATTTTTTATCATGGAGGGTGTAGATATTTCTTTGGAGAAACTCAAGGATACAAAAATTAAAGAGAAAAAACAAAAAAACCTAGAAAAGCCAAGATAATTGAAATATGTAGGCATTACATACATGGAAATTTAAAAATCTAGGGTGATAAATTCTAAGTTAGGACCAAATAACCAAGCCAAAATTTAGAGTAAATTAGGTAACCAAAAATACAAGGATAATAAATGACCAAAAAAATCAAATAAGTATACCTTAAGCAAGAAATAATGAAAAACAAATTATACTAAGGATACAAGAAAAATAAAAGTATAAAATTAGTGTGAAAGTAATAACAACCCTTACTTAAACAAATATGGGAAATAAAATGATAAAACAACATTGATGAGGGAACAATCACAATCCATACTCAACCATCAAAGGAAAAAATACATGAAAGGGAAAACAACATTAGTCAGTGAGAAATAACAATCCAAACTGAATCAACAATGGAAAAAGTATAAAAATAGAAACAAACACTGTTGTCTAAAAAAATAATGGAAATATATAAATTTATGTAGTGAACAAAATAAAGTGAGTGATAATGAAATTTTTTCAAATAAAACCAATACAATTCTATAAAATTTAAGTAATGATGTAAATAAAATAATCCATAGTCACTCAATCATGTTGTTTTGTTCTAAAGATAGATAGGACTAGAACAAAGTAGTGATATCATGTTTTAAGATGTGAAGAAGAGGTGATATATAAGTGAGAAAGAAAATTTAGAATCAAATTTTCCTATTAAGGGGGGAATAAAATGGGTGATAGTAGAAGTGAATGAAAAATCAAGGTAGAGAAACTCTTTATCAAAGTCAAGTTAGGTTTGTTAAAACAAGAGGAATTTAGACATTAATGAATTTTAAGAACATCTCTTAACCACAAAAATATTGGGTTATAAAATGAATTATTAGTATCATCCCATGAAGTGTATATTCATGAAAAGTAAAATGGACCTACCTTCTCATAATATGTTCCCCGTTCCCCATGACAACCTATAGAGTCATCAATCTAATGCAAGGATTTGGTACCTGTGTGAGAAATTAGGTATCACTGTGTATTTTTTAATTATCCTATCCAATCTACTAGCCTATTTCACTCCAATTGACATCACCTATATGATGAGGCTAATTGTGGAGTTTTTGCTTCATTTGGAGATAGGAGATGTGTTATAAATCATGTCTTTTGGTGTGATGTTAACTTTTTGATTTTCTATTTCATTTTTATCATTGCCTTTTGTTTTAAATGAATTATCTTCTAACATTTTATGGATTTTTATATTCCTCCTCCATACATATTTACAAAACCAAAATGGGTTCTATAAATAACTATCATTTAAAAACATTGGAATTGTTAGCTAAGAAATACGACTTAGAGAGCATGGTATCTAAGACTCTTGTTTATTCATGTGAAATAAAAGTGTTATCTTGACTTCAACCTTGTTTAATCCAAATTGTAAATAAAGGAAGGTAAATAATGAGGAAATGAATGTGACATAATATGAATTACTTTAAATCTTAAAAAATGATATAGAATTAAAAGAGATATAGTGAGAGGCAAATATGATTCCTTATCATACGAATGTATGTAAGTATAGGTAAACATGTTAACATATTTTATTGTGCAATTTTTATCCATAAAAGAAATAAAAATATGGGATCATAAACTTATAACCTTTATGAATAGTTTAATAAAACACTTAGTTTAGTAAAAATGTTTGAAAAATATGACTATTTTATGATGAGAATCTAGTCCTATATATGTTCTTACACTAAAAATCATAAAATAGAAACCCAAGTGGGTTAAAAAAGTAAAAAATGGTATCTGTGAATATATCCTAGTCCTATCCATGGTCTTACACTAAAACTCACAAAATAAAAACCCAAGTGGGTGAAAAAAGGTTCTTAAAAAATGGTATTTAGGAGGAGAGCCTAGTCTTATCCATGTGCTTACACTTCAACTCACAAAATAAAAACCCAAGTGGGTGTATAAATGTTTTGAAAAATAAAATATTGGTGATTAAAATATAAAAAGTGTGAAAATTTTATGTATGAAATAAAAAGATATTCATGAGAAATATCAGGTCATATACATGATATTACAATGAAAATCATGAATTAAAGAAACCAAAGGACCAAAGGAAATAGCTAATATTTGTGTATAAGATAGAATTTTATACTGGGTGAGATCATTAGATAAGTTGTGAAATAAGTTTCAATAGGATAGTATATATATGTATGAGAACAATGGAAATATTTAAGAAGAAAAAATTATTTAAAAAATGTGCATTATTGGGTTATTTCAAAACATGAACTTCATTAGTTTGTAGGCAATAAGTGCTAAGACCAAGAATGTATTTCACTAAATAGCGGCCCCATAATTTTTGAGAATATTTTCCTTCTTTATCATAGGTGTAGTCTAATTTGAGGACTAGATCACCAACATAAAATTTATGAAATTTGACATTTTTATTATGTTATTTTGTGATGTGAGCATTATATTGATGATTATGTTGAAGAGCGGCTAGATGATGTTCATCAAAAAGGTCTAGGGCATGAAGGTGAGTTGCATGTAACTCCTCATCAGGAATGATAACATGAAGAGATATACATATAGATGGGAATTTAGTTTCTAATGGTAACATGAATTTAGAGACATATACTAGTGAGAATGGTGTTTACCTAGTGGTAGTATGTACACTAGTACAGTAGGCCCAAAGTGTAGGGTATAAGTTAAGATGTCAATCACTACAGGTTTCTCAAATGGTCTTTTATAGGATTTTATTAATAATTTTGTTAGTGTCTTCATCTTGGAAATTAACTATGGATGGTAAAGTGGGGAGGATGGAACATAGATCTTTTCATTTTTTCAAAGCCTATCTAACATGGATCTATCTATTATAAGCATTTCCTTTTTTAAGAAGGGAATTAACATAGTAAGTATGGCAAGCTATTTCTAGGATGAATCAATGGATTGACCCAATATTTCCAAGGTAAGTGTGAATTTTTGGAATGTAATGAGGAATGGGAATTTTGATTATAGGATTGATTTTGGTGGGGTCAACATCAATACAATGAATAGAGAATATGAACCCTAAAAGTCTACTAGATGTGATTCCAAAGACACACTTATATGGGTTAAGTCTTACTTTTTATTTTATTAATCGATCTAAAATAATAGATAGATTAGTGAGGTGTGTTGTGAAACTCTCACATTTGGAAAGGAAGTCATCATAATAGGTTTCCACAATCTTGTGTATAGGATCATGTAAGATGTGAGTCATGGCACGTTGATAAGTGGCTCCATTGTTTTTAAGGTTGAAAGGTATTTTAATGTATTAATAGGTGGCACATTTCATAATATATATATTTTTTAATGTTGGTATTCATAAACTATGTTAATTTTATTATATCATAAATAACCATGCATAATTCAAAACATTTCATATCCAACATTGTAATCTACAATGGAATATATTGAAGGTAATGGAAAATTATCTTTTGGACACGTGGGGATAATATTATAAAAATTGATACATATACAAGTGACCATGGTGAATTTGTTATGAATAAAATTAATGTTTGATACCCATTTGTAATAGTCAATAGGTTTAATAAATTTGGCATCCAGAAGTTTGATAATTTATTTATGGCATAAAGTTGAAATTTAAGGTGTAAATTTATGTTGTTTTTGTTGGATAGGTTTTTAATATATGTAAGTGATGATTTTATATACAATGATGCCATGGTAAATACTTGACATATTTACATATAGAAAATCAAAGGCTTCATGATACTTCTTGAATAATAGGCTAAACTTATCATGCTTTGTTGGCATGAGTTCTTTAGAGAAATTGAAGGGTCTAGGATATGATGATGTACCATATTATATTATTGTCATTCCTTCATTTAACTTGGATTTTCCATCATGGAAATAATATGGAACATTAGAAAGAGAATAAATATGATTTGTTTTGGGTGCACACTAGTAATGAAGTTATTAAAACAAGTCATTTTTGTTTGATTTTCCAATTTTATGATGTTGATATGGGATTTGAGGTTCTCTAACATGGAGTAACTCAAGTATGGATTCATTACTAGGGAGTGTGGGTAAGGGTCCATATTATTCTATGTCTGATTTGAGATCAATTATTATTTTACCATGTCAATCATATTCAAAATGTCCCTATAATACATTTATTGCTTTGGCATCAAGGGTAATTTTAGGTGTAGGTGGAGTTGTTTGAGGTTCATTGAATTTAACTGGTAATATAGGATCATTGGAAGAAATGAGAGTTGAAAAAGTGATTGGTAATATAGAAGGTATAGATGATTTTATAATTTCTTAATTTAATAGAGGTAAGATTTGCTAAACTACCCAAGCGGTATCGAGACGTGGAGGATTAATGGGAGATACATTCCCTTCACATTATCATTCACTATTAGTTGATATATGAATGACATGGACATCACGATTGAAGTCATGTAGTTTGGTTAGTGCTTTACATCTAGATCTTGTTAATGAACTTGAACCATGATATAATTGTCATCATAGGTCTATGAAATAGCACATTCATTTCTATCTAGAGGAACATCAAAAGGAGATACACCTAGTTTAATAAATGTTTTTAGGTGACATGGTTAAATGGTCTTGAAATAATTTTTCCACTCCAAATTCATTACATTTGAAATCATATTCCATATAAGAATATTCATATGAATTACATGGAGGATGTAGTTTAATTATCTAATCGACTAGAGGGATGGTATGATCACATGGTAATAAATAAGTAGGAAGCCACTTGAAAATATAATAAGGTAACTTAGAAGTATTGCAAATGTTTTGTAAGTCATTTGGTTCATCATCACTGAAGTTAGTAAGAGTGGCATAAAAATATGGATTCATGTTAATGAATTCAAATAATAGTACATTGTTTTCATGGAATGGTTAGAATCCAATACTAATATTTTGGGTTGGGTGGTTGAGTACTCCATGGATTAGAATCAGCCTCATGTTTATAATGTTTTCCATTACGGATGAATTTGATACATTGACTACCTGAGTACGCAATAGGCCTCATGTAATGTGTCCATGGGAAACCTAGGAGTATATTGTAGGATAATGGTAAATCAAGGACCATGATCTTGGTATGTATGGTCTTAGGTACAATAGTGAGGGGGAGCCAAATACCACCAAGTGGTTTTTGATTTGTCTTATCAAAACCTCAACATGTGAGATGTGTTTATTTGAGATGATCTTTGGTATACCCAATTTTTTCAATTAAGAAAAGGGATGTAACATTATTTACTGACCCTTCATCTACTAAGACTTTTTGAATAAGGGTGTTATTATTTACAATTTTAATGAAAATAGGTGGATATTTGGCTTGAGAAACAATTTCATATTTAATCATATCTTCTTCAAAGAACTATATGAAAGGTTTGGAAGAAAGACAAATATTTTGAATAGTGTGTAATTTTATTAGTGTAGGATCTTGAGGAGATTGTTTCACTTCAAGGGAAAGAGGTTCTTCAATGTCTTGTAATTATTGCATTAACAAGTTTTGGTGATATGGAGAAGTATGAACTAACTCTATAAGGGTTATTTTATAAGGAATAGAGTTAATATCCTCTAATAAATTCCAATGATATTTAGAAGATGAAGAAATAACATGAGGCTTGGAGGGTAGATTGTTTTGGTAGGAAGAGAGTAGTTTTTGGTTTTGATTATGGAAGTGTTTCCTCATTCATGTTAGAAGGTATGGTAGTGGTAGTGGTATATTTTAGAAGGTATTTTTCAATTGATGGTTTATTTGGCTTAGTCATGAGATCTTTGTGGTTGTGTTTACATTGATAATTAAATTTAGATGCATTTCCATATTGATAATTGGTACAATATTGGTTTTAGTCACCATAAATTACATGTATATCCTTGTTTTAATGTTGCACATTGGAAGTATAAAATATTTTTGGATTTTAGAGGAAGAAGGATTGGAAACATGTTTATTTTGAGAGGTGTTAACATATTCATGATGATGTATTTTGATTAAATCATCATAATTGAATGTATCTCCTAGAATAAATGAAATAATGAAGTTGGTAAGCACACAACATGATTCTTTAAAATGACCCACATTGGCATGAAACAATAAGTTTTTCTAGGATCATACCAATAAGTTGGATTATTGGCGTAACTGAAAGGTTTATAAGGTGCTCATAGTCATATCACTTGTTAAACATTAAAGGGTTCATAACATGTTTGGGGATTATCCATTTTGGATACTTCTGGTTTTGTTTGATGAGGATTTACATTGATTACATCAGTGGATTTTTGAAAATATACCTTGATTATTTTAATGTTGGGATCAAACTATTTCATGGTAAAGTCTTGTATTTTAGCTTGATCAATGAGATTGTTTAAAGCTTGGGGAGAAAAAGTTTGAACCTTGTATTGAAGGGAAGGTGTTCATCTGGTAATGAATAGTTTGAATACATTATCATTAGTCATACTATGGTAGGTTTTGTGGTCCAAAAATTTACACCATTCAATGAAAATATGAGTTGATTTAGAAGTGGATTTTTTATCATTAATTAAATGGTTAATACAATTTTCACAAAGATCATTGTGTTGAAATTTATTAATTAGAGGATTGAATAAATCATTGATTTGTGATATATAATGTTGAGGGAGTTGATTATATAATTATAATAAATCTCTAGTGAATGTTTTGACTTAAATTTTGGTAGCTATATAGGTATTAATTTGAATCCACTCTTTATAAATATTACCAAATTCTTTAAGGAATGATGTAGGGTATTTAGTAACATCATATTTAATAGCTGAAGAGATATTTTTAATATTAATAGAAATTATGAATGGAGCTAAAGGTTCATTTTATATATTTCGAAGCATCTTGTTATGCATAATGAGTTTGGGAATGATATTATTGTGGTATCTCTAAGAGGTGGAGGGATGAAATTTTAGTTTCTTTTGGGTAGGAGAATAGGAGGTTGATTGGCCACATTTAATAAATGATTTTTGCATTTCCATCATTTGGGAAGCATTATAGATTTGCATAGTGTTCTTTTGTTGCATTATTTATTCAAAAATTTGAGTGGTATCAATGGTGTATTGTGTTTATTAATATTTAAAGGTGGATTTTTAGGATTGGTAAGAGGAATATTCCTTTAATTGGTATTAGGAGATGTTTTATCGAGTGAAAGAGTTTTAGGGGATGGGTTGTTGGTGTTTAAAATATTTTCATTATGGTTATTGGTTAAGATTGTGTCAATTTCCCCTATATTGTAAGAAGGTAATTTAAAAAATGAATCATCTTGAGAAGTTTGAAATGGATTTGATCCATCATTTTCATCAGTTAGAATAATTTGGACCATATTATAGTCCAAAGATGATGGGTGATCAAAAGTGTACGAAGAGTAAGAATCCTCTTGGGTAACAAAGGTAGGAAGGAAATAACATCCCATATATCATTTAAATGGATTAAGGTTATCCAAAAAGATTATGATAGGGGATTTCAAGATGTTGGGAATAAGAATATAAAATTACATAGCAAAGGTTAAAAATAGTAGTAGAGTCAGTTAGATACAAAACATTATCAACCAAGAGGTACAGAGTCGACTAAGTCCATAGAGTTTGGAGGTTATTGGTTAAGCTTGTCTCAATTAACCCTATAGTGTAATAAGGTGATTTATATAAAGAATCATATTGATAAGTGTGAAATGGATCTAATCCATCAATGTCATTAATTAGAGTAATTTGGAACATATTGTAGTCCAAATATGTGAGGTGAGCAAAAGATCACCAAGAGTTGGAATTGTCTTAGGTAGTAAAGGTAGGAAGTAAATAACACCAAATATATCATTTAAATGTATTAAGGTTATCCAAAAAGATTCTTATAGGTTATTTCATGATGCTATGGATAAGAATCTGAGATTAGATAGCAAAGGTGAAAAATAAGATCAAAATCAACCAAATAAAAAATAATATCATCCCAAGGGTATAAAGTTGAATATGTGAACAAAGTTCAAAGGGAAGGTCAATAGATTTTCTATAAAAGAATACAATTGGATGAATTCACTGTGTTTTGTTAGGAAGCACTGAAGACTAGACAATATGAAATTGGGTCAAATAAAATAACTATGTCTTGTAGAAAGGAATACTTAACGGCCTATGATATACTAGGTTGGATAGGATGAGTGGGTTTTGTATAATAACAGAGACTATATGATACATAATCGACCAAATCAAATATGTTCTAAAGGTAAAGATATGTTTTTATAGTTATGACTATAGATGATCTGGTGTGATTTTTTAGAATATTTTAAATAAACACACAAACAACTATATAGATCTAGTCAATCCAGTCGTGCCATATAACACTAATCTTTCACCAACACTAGTTGATATAAGTTTTCCAACACAACATATAATTATTAGAGACTAATAAGTAAAATGATAAATGATTATTTTTATGGTCATTCCTAAGTGTTTTAAATTGTAATAAATTTAGAAATAATTGTGTTAGAGAATTGGCTATAATAAAGAACTAAAAAGGCAATATAAGGATGGTTTTATGTAGTTGAGGATAAAAGGATATTTATTGGTGATGGTAATATCTTGGTACTTTGGACTGCCCCTCACTTCACAATTCTATATTAATATGGGTGTTTTTTTCTTTGATAATATATACCATCAACCATGTATTTATATTCAACCATAAAAATGAGTCCACTTCCCCCTTGGTGATGAAATCAAAATATGCAAACCTTGGGTAGAATTTGTTTAATGCTTTTTGGTTTATGTGGTTTGGAAGTGTGTGAAAAAGAAAAATAATGTGACTAAATCAATAAATTTATAAATTACTATTTATTCTATGTGTTCTACTCTAATAATGTAAATAATAGAATGGAAAGTGAATTAACTACTAAAAATATAGGTTAATTTCTTTACTTATAGAGAACATAGTTGGTTCAAATGACCATGTATGGAAACAATACATAAAAAATTTGACTGGGTCAATTTTATTTATTGAATTAAAATCCAAAATAACATATTAAAATAAATCCATTGAGACTTATAGACAAGAAAGAAAGCTACATAACTATGTCTATATGGTTGACCTAGTTCACTACAAGGGTAATGTTTTATAGACTAAAAATTGTAAAAAACATGATTATAAAATGAAGAACAGAAATGATTGACATGGTAAGAATGAACCTGATAATTTTTGAAGATGTGAAAGATATTACTTTTATCATATGTTATTGAGATGATGAAATTTAGTTTTCTAACAGAGTCGACTAGGTCAATTCAGTCTAAAAACCTATATGTAAAACATTGAGTTGATTCAAATAGATTGATCTATTTACTTTCAATTTAAGATGACCTACTCACATAAATACATATTTAATCATAGCAATTGTGTGTTAAAAAAGTACACATAATGTTAGACTATATCAATAAATTTGATCAAGTACTTTAAATATGAAAATACATAATAGGTGATAATAAAGGATGGCATGAAGTAAAACCTATAAGGGTTATTTCATGTCAGGTTCACCAGGATGCATACAAGGGAAAGTGAATTTGATATAAAATTCAATCCTAGCTTAGATAAGATAAATCACACTAGACCTTTCCACACAATATGGATATATTAGATATAACTAAGAGGTCCCTTACCACACAATATCACTAGAGAGGGTTCCAAATCTTCTGGTTAAGAAATACAAGGTAATAACCCTAGTTAGGTCCTAGGTTTTATTATGAAAATAAATGACAAAATAAAACTAAATCTAACCTATTACTCACAAAATCTTGTCGAACAAAATGGGGGTGATATAAATAATAAGTAAACATGCAAATTAGAAATATATAATAAGTAAACATGCAAATACAAGGTAATAACCCTAGTTAGGTCCTAGGTTATATATATAACCTTAACTCATGAAGAAAGAAAAGCATTAAAAAGCCATTATTTATGGTACGTTTGTATAACTAAAATATAGGATCAAGAGTTAAAGATACTTACCTTAAATAGAAAGCTATCAAGACTCAAATTATCCCTTGGCCAATGGTGACTTGAAAGAGGTTGTTGTCATTTGTAATGATCACTAAGATAAATTAGCTCTAGGCTATATGAATTTTGAGCATCTGAGACTTTTCCATAACATAATTTTTTTCTCTCCAAGTTTAAACGCTAAGAAATGAATCATCAAGTAGAATGGTGAAAGATAAGATTGTAAATAAGCTCAAATGAATGATTAAATCTATCTCTGTGTCAATGAAATGGCTAAAAATATGTGTTTATATAGCCAAATAAAACCCTAAATTATTTAGAAGATTTAGTCGATAGAGTCAGCCCAATCAATAATATTATTTAATTATTAAAGTATCTAGGTCCCGAACTAGGTCAGCTGAGCCAACCTAATTATGTAACATGCTTATATTTTAAGTACAAGCTAAGCTCAATCCGATTTTGTTTGATAAATGTCAAAAAGAGGTTTTGACTTACATAAGGGTTGTTTGAGATCATGAATTTCATGGAGGAGTGTTTAATGGAGGTGTTAAAGATTAGGTAAATGTATATGAGAGTATTTTATAGCTTTTATGTGGTGGTATAATGGAAATTAATCTTGAAAAACACCAATGGTCTGCCAATCCCTTTCTCAGTGCATCTTTTAAGGCATGCACTTAGAGAGATTGAGAATTGATGGGTTCCTGCAAGAGAGAAAGCATCAATAATTTATAAAGTTTAAAAATATTGTGTCTATACACACCACATACAATATTTTATGATTTATAGTGTACATTTTAAATCATCCTAAAGATATATCTAATCGTTCTATGCAACATGCCTTGATAATGCATCAAATGAAAAAACCTTGAAAAAAATATTTCTAAATATCCTAAAAGACTATGATTTTAGATGGTTGTATGACTTACCAATCCAATCATTGAAAGCATTCAAACTCTTATAAGATCATCATATAAAAATTTCTCCATAAACATCACTAAAAATACATCATATGTGAAAATGTATAGGATCAGACAAAGAACCAATGGACCTATACATGAATATATCTTGATGCATGAAATAATTTTAGTCTAAATGACAAATCTAATGGATGAAAGAAAAATTAATAAATATTAAATTAAATTTATATTCACCCATTACACAAGTATATTATTTTCAAGAAGTTTAAATATTTTGATGAATTATGCCATATTATCTAAGATCGAGAAATTTAAGTTGTTTCCTTAAACAAGCTTAAGTTTGTAGCAAACATAATGACTACATATTCTTCCAAGTTTCATATCAAACCAAGATATAAAATAAAGCCTAAAATAAACTAAAAATTAAATAATCATAATGTTTAATAAAATGTCAAAAAAACCTAATCACGCCATATTATCCAATGCAAATAAGAGACAATTTACATGATTGCCTGAGTCTTTAACTTTTCTACTTAAAAAGATTTAGGAGTTTCATCTCATAACTCTTGCTCATCCTATATAGGTTTATATGAGTCAACATCTATTGAAATTATATGATCATAATACATAATGTGTCATGAACCCATTTTTTTATGCATTATTTTCTATTTATGTCACTTTTGGTTAATCAGCTATATGTTTTAGCATGTTTAATATTTTATTATTACCATTATTATTGATTTAGTAATATATATATTGATATCATAGGCATTGGTTAGAATCTACATTGATATGTTTTCATGTTTATAATGATGCATATTGGACATTTATATTATCCAATTGGCATTTAATTTCATTCATTCAAAAATTGTTATAATGAATAAATTCAATTCATGACTAATTTATTACATTTGTTATTCATACCTCCTTAAGATACTAAAAATGTACTACTCTTGTGGTTGTAAGTACATGGGAAAAAGAATTAGGTTGGTTATGTACTCTGAAAATAATGGATATGATGGTAACGATGATGTTATGTGATAATTTCATGAGTGTAGTTGTTTCTAATCTCAGTTTTGTTGTGTTGACTTGACATTTTAGTTATTATTTCACTTCATTATTAATTCATTTTATGATATGTATTTGACTGTGGAATCATGATGTGTTAGCCATGTTTACCTCTTTCATATTATCAACAAATTTTTTTTGGTTGATTGCATTATTATTATTATTATTATTATTATTATTATTATTATTATTATTATTATTATTATTATTATTATTATTATTATTATTATTATTATTATTATTATTATGTTTGATGTCTTCACCATTGGCAAAGAGTTATGTTTCTTGCTTGGTGGGTTCTTCAATTGCTAAAGAGTTTTGTTGGCATGTTTAAGTGTCCAATGTTGTCATTTGGTTGAGGGTTTTTATAATGTAAAAAAGGATATGACTAGGTCATGGGTTGATTATTAGTTTGATCATTTGTGTTCATTATTGTTTGACTTTAGTTATAGCTTAGGTCATTATGACCCAATCCTAAAAGATGTCCATCAAGTAGATTCATTGTATTTTTTATGGGTGATTTTAATTTTATTGAGCTCATTTTTCTCAAACCCTAGTCTAATGTGTTCATATTTTTATCTCTAAACCTTGGAGGTTGGGTTGAGATGGGTCAATAATTAATGGTCATTGTTATAGTTGCATTGTTATAGCTTTATGGAGAAAATGGATTTTATTTTATCAGACACATTCACATACTTTAGTGTCAAAATGTAGTTATTTGTGGTTTTCAAAGGTTTTTGTGTGAGTTTGTGAGTGTTCAGAGAGAAATCAAAATAGATATACAAGTGCAAAATAATGTCACAAATATATGCATTTTATTTGGTCAAATATCAAGTAAATTTTGTAGGGTTTTGAATATTTGAATATCATGGAAAATATTCTAATGTATTCATTACATTGTAGGTGTAATGATAAGTTGATATACTTCCCATTTTACTTGCATTACTAATTGTGTAGCCATTTATAAGCATGGATGAATTTATGGGTATTTTTATGTAGTCATCTGTATGATTTTATAGTATTAAACTTAAATAAAATGTTTATATCGAGTTGATATGTACTCGATTGGGTTTAGTGAATAGTATTAATGGGTTTTATTTGAATTTTTTTTATTAATTTTGTTTTTATGGATTTTCTAAAATATGTCATCATATTGTTTTTATGGCCAATGTTTTTATTAATCTATGCCTAAGTATGTTTTCTACTTTGAACTTGTCTTATAAAATTATTGTTGAAATGGTTATATTTATTTATTCTTCAAACACTAGAAGGCAGAAACAAGGTTTATTAAAAAATTCACATTTATGTAGGTACAAATATTTTGTTGTTAAAAATGTGCTGGTTTACTTTTTGTCCTTGTGGAACTAAGAACTTTGTGTTGATTTGTTTTATCCTTTACCCTATTTGGGAAAAATGTGAATCATTAGTTTCATTATTGGATCTTCTTGAAATTTTATAGCTATTGTATATGACTTAGATTTTGTTTATTGATGATGAGTGACCATTTTTTCTTATAGATTACATATGAATTCTTTGCACAATTCATATTTGGCCTCTTTTGTGTTATTTTTAGGTGTGAGTTTACTTTGAATATTTGGTATTTAATAAAAGGACTTTATTATTGAATGGAAAAATTGGGTTTTCACGTTAAGTTGTGGATTTTATTTTGGTGTATTAGTGGAATATAATTCATTTTGATTAGTTGTTTATGAGGGTATGATCTTTTATTTTTACTACTATCCTTGGACTAAGTTATGTATGAATGAAGTTTGATTAAATCTTCAATAGTAGATATGAGGGCTGTAGGGTTATTTTTTATATATTTTAATGGATTGTGTTCTTTTAATGAACTCTTAACTAGTATATATTTGAATATAAAGGTAAATATAGTTTTATTTAAATGCCATTATTTTTTATACTTCTATTATTATAGTATTTCGATCAAACTTAATGAATCATCAGGTTAATTTTTGATTCATGAAGATCCAACAAATTTAGTTCATAAGATCGATAAGGGCATTGAATTTAATGATTTATACACTTATATTCCATTTCAATACTCTTATAGTCTTATCTCAATTTTTTATTTTAATATTCAACTCTTTTTGAGTCTTTTTTGAGTCATGATATTATTTTGATGTCTCAGAATCATTTGTCACTAAATTACCCTTATACTCTATCCAGTACCTAATTACATAACCAAATTATGGATGGAGTGGTTTAGAGACACTTATGGATCAACTCATTATGATGTAAGGTCACTTTTTTACATTCTTCTATATGGAAGATATCACGAGATGCTTTGGATTATTGTTTTGTATAGAAACTTGTCATATTGAGCTTATTATAGTGCATGACAAAGTTGAATGTGTATACACATAATATTTTAAAACTTTATCAATTAATGATTCTTTCTCTCTTGTAAGAACCAATCAAGCCTCAATCTCTCTAAGTGTATGCCCTAAAAGGTGCACCAAGAAAGGGGTATGTAGACCATTGGTACTTTCTATGTTTGTTGTCCCCTATACCACCACTTGCTATCTACACAACCTTATCCTATGTATTTATCCAAGCCTTGCCTCCTCTATTGCATGCTCTTCCAAAATTTACACCACTTTAATTATCCCCTTCCTAAGTCTAGAACTAATTTTGACTACTTTCATTACACCATTATTGCCTTGACCCTATAATCAAATTGATAAAATCACATTATTGGTCTAGGTCAGATCTAGCTGACCTAAACTAAAACATAAATTATTTTTAGTAGATGAATATGTAGAGTCAATTGGGATAAACCTATTGACCAAAATTTTGAAAATGTTTAGGGTAATATCTATCTATATATACATTCATTTCACCATTTTTTAGAGAGACAAGTTAATTATTCATTTGTTATTATTTACAATCTGCCCTTCTACCATACTACATAAGGAATTATAGCTTAGGGTTTATACTTGGAGAATATTATCCTTACAAACCACAAAAACCTCTTAAAAACACATTTGGCAAAGGGGTATAATGAGTCTTGAAGGGTTCATCTTCAAGGTAAGTATCTCTAAATTTACTTCTCTATTCTAGTAGATAGTTTTAACATGAGTAATGGCTTTTGAAAATATTGATCTCTTTGTGCATTAGGGTTTTACGTATACATAGATTAATTAGTAATCTCCTATGAATTTTTAATTTTTATGTTTATTAACACCACCTTATGTTACAAACTATGGTGATAAAGAGATTTGATTTTGACTTTAGTTGTCATTATACTTACTGAATAGAAAACATAGGAGCTAGATAGGGTTATTTCATGGTATTAATTTAATGGAGGCTTTAGAACTGATTCTAGAGATGTTATCATGGTAAGATGTCTCTTAATTAGGTCTAGTAGATCCATCTTGATCATGACCCCAAATATCTAATGTATCAACTATCAGAAGCATAAGTAAGATTTATCTTATTTAATCTAGGATTGATTAATAGATCAATTGCATTTACCTTAGTATAAATTCTAGTGAGCCCAATGTGAATTATAACCCTTATGGTTTTTATTTAATATTTTTTAATCATTGAAATACATTTTTCTATTTTTATAATATTGTATCGACCCTATCAGTATAGTTCTAATAGTTTATGCATAGGTTTAATACATAGTGACTCCAAAACAACTTTGTTCTATCTATGAAGTTATTCTCCAAATACAAGTGATTAGATCAATCAGTTCATCACAATCTTAATTTTTAGTTATATATTTGTATACATAGTTAAACCATTGGACTATGTTCACAATTTTATTCTTTCAGTAGATAGGTCTAAAAACATAGTCGAGCCTATTGAATTTCTTCGTAACTTACTTTTTAGCACACAGGTTTTGTAAACTTCACAAAAACATATTACTTTGTTAGTAGAATTTTTGAATCATAATTTAAGAATCACAACATAAAATATTTTAATTAAAACATCTTCAAACCCACCAAGGTTCATTCTTATTCTATCATTTCAATTCTTTATTTTCAGAATTACTTTTCACAAGTTTACATTCTATAAACCTATAGGCCTATATCCAAATAGGTCGACCTAATCATCATTGTTCTGTAGTCTATATTTTATCTTGGGGACATAGTTGACCTATTCAAATGTATTATTCCAAATCTTATTTATGTAAAAGAATAGCAAACCAGTTGAATCTTTTTTGCATTATTTGCATACATCATCACATGATCCAATTCTCTAATCTTCATAATCAAGTTATTAACCTCTTCTTTTAGTATTAAATTCACCATTCTTTTCATTCACTTGCTTGATTAGAGTAAGAAACATAGACTAATTAGGTGGGTTTTGAAATTACCATTTTATTCAAACTATTTTTCTCTTTTGTACACACTTCCTAATCATTTAACATAAAAAAAAAAAAAAATCATTAATCATTTGTCCTTCCAAGGCCTACCTACTTGGATTTCATCACCATGAGGGAAATAAACATAGTTTTTTGGCCAAGTGTAAATATGTGGTTGATGGCATACATTTTCAAAGTCCCTGATAGCCTTATCACTATGGGATTGTGAATTAAAGTGGTATGCCCTAATACCATGCCAATATAGATCCCTTTTAGCCTAAATTTCTTGCAACCAACCTTGGATTTATTTTTAATTCCTCACTATAACCAACTTCTCAATTTCATTACAAATTAAACTTCATTATAAATTAATAATACTTAGGAATAACCAATAAGTTTACATTTACATTCCAGTTTTATACATCATCTTTGATCATTTTATTTTGTAATGCAAAACTTACTTTAGCTAGAATTGGTGTAAAGTTTGTGTTTTGTGTTCCAATTAAATCAGTAACATTTTATTCAATTACTTGTGTGCTTAATTTCATTTTTTTAAATATTATCTTACAGAACCTTTCTCTATTTTTAGAAAACTACCATTTCTATTAACATAGTCTCTTACAAACTATTTAAAATGTACACTTGTAGTACATAATTGACCTATCTAATTATGTCTCCTTATATTCATATTTATACCCTATCTAAGTAGTACATATTCGATATGCTTGGTTGTGTCTTCTTATTTATTGGCATATTCCCTATTTATTAGTACACTCTCAACCCATATTATTGTGTATCTCTTTATACTATTTCAACTTTATCCCTTAAAATACATATTCGACTTGCTCAATTTTATCTTTTCGTTTTCATGTTTTATGAATTCTCTTTTACATACTCTATCGACCACATTAAACTCTATACCTATTACATGACATTTTTATCTATCTGGATGACTTTATCTCTAGTTTTCATTCTTTTTTATTGGCCTCATATTCTTTATTCAAGCATCATAAAATCTCATATCAAAAACATTTTGGACAACTTGAATCCATTTAGATGCTATATTGGATTATCTTTTCTTCCTACCTTTCCTTCTTATGAGGATCCTAAGTCTTGGATTACCTCTTCTCTTCCATCATATTTCAATTGTAACATGGTTCACATCATTCAAATAGATGAGATTGGCTGTTTTGATCTTGTTCATACTTATTAAGACTATTCCCATATACAAACATCTCACCATAATGTGGGTAAAATTGACACAATCCTATATAGTAACCCCACATGGAATATACCACTTAGAAACCCTCCCCTAACACCAATTTGGTGAATCCTCCTATAGACATTAACCCATAAATTGATAAAACTCAAATTCTAAAGTAGATAGTGCAAAAAATGAAGATAATGCAAACATATAATACCTACAAATGATACAAGTACAACATCATTGATCAACATGGTTAATCAACATCTTCTTATTCTCCCACAAAATAATCAAAACTTTATTCCTCCACCTCTTAGAGATGTCATAGGTAATGTCATCCCCCAACCTATCATGTACAATAAGATGCTTCAAAAATATAAAATGAGACTTTAGACCATTTCATTATTTCTACTGACATTGGTAATATATCTCTATCTATTGAATATGATGTGACTAATGACCCTGCATCTTTTGTTAAGGCATTTGACAATCTTTATAAATAGTGGATCCAGACTAATATTTTTATATGATAAAATATTTCGTTAAAACATTCACTGATGATGTATTAGAATAGTATATCTAACTTTTACAACATCATATATGGTAGTTATAGTATTTAGTCAATATTTTAGTTAAATATTTCTAACACAATGATCTTCCTAAAAATTGCCTTAGTCATTTCATCAATGTTAAGCAATCCCCAACCAAATCAGCTCATGATTTTGTTAAATGATGTAAATATTTGGCTCATAAGGATGATCATAACATGACTGATGACAACTTATTTAAAATATTTATAATATTATTAACACCTTTAGTCTAATACAAGGTTTGAAATTTTGCTCCCCAAATGTTAAATGAAGCTCTTGATTAAGCTAAGTGCCAAGACTTATTAATGAAATAGTTTTAACCTAATACTAAAATAATTAAGGGATCATTTTAACATTAAACTAGAGTTATAATTGGAAATCCTCCTCAAACCAAACTAGGAATGGCCAAATATAATGATACCCAACCTTATCATACACCATTAATCATGCAACAAATGAAATAATTTTTAGATCCATCTAAACCATTCACATACCCTAATAATCCCCCTAAATGATATGAACCTAATTATTATTTTTATTTATACATTGGTATAGGTCATTACCATGAAACATGTAGAGGGTTTACAAAATTTTTTGTTTCTTTATGCTTGGTGATTTATTCAATCCTGATGCCATGATCAAAGTCTGTCATCAAGATTACATTAATGCTTCTCAAAATAAATAAGCTCCAAAAGATTCAACTTAAATAATCCAAAATCTTTCTCTACATCTAACCCTCAATAAGAAAAAAAAGGATATTTATGCAATTCACATCGATTATGATCAATATTACACCAATTCCCAATATGTAAATGTGGTTAAGGTAAATTATCGATGTAAACCAGAACACAAAGATACCATCACCAAACAAAATAAACCATATTTAAAGGATAAAATTCTAAAATATACTACTCCTCATCTTTGGAAACTGATGAGGAGCCACATATTCCTTCCTAACCTCCGTTCACTTCTATTCTTCCTAAACCTATTTTACCTTATAAGCCTCATGTTAGTTATTATTATTATAAAGTTGATTACAACTTCATAGATTAACTCAAATCTATGCCTTAAAAATTTATTGTCAAAAATTTAGTTAATACATATCCTTAATCATAATTTCTTCATGCAAAAAATTCAAGAAATTGAAGATCCTTCTCCCTTAGAGGATGAACCTTCTACTCATGAGCCTCAACCAACTAAAATACATACCATTGAATCCATTTGTCCTTCTTTGAAACCTTCCATAGAATTCCTTAGAGAAGATAGGATCAATGATGAAATCCTCTTTTGAGTTGATGATCCATCCCTCTTCATTAAAATAATTACTAATACCCCCCTCATTTTAAAATTAATAGTAGACAAAGGGTCAGGAATTAAGGTGACATATTTTTGGCTCATTGTTCAACTCGGATATAATAAATATTGTCTCAAACAAACTTGATTTACATGTCATCGATTTAATAAGAGTAATCTAAATATGCTTGGTTTTATTTGGCCCCCTCTTTTTATTGGACCCAAAACTATACAAATTAAACTTATGGTCCTTGATTCACCATTATCTTACAATATACGCCTAGAATGCCCATAAAATCATTGCATGAGGGATATCACCTCTTTGAGAATCTAATGCATCAACTTCATTCATAATGGAAAAAATTATAAACATGAAGCCAATCTTAACCCATGGAGTGTTTAACTTCCTAATCCTAAATATCAATATTAGATTCTTACTATTCTCAATATTAATAGTACCCCATTACCTAAATTTGTCAATATGAATTTGGATTTACATGTCACTCTTGATTATTATGATGATGATGAAAACAATTAGTTAAAAAAAGCATGCAATACTACTAAGATATCTACTTACATCTTAGAGTGGCTACCTCCCTCCTTATTACCTCATGATCGTACCATCCCTCTTATCGATGAGATCATAAATTTACTTCCTCCATGCAATGCCCATGAAGCATATTATATATAATATGAATTCATGTTAATGATTATGGAGTGGTTAAATTATTTCAAGGTTATTTAATTATGTGATTATGTAAATTTATCGATTTAGGCATCTCATCTTCTGAAGTTACTTTTGAGTCACAAGTATGTACAATTTTTACAACTTATGATGATAACTACATCACGGACAAAGCTGAATCATGATTTAGATGTTTAACATTATCAAAAAATTGTATCTCAAATACATGCTTTCAACCATGACGTTCAGACTATTAACATATATTTTGAGTTAAAATTATCTTAGGCCTTAAAAATGTCATAGTTACCTATTATCAGGGATCTGACCCACATTTTTCATAACCTTATCCATAACATTGTGGAAACCTATGTGGATGACCTCATCATCAAATCTAAAAGACACAAAACTCATATTTCATATCTTACCATCATCTTTGACTAACTCATCAAATATAAAGTTAGACTAAATCCCTAAAAATATGTCTTTGGCATGACATCTGGTAAATTGATAGGGTTTTTATTATTTATTCATGTTATTGATATTGATCTCGCTAATATTAACACTATTGTCAACATGCCTATTCTTCATTCCATTATAGACATTTGTACATACTTTGGAAAGCTTGGGGAAATACAATGATTTGTCCTTGAAATGGCTTATCAAATTTATTCTACTAATTCCCTTAATAAAAAAGGTGATGCTATCAAATTAACCAATCCTTATCATAAGGAATTTGAAAATATGAATAAATCATTTCTCCATACACCCACCCTTCCTATACCTTCTAATGATAATCATTTAATTTTTTACACTTCTTACACACTAGTATCAGTTATTGCAATGATTGTCGAATAAGATGTCATTGGAAGAGAGTATGCCATCTATTATATTAGTTTAGGTCTCGTTGAATATGAAAAAATTTATACCAATGTATAACATGATTTATTTCAAATCTAATTTACCACTAAAAATCTATTTAGTTACATGCTTTATCAAATAACTTAAAGCTCTGTTATTACATGGTTTATCAAATAACTTATGCAATAGTTAATTGTGACCCACTTTGTTAATTTTTCTCTAAAGTCTTTTTACTTGGACATAAAATTGGAAAGTGGATGGTTCTTTCAATGTAATTTGATCTCTATGTTATCATGAAAAACAAAGGACAAGTCTTTGCTATCTAAATAATTGCATTACCCATACTCACTACCAATAATCTTTAATATAGTCTCCCCAATGATAATATCCTTTATATTGAAGGTCTTAAATAGGCTATCTCTCTTAAAAACTACTTCCATAACATTACTCCTAATTTAGAATCAAGTAATCAAGAAGATTCCTCTACCTTTCCTAATACTAATAAGTCTAAATAAGTCATCAAATAACTTCCTAAAATCAACATTGATTTACATGAAGACACTTGGACCATTCATTTCGATGGTTCCAAATGTATCAAAGGAGATAGGAAAGGTTTTATACTTACTAGTCCTTAGGTAAAATTATCCATTTTACATTATGACTTACTTTTGATATCACTAATAACATTTAATAATATGAAGCATTAATCATAGGCATGAGATCAATATTTGACCTATATATTGCATATATGCATGCTTTGGGTGACTCCCAACTCATCTTCCAATAGGTTAATGGTAATTATCAATGTAAAAGTGAAAATATTATTACTTTTCATCGAATGACCACTACCCTTACCAAATAATTTACTTATTTTACCATTGAGACCTTCCCTAGAGATGAAACCTATAACGATGATTCACTTGCTTCTCCAACATCCTTATTTTATCTACACCTAGTTCTCACTGATACTACATTTCTTATTCAAATAAAAAAGTCCCCATATTCCATCCAAACACAAGATTCACTTATCTATCATATTGAGGATTTCACCATATGAGATAGACCATGGTATAAAGACATTATCAAATTCTTTAAGCATCAAACTTATTCTCTACACGTGGATTCCCATGAAGAGACTCAAATAAGTAAGCAACATTTAAAATATGTATTTTACTATAACACCCTTTATTATCATAATGCAAAAGGTACCCTAATCTATTGTGTAATGAAATAATAGGTTCCTCCTCTCCTTGAAAAAGCACATGGGGGAATTTTTGGTGCTCACTCTAGTGGATATGCTACAACAAGCAAATGCCAATGTATGTGATACTTTTGTCTTGCTCTTAAAAAAGATGTTATCAAATTTTATAAAAAGTGTAGTCATTACCAAATTCATGATGATCTAATTCATTCATCACTAGCCATGATCTAAACTATGGAATATCCTTGGCCATTATCCATGTGGGGATTAGATCTCATTGTCAAACTACCTAGATAATAGGATGGGTATGTCTTTATCATCATAGCTATTGACTATTTTACCAAATGGGTAGAAATTGTGCCTTTCATCAATGTTATAGGAAAAACCATTTATAAATTCATTTTACATCAAATAATTTATCATTTTGGATTTCCCCAAACTATCATTTTTGATAATGGAAATAATTTCAAAAATGAAGACGTGAAATAACTATGTACTAAATTTAAAATATCTCACAAATTTTCCATAACCTGTCATCCACAATGCAATGTCCAAGATAAAGTCAATAAAAATATTCTCAATAAAATCCTCCAAAATATAATTTTTGAAACCCACATGGATTGGAATCTTTATTTATATCATGCACTTTGGGCCTATCACACTAGCATATGCACTACCACTAGGGTAACATCGTTCTTTCTAGTCTGTGGTTCTTAATCCTTCCTCAGACTATAATTTGAGCTTCCCTCTCTCTATATATCTCTTCATGGTATCATACCTGATGTGAAGTTATGTGAATTTTGCCTTCATGCTCTTGATACTCTTGATGAACATCATATCTATACACTATAACATAATTTCCAATACAAAGCTCGTATCACCAAATAACAAATAAAAAGGTTAAAGTCCATACTTTAAATGTTGGTGATCAGGTCCTTAAATTATACTATACCCATGATAAATAAGGAAAATATATCCAAAAGTGATGGATCGCTTATTTAGTTAAAAATATAATTGCTCCTAGTACTTATCATCTCCAAATTAATGAAGGCCATAATTACAAAGAGGGAACCAATGTGAATTTTTTAAATAATTACTTTAATTATATCTTTCCCTTCTTATCATATTTTATATAGGATATCCTATTAACACTTTTTATAGAACTTATACATGGGTCTCACCTTCTACAATAATTTCTCTTTCCACAAACCTTAGTTCATTCTCTTGGTCCTTTAGTTTCATTTTTTTCATAAGTTTAATTATAAAACTATGGATAGGACCCATTCCTCCTCATTATTTCATTTTATATTATTGTCTCATTGCATTCTAACAATTTTTACCCCCCTCAGGTTTTTATTTTGTGAGTTTCAGTGTAAAACCATGGATAGGACTAGGCCTTCATAATAAATACCATATTTATAATATTTATTTTTCATATAATTTATTCTAATTTATAGTGTAATACCCTAGATAGGATAAGGCCCTCCTTATAAAATCACAATCTTTAATTAATTCAATGATTCCTTTTCTAAAATGTTAAGAAATGGTTACAAGCTTGTGATCCCTTATTCTTAGCTTTAGTTTTTTTTTTTTGTAAATAAACCCTGCACAATAAACTATATTATCATGTTTCAATACAATTTAATTCATTCTTATGTTAATTAATCCTACTTACCTATCATTGTATCCCTTTTCACCTTTCTCACATTTTTTTCAATTTCAATTCATTAAAATTATTTCATGTTCATTCCTCTTCATTTCATTTCCTTCCATTCCACCTTGGAATAACCATGATCCAAATCAAGATAAATTTTTTATTTCACATGAATAAACAATACTCTCAGACACCATGCACTTTAATCTCTATTTATAAAAAATAAAGTCTAAAGTTTTCAAATGATAGTCACTTTAGCACCCATGTTTGATTTTCTAAATCCATATGGAGGAGGAATAGGAAAATCCATCAAAAGTTAAAATCCAAGTCATGTGAAACAAAATATAATGATTAAAAGGTAACATACAAAGTCAAAATTCAAAATAACACCAAAACATGAGATTTATAAAGCATCTCCTATCCCTTATTGAAGCTTAAATTCCATAATTGGCCTCATGATAGAGCTGAGGTCCATTGGGGTGTAGTAGGCTAGTAAATTGGGATAGGAGAATTTAAAATAATCTATGGTTGTATCTACTTTCTCATACAAGTATCCAATTTTCATAGTAGACTAATAGTTATATAAGGTGTCTTGATGAATATGGAACACATTATGGGAAGGTAGGTCTATATTAATTTTTATATAGCCATCATGGGACGATATTCATAGTTTATCTGATAACTCAATACTAGTGTTGTTAGGAAAATTTCTTTAATATCCTTAATGTCTATATTCATATTAATTTAATAACCTAATTTAAGTATCTTGACTTGTATAAAGAGTTTTTATACATATTTATCCTTCATTTCCCTCCACCCATTTCATTTACTCCCTTGATAGGCAAGTTTGATTCTAAATATCTTTTCCCACTTCTTCTATGTTCCCTCTTCTTCACATATTAAAAAAATGTTAGCACTACTTTTATTTAGTTCTATCTATCTTTATAATAATAAAATATGCCTAAGTAACTATATATTAATTTATTTACACCATTTCTTTTCATTTATTGAATTTATTTTAAAGTTATTCCGTTTGTTTTACATCATGTGTTCATACAACCATGTCTATTTATATGTTTCATCTGTTTTTTCCATAATTGAGTGAGGTTGGATTGTTACTTCTCACTCACTAATGTTGTTTTCAATTTTAGGAACTTTTTCCATTGATGATTGAGTAATTATTGTTACTTCTTACTCACCAATGCTATTTTACCATTTTCTTGTCCATCATTTTTTAAGGATTATTACTACTTTTACATTGGTGTTTGATTACCATTTTTGGCATGTATCCTTAGTTTGACTTGGGCAGTGAAGTCACTTGGATTTACACCCTTTGAGGAGACTAGAATAATTCCTCATCCAAGTGGCACAATGAAATCACCTCTAGGCTTGTGGCTAGCCTAAGTAATGAGGTGAGTCTCTAGATAGGGCTAGCTCCATTGATGTACCACCTAGGATTGTAGCTACTACTAACATTGGGGGATGAAAATGGAGAGAGATAAATGAAAGCAAGCTAACCTAAGGGAGGTGATATACCAAATTTTCTAATGACATCCAACTATATGCATATCACACTTGAAATCAAAGGATAACTAAACATACACTCTCCAATCTATGTCTTTTTGCATCAATGTTATATTGTGGGGTTATAGATGAATGTGAAAATATAGGAGGACTAAAAAAGAGTTATTTAATCAAAATAATGAAGATAATAACTCACATAAACTTTAACATTTATTATAACACATCACATGCCCGACAAGAAGAAGCTGCAAACAGGTGAGAGAATGAAACACAATGCTATGGAATCCATAGTCTTCACTAATCAAATTCAACATTCAAGTAAATAAAACTATTAATATTCATTTAAGAGGTATAAATTAGTAATTTTATTTATCTAAAGTTATAAAAAGTATCATGGATTCACCATACTCACGTGGAGGATCCAATACAATGCCAAAATGGCTAGTTCTTATAGAACTTGAGAGAGAAACGAGAAGAGAGATGTCCAAGGGTCATAAGGACACTTGTCAAGATGAGAGGACAAATTAATTGTGAATTTTAAAATGATATGGGATGAACCATGCAATATTTTTAATCACATGTGTCAATTCAAGGCATAAAATTCATGAAAAGTGGCAAAAAACTCCTCATTTTACATAGAAAAATTACCCTCATGATTACCTCTATTTGAATGTCCAATAAATTATTATAAATAGGTATGATGATTAGAATGAAATTTATGGACATAAAAAATTCCTTTATATGCATTTTTTCATGCCTAGTCTTCTATAATCAACTAGAAAGGAGAAATCATCATCTTCAGTCGAAAAAGAACTCCATTCATGCACCCTACACACTTGGCTTCCAAAAAGGAATTATTTATCCATTAAAATCCATGGGATTAATTTAATGAAAATTTTTAAGACATTATATGGACTTAAAATCATCAGGATAGCCTTAAATTCAACTCACTTGAAGTTTTCCATCTTCTTCAGTAGCTTGTCCAATATGCCAGATTTAACTAGCTAAGTTAAAGCAGATGGTTTGGTAGATTATAAGTTTATTAATGTAATTAAATTTATATGGTTAGTTATATTATGTTTTAATATTTTATCCAAAGTTTGTTTCATCTCTTGACTCCTTCTAGAACTTGTAAAACACAAAAAATGGTAAAAAAGATCTTATTTTACACTCCATCCATATAATTACGTACAACTCATGTTTGTGTGAATTATAATTATGGATTAATATAAAAAATAAAATCATAATTATTGAAAAAAACATTCCATTTTAATATATTTCCAACTCCATTTCCCAAAATCGGTCCTTATCAAGGGTTTACAAGGGTTTTAGGTGCATTTTGCTCTTAAGGTTGGTTCATAAAGATGGGACATTAAATATTTAAAAAAATAAAATAAATCACATTTAAATACCTTTATAAACTTTAAATAACTCCATATATCCCCATGCACAACCTCCAAAAATATGTGAGCATCTAAACCTACCTTGTCGAGCTCGATTCTTCATTCCCATAGGCCTAATGTTGGTTCTGAGCTCAAAATGATTTCTCCAAGGTTTTTTTTTCATTTTTAAATTTTTAACACATAATTTTAGGTCCAATTAACATCTAAAAATTCATTAGAGTAATTTACACATGTTATAACTAAAAATGGCTCATCATTTGAAACTAGGCCTAATCATGCCCATGTAGGTTTTACTATACCTTAGGCCCAAAATAAATTTCTGATTGATTTCCATATATCTCAATAGTTATAACATATATATTACATTTCCATAATCATTATTCATTAGGATATAATGTTCAACCAAGACTATGGGTGAAGATGCCCTCTTATTTGGGCTTTAGGTCTCAACATGCACAACTAGTCTGTCTACAACTTTATAGGTTTAGGTCTTTACTTTGGGTTTATCCTCTTTATGATGTGTTTTAATTATTAAAATAGGTGTATTATATCTTAATACACCTTATTTAATTGTTTCCATATCCTATTCTCTCATCTTTTTACCCATCTCTTCAAAGACTGCATGCTCATGTACAAAGGAAGTGCCCTCTATCTGAGACAAAATAGAGGGCACTCCCCTATTCCCTCAAAAAAATATTACAATTTAATTGGAATAATAATGTCACATTTGTGACCTAAACAAAAAAAAAACTTTTATCTCATGTATAGACCCCTCAAATGCATGAAAGTATGAGACATACTTGTAGAAAGGGCGTTGTCTACAGGGGTGTTAAGAATGGATTGAGTGATGCTTCAAATGATATTTTCATCTACTTGTTTATTTATATAAATAGGGTTTATTTATATTTTTTATATTCCATTAAACTCATGTGATCCACTTGGACCCTTTGTAATTTTGAATTGCTTACACTCCTCCTTGGTTGGCTTATATTGAGCATCATTTGACTGTGACTATGTTTGAATGACCCTTGAAGGTGTGTGTTAACTTAAAAGGACCTTGAAAATTATGATTCAAGACATAATTTTAATGTTTTAAATATAAATTTTCACTTATACTCATGTTTATTCCATTCCCTTAGCCCTCAACATGCACTTGTGGTTTTAACTGAGTTCTCCACTACCCCTGTTGACTGAGACAGTCTTTAACCTCTACTGTAGGTGATTGTTACATGATTCAAGCTTGAAGAAAAAGGAAATAACCTTTTAATAACTATTTATAGTAATTTTTTATGGTTTATTTTCATTTTACTTACCTAATTATTCATTCACCTCAATAAATTTAGTTAATTTGCTCACTATTTGCTTGTTGATTGAGAAAGCTTGCTTACCCCTACCTGTATGTATCATTTGTATTCATTAGGGTTAACCAAGGTGATTAATAACCTCTCTTTACAAATTATTTAGGTAAAAATTCACATTATTATGTTTTTATTTAACTTTATTTTTCTCAAAGAACACCAAAGCAACATGTCAAGGTCATTTGTCTTTCTTCCCCACTATAGGTGCATCTCAGGCCTATGTATAGACTAAGAATGTGGATGGGAGGTAGGACAATAGTATATCCTTCTATATTTATGATATTTCTAATAAAATATGTTTATTGAATCATTTTAAACCATCTCTACCAATTTACAATATTATATTTCTAGCTTTTGGTGCTAATGGTCCATTTTGATCTCTTTCCTATAGATTATACTACCCAAAAATAGTATTTTAAGAGTATCTTTAGACATTAAAATTCCCACCTTACATCACTCTTCTTGATCTCATCCTTGGAACTAGTATTAATAATGATATAGGATATCAAAATCATTCAATTATAGGTAATATGTATCATTGAGGCCATGTTATATGATAGGCATACAAACCCTCCTAACCTTTATTTCACCATTTTAGGGATAAAAGTCCAACACACAGTCCATTGAATTTTTAACAAAATTCCATGCATGTTTTTTCATTTTATAAACTTTACATGGATTTTAAAATATTTATTATTTATGCCATAACCTTTAGCTTACTCAGTTATTTCCTTATCTCCATGAAATAACTTTTGCACTTTGATCAGCCACCTATAGGTGGATGTTTGACACACCATGGTGAGCTATATGTGTACACCATGAAAATAAGAATTCATATGAACTTTATATTATCTTATCCAAAAAAATAATTTATCAATTTTGGTCTTAATATGTTGGTAAAACATATCCACCTCTCCACACATCAACATGATGTTAGCAAGGCCCTATAAGTTGATATTTTGGACAAGTTATGCAGGCAAGGCATGAAATATGGTAAAAACATGTTAGGGAATAGATTTAAGACCAATAAAATGCATTTGTAAATTTTAAAATAGATTATATCCATCAATAAAACTTTGAAACCAACTTCCAATCACATTCTCCAACATAAAAATCACTTGCCTACATGTGAAATAGTGTAGGCAGAGATATCTTATGATGTTATAACATGGTAGAGGCATGGGTTTTTATCAAACTATGGGGATTTTAGACAAAAATATATAATTAGATTAATATCATGGAATTATAACATGTAATTCACCATTTCCTATTCAAGTTAAGGCTATGAAGAGAATACAACTTTTTAAAAGTAGTGAAAATGGTTGAAACTGTACATAGTGACATCATCTTGAAAATTGAGTTACTTAGACTATTAAATGAAATTAAAATGTGAAAAAAATAATTTTTAACATTATAAAATTTATTCAACATGATTTGGAAGCAATCTCAGTAGCTATATTGTACTAACCTCTCTGAACCAAGGCAAAACCTAAAAGATGCATAGATTGATAGGCAAATTTTCACAATCAACTTAAACCAAATGATTCATAAATCATATTTTAACATTATAAAAAATATTTATTTGAAAATTTATGTTTATAATTTTAAAACAACCTCCAAAAATTATTCTACCTAAAACTCTTTCTACTAGTCATACCAAGTACAAACCTGCAAATCACTTTTGTATGCCAAGAAAGACAAAAATGGAAGAATGGTTTTTGATTATAAATATAAAATTTAATATAATTATAAAAATTTATATGAGATAAGTAATATTAAAGGACATCCCATGACCCTATCCCACATGGCACACTTCTTAAGGAAGTTGTATACGTGTCATTTTCTTTCTTTTGCTCAAGAAAATGACCCTTTCTTCTACATAACTTGACATATTTTAATTTTTTCAATTAATTAATACTTAATTGAATACATGGGGTATGGAATAATTTTTTTACACCTTCACATTTTCCACTAAACCAATACAAAACATTAAATGCAGCTTTTTAACCCCTCAAATGACCTAAAAATGATATAAGGACATAAAAACTAATTGACCCAATCTAATATAATATTAGTTGACATTAATTGACATATAATTCACCTAATAAAAATATATTATACCCCATAAAACACATAAAACTTAATTTTTTACCTAAGGGTGCCCCAATTTGACCTAAAAGTCAAATTTGGTCAATAGTTAGTTTACCTTTCTTACTTAAGGTTTACTTGTTTAAGTTTTTTGATCATTTAGTAGCCTTGGATTTTTTATTACCTATTTTACTCTATTTTTTGACTTGTTAATTTTTTCTTAACTTAGCATTTATCACCTCAACTTACCAAATTTCTATGTATGTCTCACATACACTACATCAATTATCTTGGCTTTAATGTGTTTGTTTGTTTTTACTCTTTAGTTTATATCCTTGGGTTTATCCAAAGTGAACTCTATGCCCTCCATGATAAATAAATAAACACACAAAATACAACCATCTAGAGATAAAGGTAGGTAAAGGCATTCATAAATTACTTTTATGTTTTAATTATTTCCCTTTCAAACATTTACTTATATATATATACTAAAATTTATTTAACTTTAGCATTGTGTGTTACTATGTTATTTTCTCAAAACCCCATCCCCTTTTTCACCTAAGTGACATGTGATGAGATTAAAATGGTGCATATGTATACACATAATATTATCAAACTTTATTAATTATTGATGCTTTCTCTCTTGAAATAACTTGCCAAGTCTCAATCTCTTTGAGTGCATGCCTTTAAGGGTGCACTAAGAAAGGGGTGGATAGACTATTGGTTATTTTCAAGATTAGTGTCCCTTATACCACTATTTTCTATCTGAATAACCTTGTCATGTGTATTTTCCTAAGCCTTGTATCATATCTTACACACTCACCGAATATTTTCACCAACTTACTTAGCCCCTTCATAATCCTAACATGTTTTTTTACGGTTTGCATTACATTTTCGGCCCTATCGACCCTGTATTCAAATTGAAAAATTAAATTTAAGGGTCTAGGTTAGATTTGGCTGACTTACACCAAAACCTAACTTTTTTTAATTAAATAGCCATACATAGTCGATTGGTCTAACCCTATTGGTTAAAATTTTCGAAAGGTTTAGGGTTAGATTTAGCTATATATGCACATTCATTTCACCTTTTTTTTAGAGAGACAAGAGTTAATTATTCATTTTTGGTTCTTTAAAATATAATTTTTTTCTACTTGAGGAGTTATAGCTTAGGGTTTTGACTTAGATAAAAATATTATCTTGTGGAAAAGTCTTAGATGTTTTGGCCTTTATTAGTGATCCTTAGAAACCACAAAAACTTATTGTGAAGCACCTTTATCCAAGTACGAGATTGAGTCTCAATGGATTCATCTTCAAGGTAAGTATCTTTAACTTTACTCCTTTATTTTAGTAAATAAAAGTAGCATAAGTAATGTGTTATGAATGTATTGCTCTATACATAGCATAATTATGATTCTCCTATGCATATTTACTTTTTATGTTTATTACACCCACTTTGTACCACAAGATTTGGTGAACACTAGAATAGATTTTTAATTTACTTGTTATTATACTTATGGAATAGAAAACATAAGACCTATCTAGGGTTATTATATGGAATTTCTTGACTAGAGGATCTGGAACCCTCTCTATTGATGTTGTTATGGAAAGATATCCTTTGATTAGGTCTAGTGGATCCATATTGGTGATGACCACGAATATCTAGTATATCAATAATAGAAAGTGTAAGTGGGATTTATCTTCTTCAAGCTAGGATTGATTAATATATCACATACATTTTCATTTGTATAAAAATTTTACATGTTTATAATTTGAACATGAATATGTTCCTTATTATGGACAACACATGTTTAGGATATGGGATTTATGATTGAGTTTATTGGTTAATTTATCAAAACATGATAATTGATAAGTTAGATAGATTATTAATTAAATATTAAGTGGAAACTTTAGTTTTATATGATGTTTCAATAAGACTTATATTTATAGATCTTGTTTGTAGTTAATTTATCTATGTGGAATAAATTATAATTATTGATTGTTGATAAAGGCATAGGTTTGTTGTTGTGATGTTGAAATTAATTTTACTAATGCTTTTGATTTTATGTATGTTGGATATGGTGAACATCATTTACATGGGATTTTAGATCATAATAAGTTTATAGTTTATATAAAATAACTTGAAATTGGATGACAATAATGTTCATTGTATTATTAAGTTAAACATTATTTTCTAACACATAATAATTATGCCTTTTAATTTGAATGACAATCATTTTAGTTTCATATTATGGCATTATGGATGCTTTTACAATTATATATAGTTAATGATGTGTAGATGGTGAATTAAATCCTATAATTGACAAAATAATATTGTTGTTTCCTACACATTAATAGTTAAAATATTGTATAAGAGCCATGACAATATTATCTTAATAATTCAATTTTGTATGCAATTTAATTTAAGATAACTATACATTATGTATTAAATATGACGAATTATGTGAAGAACAATATCTACTAATGAGTTGTATCATAATAAATGTTAGACTCGATGTACTTTTTATAAGCTATTATTTTTGAAATGAAATCAGTTATAATCTTGAGATGATTATTTTAAGTACATTTTTATGAATGATTTTAGAATTTTTCATTAAGGATATAGTGTTTATGGAAATTATATAGGTGAGAATGATGAAATTTTAAATTATATTTTTCTTAGAAGGCAAGTTAAGGGAATAAGTGAATATTAATGATGCATTATCTAGTTAATCTAAAACAACACAATTTTTCATAAATTATAAGTTATTCTCATGAAAATGATAATCATGTTTGTTAAAACATCAAATTTGCATTTTGATTTATTTTGGTTTCTTACTAATAAATTATCACATACTAAACTTTGTTTTCATAAGAACCAATGTAGTGTAATTGGTTGTAGACCACATGACAAGTGGGTTGTACATAGTTTTTGAATGTTATGATTAAACCTAAGGGATGATTGAGTTCCAATGTACTTTTAAATTCTATTTTTAACATAGAGATAAGACTCACAGTGGCATGTTAGCCACTTGTGTGGTGATGTCCATCAACAATGTGTTTTATTAGTACATTATTAAACTCTTGAGTGATAAAATGATAATTAGTATTGTAATTTTTATTATATGAAGGGTAGAACTAAGGTGATGTGATCCCTAATCTAATGTTCATGATAAAATGCCTTGATAAGGTAGAATTAAATGATATACATATCCTTCTCATGGCATGTAAGTTTCAATGTGTTTCAAAAAGAATGCATTATATTGCTTTTAGAAATAATTATGAAGATTAAGTATTATTATTCATAAAATTGTGAAAACTATTCCACTTGGATATTTCTTTCTTTGATAGCAACAACATTTTTCATATGATTACCAAAAAAGTTTTAAAAATCACCCAATTGAATGATCAATAAAATACAAACACTTTTCTTTCAAATGGGCACAAATATATAGGTGAAGAATACATGGATAACACATTGCACATTGAATTCATCCACTCAATAGGGGGTAGGATTACAAATAATAATTTTTATATTTATTTTTTGTATATTACATGGAGATATTTTTGTAAACCACATAAATGGGCATTGTCATTATTGGTAGCTTGTGCACTAATTTTTTAAACAAATTTACATCTTTATATTCAAGAAATCTAATTTAAATCCCCAAAATCATATGTCTAATTGATAATAAAGACCATTATAAAAATTAATTTGTGTTAACTCATAATACCTATAATTATCAAAATGAATAGTTAATAATAAAACCATTATAAGCATGTCCATATCTGATCAATAATAAATACAGTTACATTCTCTTAACTCAACACCCAGTGAAAAATCAAAAGCATTAAATCTAGAGAAATAAGAAGCATTGAATGGCAAATTATTTTAGGAGACACATATTAATTTCTCATTAATTTTATATGAAGATTCATAAATAACACCTAAATAATGTTCTAATATTAACATATCAAATCTATGCAAAATTTTATAATTGCTATCATAATATGTATTTCAGTATATTTAATTGATTTGATAAATATAAGGTAAAATAAAATTGATTCCACTAGTCCTACCTAGACATGGATTGATAATAGACAAAGTTAATTGAATATATAGAAGTAATGCAATTAACATATATGGATAATCAGATTAGGACCTCCAACAACCCCCAACAAAAGTTTAAAATTTTATGTTAAGGAAAGATATAATAAATTGTTTAAGTGCACTTTGATCCATGAAACTATCATTGATATAAATTAATAAACATGAGATAAATTTTACATAGCATAATTAATTGAAAACTTGAAGACAATTATTGTGTTATACAATGAAAATAATTTTGATAGTCTCAATTTTGAGAAGAAACAAAAAAAATTATAAGCTGCCAAAAATTATCATTCACTCTAGGTTATATTAGCATTCATTCACATATACTTATTTGCATGTCTCTCCATTTTAAAATATGAATTTTCTATAATTAGTCTCAAATATGGCCTATTATTTAACATATGGTTAAATGTTTTTCAGAAATAATGCTAGGATTGGGCCCTATGTTGGTGATGTAACAAACTTCTAGCATACAGGACTAAACTCTATTTTCAAAACAAAAATGACAACATCTTGTGCTTTCTAATAGTGCTAGACCTCCAACTGTCAACAGGGCATGAATTATATGTTTTTGACAAAATATTAATCAACTAGTGTACAGACATCTCTGTAAATAGGACTAAATTATATATGTATTTCAAACAAAACAAAATGTCACCTGGATTTGTTTTTACAATCTGGACATTATTCTTTGAAGTCTCCACAAACGTCTCTTCCAAAGACCAAAAGACTCCTCACACTTTCCCCATCGCACAATTTCACAGTCAGCAACAGAGTAATTTTGATAGCATAGGACTCCTTGAAAGTCACAAAAGCAACGTGGGCTTCCTCTCCAGCATTGAAATGGCCAGAATTGTATCCAGCATTGAAATGGCCTCGCTTGACTCCATTGTTTAAAAATGGCCCAACATTGAAACGACTAGAATAACATATACTTTTGAAATAACTAGAATTAAAATCAATACATTTAAAATGGCCTAGCAGTCATGTGTTGCAAGACTAGAATTGAAATCTTATGGAGGACCCTTCACCATTTGACTCTCGACCCAAACTGTGGCACGACCCAATGGTGGTATCTCCTTTGGCATGACCCAGCACTGAAATCTCACAGTTCAATGCAGACCAAATGATTGTTTTATTATATATTCAAATCTTGGCACACCAATAGCAAACAACAATGCCCTTCCAATGTTCAATCTCAGAAGACAACTCTACTCAAAGGAACACACATTTTATTAATAAAACAAGAAGATATACATATATGTTTTTCTGTGAATTGCAGATCCCTCTCTCTCTCTTCATTCCTTTTCCAATATGCATATATCCCCTATTTTTACACACAAATCCCCTATATCAAACCGTATTTCTCAACTTAGATACTTAATTCTATCCTAGGCGTCACATAACAACCTCCCAAAAATGACTAAAACAATTCTCTAGCATAGGAAAACTCAAACTGCTTAACAATTCGCCCAACAGACTAGATTTTAGGGTTAAAGAATATCTAGTCAAATTTAAAAATTTGAAAACTCAAAAATGGAGGGGAAAACAACTTAATATACTTAAACATACTAAAACTCAACCAAAAATGTGATAAATATGCTCCTAGTGTGAGGATGCTCCTGCGTCATTCTTCCAAGGAGCAAAAGAAGTATTCTTCACTTGTTTTTCTTCATCAATTCTTCTACACTTGTACCCTACTTAAGGATATCATTTGCAGTCACCCATGTTGCATCTTCAGTTGGTAGATTCTTCCACTTAGTTAGATACTGGAAATATTCTTTGCCCCTTGTCTTTTTAACCACTTTCTTATCTAAAATGCTCTCAATCTCCTTTGGCACTTCCTTTGGCAGTTGTTGTTCCCATTAGATAACTTCATCTACCCCTATTTCAGTTTCTTTGGCTAGTTGTCCTTCATCTTTGTATGGATATAGATCTAAAACATTAAAGATTGGAGAAATTCCAATCCCCTTTTGCAATTCTATTTCATATGCATTATTTGAAAACTTCCTTATTACCTTGCATGGTCCTATTTTCTTTACCTTTAGCTTGTTGTATTCCCTTTTTGGGAACCTCTCTTTTCTGAGGTGAGCAAGAACAAAGTCTCTAATACTAAAAAAAACCTCTATTTTCTTCTGATCTTCCCTTAGCTTGTACTTGATGGTGTTTTCTTCAAGCTTCTTCTTTACCTGTTCATGCAAATTTTGCATGGCATTAGCAAATTCTTCTGCATCAGCACTCCTTGTCTCCATGCTACTTAGATTTCTTAACTCATACACACCTCTTGGATGCATTCCATACATAATTTGAAATGGGCTCAATCCTGTACTTCTGTTAGGAGAATCATTATAGGCAAATTCAGCTTGTGCAAGTGCAAGATCTCGTTATTTTGGATGCATACTTACCAAGCTTCTCAAGATGTTGCCCAAGCTCCTATTGACAACCTCTATTTGGCCATCAGTTTGGGGATGATAGGGTGAACTAAAACTCAATTGTGTACCCAATTTATTCCATAAGGTTCTCCAAAAATGTCCAACAAATTTCGTATCCCTGTCAGAAACAATGATTCTAGGCAATCCATGCAATCTAACAACATCTTGAAAGAATAGATTAGATATGTGAGTATCATCTCTTGTTTTTTAACACAAAATAAAAAGAGGCATTTTTGAAAACCTATCTACCACAACAAATATGGATTCATGACCTTTTTGAGTTCTTGGGAAACCAAGTATAAAATCCATGCTTATTGAATCCCAAGTCCTATTTGGAATGGGTAGTGGCTGATACAAACCTGCATTTTGACTACTTCCCTTGGCATATTGGCATGTTTTACACCTTTCAAAAAAATTCTTGACATCAGTACCCATACCTAGCCAATAGTAATGAGCACTCAATTGTGCTAATGTCTTATTCTGCCCAAAATGTCCTGATAAGCTGCCACTGTGCTTTTCCTTCAACAAATTCTCTCTCATGGAACTCTTGGGAATGCAAAGCTCTCTACCTCTGAATAGCAGACCCTCTTGGACCATGAAATCTATCCAAGGACTTATATCAACCCCCACTGGATTCATGCAAGCTTCATATGGTTCCTTGAAGTCTGGATCTTCCTTATATAGCTCCTTCAAATCTTCAAATCCCAAAATACTTACTTGAGACTCCTGCATGATCAGATTTCTCCTACTTAGAGCATCTGCAACCTTGTTAGATTGTCCTTTATTATGGTTAATAGTGAATGTGAAGCTTTGTAAAAATTCAATCCATTTGACATGCTTTTGATTCAACTTATTCTGAGTGCTAATGAACTGTAAAGCGTAATTGTCAGTGAACAAAACAAATTCTTTAGGCAAAAGATAGTGCTTCCTCAAAGCCTGTACAAGTGCATATAATTCATGTTCATAGGCTGAATATTTCTTCTTAGCATCACTTAACTTCTCACTAAAGTATGTTATAGGCTTCCCATCTTGGCTTAAAACAATGCCTATTACAGTTCCACTAGCATCACATTCTACTTGAAAAAGCTTATTGAAATCGGGCAAGGTTAAGATTGGTTCTTCAGTTACCTTTTTTTTAATAATCTGAAACTCTTATCAATAGTCTCAGTCCAACAGAAACTTCTTTTATCACCTTTGATTGTATCTATCATTGGAGCAACAATTGCACTAAAATTTCTTATGAATTTCCTATAGAAGCTAGCCAAGCCGAGAAATCTTCTTACTTCATATGTGCTCTTAGGTGTAGGCCACTCCAGTATAGCCTTAATCTTCTCCTATTCCATCTTCAATCCTTCTTTTGAAATCACAAACCCCAAATATATCAACTTTATTTTCAGAAAACTGCACTTTTTAACATTGATTAGCAATTTCTCTTCATGTAGCTTACTCAATACCATCCTCAAATGTTTTAAATGATCTTCCTTAGTTTGACTAAACACCAAAATTTCATCCAAATATACTATCAAAAACTTACCAGTGAACTCCTTCAGAACTTCATTCATCAGCCTCATGAAGGTGCTTGGTGCATTGGTTAGTCCAAATGGCATAACTAACCACTCATAGAGTCCATCATTGGTCTTGAAGGCTATTTTACATTCATCCCCTTCTCTTATCCTAATTTGATGGTAACCACTTTTCATGTCTATCTTAGAGAAATATGTAGCTCCACTCAAACAATCAAGTAAGTCATCAATTCTTGGCAATGGAAATCTATACCTGATAGTAATCTTGTTGATTGCTCTAGAATCTGTACACATCCTCCAACTCTCATCCTTCTTAGGACTCAACACTGTGGGGACAGCACAAGGACTTAAACTCTCTCTTACCAATCCTTTGTCTAACAATTCTTGAACTTGGTGTTTGATCTCTTCATTTTCCTTTGGTGTCAACCTGTAAGCAGCCTTGTTTGGAAGATTTGCTCCTGGAATCAAGTCTATGTGATGGATAATGCTTCTCAATGGTGGTAACTCATTAGGTAAATCATCTACCACAATGTCAATGTACTCATTCAACATATCTTGAATCTCTAATGGCAAATCAATCAATTTAGTACTAGTGACTACACTCCTTGGCTTACCAATTATAACAAAGTTTACCTTTTCATTCTTCATTTGATGTAGAAACTCTTTACCACTCACTATCAATACTCTGGAATTCTGTCCTACAATAACAACAGCCTCTTCTTTCAATGGTGTAAGTGTATGCTTGATCCCATCCTTTTCAAACATGTATGTATTCTGTCTTCCATCATGCATGGCCTTCCTATCAAATTGCCAAGGCCTTCCAAGCAAGATATGACATACATCCATGGGCATGACATCACATAAAATTTGATCCTTATATGTTCCTATCTAAATATCTACTTTGCATTGTTCACTTACCAGGAGTTTATGTCCTTTTTATAGCCAAGAAACTTGATAAGGTGTCGGATGTACGTCCTTCTTCAAGCCTAGTTTCTCCACCATCTCAATTGACACAAGATTGTTTGTACTCCCGCTGTCTATGATGACCTTGCAGCATTTCCCCTTACTTTTACATGTGGTTCTAAATAAATTTTTCCTTTGAGGTGGTTCTACAACTTCTTTATTTGGCTTTCACAAGATTCTTTTCATTAAAAGAGACTCACCTTCTTCTGGGGTATCTTCATAAGCTGCTGCAACTTCTTCATTTTTTTCTTCACCTTGAGTCACATGTACACCTCTCTCATGGCTGGTAGAATGGTTCTCTAGACACTCATATGCCCTGTGTCATGCATACTTGTTGCACCTAAAGCATTTGCCCATGAATCTTCCTCTTCCTCTTTAATATCCTTGGTATGGTCTTTTTCCTCTTGGTGTATAGCTGCCTCTTGAACTTTGTGAGTTGCTAGCCTCTTCTTGAGATGTTTGCAGCTGTCTTCTACCTCCTTGAAATCCTCTACCTTTGTTGGATCTACCCCTTCCTCTTGAGAAGGATGTTTGTTTTCTTGAAATTTTCTCCTCAGCTTCAAGGAAAATTGATATGCTTCTTCAACTGTCTTAGGAATGAGAAGACTAATTTCATCTTGAATGGAAAATTTCAAACCATTAGTGTATTTAGCTACCTTCTCTGTGTCATCCTGAATATGACCTGATCTTAAAGTCAACTTGTAAAACTCTTCAGTGTAATATTTTACAGACATCTCTTTTTGCTTAAAATGTTGTAATTATTTAAAAAGATTTGCTTGATAATCTTTAGGCATAAACTTACCTTTCATTTTTGCTACCATTTTGTCCCAGTTTCTGATCTTTGGCTTCCCTTTCCTTCTCCTTCCCTCTTGCACTCCATCCCACCACAGGGATGCATGGCTCTTAAGCCTTGTCATGGCATACTTGACTTTCTTATCATCTTCTTCAATTCCTTCATACTCAAAGTATTTGTCTAATGCACTAATCTAATCAATTAATTCTTCCACATTCAAATTACCTTCATACATTGTAACCTCCATTTTTGGCTTTGTGTTTACCTTCATAATGGCTCTAATCAACCTATCTTCAGTTGTTACTTCTTCCACCACCAATTCATCTTCTGGTGGCTCCTCTTCTCTATCACTGACTTCACCCATGTCAGTGCCTCTTCTTTGAGCCATCTCTAGTTCTTGTAGCCTAGCTATCAGGTTCCTAATCTCTTCTGCTAGTGCAACCTGTCCTCTAGGTCTCCTTCCTCTAGCTCTACCTTTGTTCCTAATTCTCATGGCCATCTTACTTCTTCTTCACAAATCATGTTCTTCTTCTCTTGGATCTTTAGATTGTGCACAATCCTTTGGGCTCTGGTACCAAATGATGTAATAGACCTCTAAAATACAGGACTAAACTCTATTTTCAAAACAAAAATGACAACATCTTGTGCTTTCTAATAGTGCCAGACCTCCAACTGTCAACAGGGCATGAATTATATGTTTTTGACAAAATATTAATCAACTGGTGTACAAACATCTCTATAAATAGGACTAAATTATATATGTATTTCAAACAAAACAAAATGTCACCTGGATTTGTTTTTATAATTTGGGCAATATTCTTTGAAGTCTCCACAAACGTCTCTTCTAAAGACCAAAAGACTCCTCACACTTTCCCCATCGCACAATTTCACAGTCAGAAGCAGAGCAATTTTCACAGCATAGGACTCCTTGAAAGTCACAAAAGCAACGTGGGCTTCCTCTCCAGCATTGAAATGGCTAGAATTGTATCCAACATTGAAATGGCCTCGCTTGACTCCATTGTTTAAAAATAGCCCAACATTGAAATAGCCAAAATAACATATACTTTTGAAATAACCAAAATTAAAATCAATACATTTAAAATGGCCCAGCAATCATGCGTTACAAGACCAGAATTGAAATCTTATGGAGGACCCTTCATCATTTGACTCTTGACCTGAAATGTGGCATGACCCAACGGTGGTATCTCCTTTGGCATGACCCAGCACTAAAATCTCACGGTTCAATGTAGACCAAATGATTATTTTATTATATATTTAAATCTTGGCACACCAACAGCAAAAAACAATTCCCTTCCAATGTTCAGTCTTAGAAGACAACTCTACTCAAAGGAACACACATTTTATTAATAAAACAAGAAGATATACATATGTGTTTTTCTATGAATTGCAGATCCCTCTCTCTCTTCATTCATTTTACAATATGCATATATCCCCTATTTTTACACACAAATCCCCTATACCAAATCATATTTCTCAACTTAGATACTTAATTCTATCTTGGGCGTCACATAACAACCTCCCAAAAATGACTAAAACAATTCTCTAGCATAGGAAAACTCAAACTGCTTAACAATTCGCCCAATAGACTAGATTTTCAGGCTTAAAGAATATTTAGTCAAATTAAAAAATTTGAAAACTCAGAAATGGAGGGAAAAACAACTTAATATACTTAAACATACTAAAACTCAACCAAAAATGTGATAAATACGCTCCTAGTGTGAGGATGCTCCTGCATCAGTTGGAGTTATGAGTATTGCATTCTATATTTTGAAACAATTAAAACTTTATATATTTTCAAATAAATAAACTATTTTATTCAATATAGAAACACACAAAAATAAATTCATGTTCACAATAAAATAACATGAATGAATTAAAAAAGTAATTATATTTCTAAAATAGTGTTTTTACATACACATTATGTAATATTTTATTTCATGTATGTCTTTTTGTATTAGTGGGCTTGAATTTGGGTCAATTAATTATTTATGAGGGCATGATATTTTATTTTTACTACTATCCTTGGATTGTGTTATGTATGAATGAAGCTTGATTAAATATTTAAGAGTACATATGATAAATATAGGGTTCAATTTTATATATATTAATGACCTATGTTTTTTAGTCAATTCCTAACTAGTAGCCAGTTGACCATAAATGTAAATATGGTTTTATTTTAATGCCATTAGTTTCAATACATATATTATAGAATATATATTTATTTTGATTAATCATTAGGTTAAGCTTTGATTCATGAGAATCAATCAGATTCAATTTATGAGATGGACAAGGGGATTGAAGTTATTAATGTATATATTTATCTTCCATTTCAATCCTATTTTACTCTTATCTCATTTTTAATTTTAGTATTAATCTCTTTTAGAGTATTTTATGAGTTATGATTTTATTTTAGTGGATCAGAATCATCAATCACTAAATTACCCTTCTATTATATCCATTCTACCTAATTCGATAAGCAACTGATGGATGGGGTGGTCTAAGGCCACTAATGGATGGGCTAAATGGGATAGAAGGGCATGTCTTTAAGTATTTTTTACGTAAGTTATCATGAGATGATTTGTATTTTTTTTTCTTTGAAACCTTGTAATATTGAGATTAATATACCACATGCTTGATTTGAACGCACATGTTAATAATCTGAAAAGGGATGTGCCACTAATTAATGAAAACATATGTTTATGATATGGACTTTATGATTTAGTGGATTGGTTGTGTTATCAAACATGATAATTGATAAGTCTAATTGATTACTAATTGAGTATTGAGTGGAAACATTTTTTAGATGTTATTGTAAGAAGACATATCTTTATAGATATTGCTTATACTTAATTTTTTTATGCCAAATATATTATAATTATTTCTTGTTGATAAATTCAAAGGGTTATGGTTTTGATGTTTAAATTACTTATACCAATAATCTTATTTATGTTAGATATGACGAACATAGTTTACATTGAATTTTAGATCATAATAAGTTTATGGTTTATATAAAATAACTTGAAATTGTAAGAAATAATGTTCGTTATATTATTAATTCCTAAGTTAAACAATATTGTCTAAGACATAATTGCTATTCTTTTTAAATTGAATGAGAATCATTATAGTTATGTAATGTGGCATGGTGGATGATTTTGCAATTATATCTAGTTAATGACGTGTAGATAAGTAATTCAATCATATAATTGATAAAATAATATTGTTGTTTCATACACATTGAAGATGAAAATTTTGTAGAATATCCATGATAATCTTATCATAATAAGTCAATTTTCTATGCAATGTAATTTAAGATAACTATATGTTATGTATTAATTATAGCCACTTATGTGAATAAATTTATATGTTGACAAGTTGTATAGTAACAAATGTTATACCTAATGTACTCATCATAAGCTATTATTTTAGAAATGAATTTAGTTTTAATCTCAATATGAATGTTTTAAGTACATTTTTTTGAATTATTTTAGCATTTGTCATTATTTATATAGAGTTTATGTAAATTGGATAAGAAAGAATGATGTGGTTATAGATTATATATTTTTAAGAGGTAAAACTAAGGTAATTAGTGAATTTTAATTATGCATTAGCTAGTTAAGGTAAGCAAAACAATATTTCAGAAATTTATAATTTATTCTAATGGAAATGATAATCATGGTTGTTTAAGCATCAAATTCACATTGTGATTTAGTTTGATTTCTTAATAATCAATAACCACATATTAAACTTTGCTTGTATAAGTACACATGCAAGTGTAACTGGTTGTAAACCACATCACATGTGGATTGTAAATATTGCTTGAACATTATGATTAAACCTATGGGAAGGTCAAGTTACAATGTACTTGTATATTTTGATTTGAACATAGAGTTAAGACTCAGAAAGATATGTTATCCACTTGTGTGGTGATATCCATCAACGCTGAGTTTCATTAGTTCATTATTAAACTATTGCATGATAAAATAATATTTTTTTATTGCAATTTTGATTATACAATGAATAAAAATAAGTTGATGTGATAACTAATCTAATGTTCATGATTAAATTTCTTGAGCAGGTAGTAATAGATAGTATACATATCCTTCTCAGGACATGTAAGTTTGAATGTATTTCAAAAAAATGCATTGTATTGATTTTGGAAAAATTATGAACCTTAAGTCTTGTTGTTCACATAATTATTTAAATCATTGAATGAGTAATATTATTATGATGATTCTTTTATTGTGAATTTCAATCTTTTTTTTATTATCTTGATGTGATACTACTCATTTTTCTATCTAGTACTCTCAGTTTAGAGGTAAAATACTTTGACTAGTTGAAGTGTAGAGTGTCTTATCTCAAGTTCAGGCATTCGTGTAAAGATAAAAGGTGGTAAATTATCTTATTATGAATAACATATAAGTAATATATAGATAAGATTGTATGATTGTATGTTATGTATACTATCACATGTTGATGCCTGAAAGTATATCATAGGTGGTTATTAGTGTTTAAGAAACACTAGTCATTTATGAATTAAGATAATCAAATGCATGAGTTTTAGGTTTTGATAATCTTATTATATTTATTATAATACAGGTATAACAAGTGAACTATTTCACAAATTTATATTAGTTGGTGGTTGGGAGCCATCATGGCCTAATAGTTGATCTTTGATTTTAAACATGGCATGTGCTATTTAAAGTGAATTATTTTAAAAACATAAGACTAAAGATAAAATAATATGATTATTTACAATGAAACTAATCTAAGGTGAATTGATAAAAAAGGAGCAAAAGGAAGGGTAAGGTAGAAAAGAGAGGTGTTGTTGATCTTTATTTCAAACATTATGACAAATTTTCAATTTCATATGAACATGAATTTAACCAATGTATGACATGAAGTAAAATAATATAAAATACTACCACACATTAGGCAAACATATAAGGATATCATGAAATAGAGAAAATAAGGGCTAGTTTCACTTTAAAGATTCACCCTTACAAGAAAAAAACATTAGCACATATGCAACAAAGGTGAATAAAATGAAGTAAGCTTTAAAATTTCAGCTAATCTAGCATTAGCATAAATTTTCAACTCTACACTTAAGGATGCACATATAGAATTCACTAGGACCATTCAAATATGAGAATAAGACCAAATGAATGAGACAAAAACCATGATAGAAATATACACAAACAAAATGTGGATAAACATTCTAGAACTCCTTGATTTATATAAATGTTCTCAAAAGTTATATATTATTTTTGGCCCCAAAAATCCCCCCTCTACAATTGACAATACCTCTTTATATATACCATTCGTGAGGTATGCTAGTTAGCCATGTCAAATATTAAGGATGGTTTCCATTTTACAATTATTTGAGAAATTCTTAGATATTCTATAATGGCTAACCTATAGGAAATGTATTTTACAGGTTATACATGAATTTACAAAAAGAATATTCTATTTTAAAAAATATACGATGTCTCTATATAAAATAATATCTTGAGTCAACTAGCTTGGATTTTAGACCCTTGTACTACTATAGTCTTTTGCCTTCCCTATAGGATCTTCATTCTATAATGTCACTCATTAATAAGCTGAAGGTTAAAAATTGGCCTCATGGAGAGTTCCTTTTCTTGGTCTTCTAGGCTCTTGAGATCCTTATCAACTCCTAACACTTGTTTGATACTTTTGGCATTTCCTATCTTCTCTTCAGATGAAAAAAACAACCACATGATCTTCTTATTATCAGCCTCTATTTTTCCTAATCCTTGATTCCTTACTTATTGCATGAATTGAGTAGTTATATACTTGACCTCCTCATTAGTTTTTAGACCTAAGGGACTCAGTTTTGTTAGATCTTTGATCAAGCTATCCAATATGTGAAACAATTATCATCTAGTTGTTTGAGGTTCCTAACAATTTCCTCCACTTACTTGGACTAGTTATTCAGGGCCTTAGTATTACCCACTAATATAGCCATAGCCATATTTAGGTGGGCTAGGTTGACTATTCTAAATTTTGGGACTTCATTATTGGTCAAGACATTGATCAAATCTTTGACTTGGTAAGTTAGGCTTGCTATTGGCTAACTTGGCATGTAGCAATGATACTTTGTTTACTTACTACATCTTGACTATACCTGACTAACTTTAAGTAATTGAATAAATCAGCTATGGTGTCTTCAAATTTTTGTAAATTGTCCTCTTGGATTGATAAGATATATTTTTCTTTCAAATTCTTATTCTATTGCATGATGCCCTTGTTCAATGCTTGTTTTTACTGTGATTGTGCCTAAGCCATTTTAAGGACATTTTATTCAAATTTGGGTCTTCTCTAGGCTTTTTTCCTCCAATTAGAGCCAATCCAACAAAAGGTTCCACTTTTTGGAAAGTGAACTCCTCTCCACCAACCATGGCCTTCTTCTCAGTTACCCTCTATAAACTTGTAATTTTTGGGGCAAATTTGACACCAACTAAAGATTGTGTCACCTTTGGAGCTAGTATGTTTCACTTTATTGTCATGGAACATCAATTATTATTTTATATTATTTTTGTAGAACTAGGATCCATGGCTTGACCTCCTAAGGAACCATAATATTAATTACCTTCATCATTGCTGAATGATGTTGTGTAGTAGGTAACTTTTGTCTTTTGCCATAGATGAATCATTCGTGAATGATTGGACCATGAATAATATTTTCTTCACTAAATAGGTTAACTTGACTCAAATGAGGAGTTAAATTAATCTTGGTCTTCTTAGCCTTCACTGCAATAATGACCAATTTAGCTTTTCTTTAGGGGGTGTCTATAAGAACTAGATATAACACTTCCATCCCATTATCTTCTTTTATTTACCACATTTATTCATCCTTAAACTCATAAGATAATTATAACATTTTTAGGGCATCCTCAATAGTCTCATCAAGGTCCAATGATACAATTTGAACCCTCCTCCACTAGTGATCCTCATTCCTCTACTTGGACTGAAGACTATGTTATCTCATCAGGCCTTCTCTCCTCTAGCCTTTACTAAATTTGTGCCTCAGATCTAGACACTATCTATAGTTGGGCTATTGGATTTCTACAAGGTACACCACTCAACAAATGATACTACCTTGGTCCCAATTGACATTTGTTATCATGCCCTTCTTGCTCCCTCTGCATCCTAGATTCTAGATTGATGTTGTGATTTTTTAATCTAATGGTGAATTTAGAGAGTGAAGAGGATTTTGTGTATATGGGGTGAAAAGGAATAGTATGTTGATCATAAGGTACATTGATTCCTTTATCTTTAAAATGTTATTTGACACTTTCATGGGGATCTCACTACCTTAACTCATCAATTTGAAGATTAAAGGAGGTCTTATGTTTTGAATTAGCTTCAATGTTGCCCCATAATTCAAACATAGTTATACAAATGGTTATGGGGAGGATGTGGAGTAGTTCCTTCCTTTTGGTCTTGAAAAGACCATCTATACCATTACATATTTGATAAGCCACTTCTTGCTCTACTATCTTGATTAGCACATGGATTGGTAATCTAACAGGAGTGCATTAGGTTCCCTTAATCCTAATGATTATGTAATATAGGTATATCCATATATCCACCATGGCCTCAATTTACTTTTTGATGAAGGGTTTGACACGTGACATTGGACTCCCATTTATGGCCTAAATTAAGGATGGATAAACATAGTCATAAATGATGTATATGTGGTCCTTGTACTTAAAGATATGTAACTTGGAGTAATACTTTGAGATAATTTGTGTCCTATCATGTGACCATTCCATAAGGTTGGGAATATTATTTGTGACAATAAGGGCATCCATAAGCTATGACATCATGTATAATTGTGCCTTAATCTTTTTCTTAATTACAAAAAATTGTCTACTCAAATAGCTATTAATTAATTCATGAAGATCAAGCATGAGTTGTTTCTTAACCATGAAATAAAATAAGGGGGCCCAAATTTTATCTACATAGGTATTGGTTGAGTTCCCACACAATATATTCATCATTGTCATGATCATTTTTATTCTAGGTCTGAATTGACCAATGGGGATGTTATTATTAAAGTTAGAGAACACTTGGTTTCCATAATATAGTCATAGGGAAAGGATGCTCTTCAAATCATTATCTTTGGCCCAATTTTTTATTTTGTTCTGGTCTACTTGGTGTTTAGATAACTTGTAATAATTTTCAAAAGTGATGGGAGAGATGTAGGCAATTTTCCTAATACTACCCTCAAGAATAATAATGCCCTTATTTAGTTTTCCATCTTTAAAGATTGGAGAAAGGATATTTATGTGGTGTAGTACCTTAGGTTTAGCTACTACATAATGTATACCTATCATCTATATTCCAACTATGTCATAGTAGAGCATCCTTAGATACATGTGCTTCTCCTCTTCTCTTGTGATGGGCTAATAGTTCTTAATGGTTGAAAATAAGCTCACCTAATTAATATCCTCTCTATTTAGAGTTATGGCATTGAATTGTGTGTCTTTGAAAAAATTTCCTTCTACATCTGAAGTCAAATAGAGCTCCACATCTTCCCTTTAAACACCTTTTTGAGTTGTCATGGCTGTGAATTTCTCTAAATTACTCATTAGTGATCTATAGTTCAGTTCTAGATCGAATTATCTTTGCACAAATGATAATACAATCTTCCTCGACTTGCTTATGATTGGTACTAGGTAAAATTAGGGATTTCATAAAATTTTAGGGATTTACTAAAGGTTTTTGAAGTTATTTAATGGTGGGAGTTGGTTAAAATTATGTGATCTTCATGACTTAGATTGTGTTTAAATCTTTATATTTATACCTTTACTTTTATGAGCCTACAAGATCTTTTAATCTAATTTAGCACCAATGTGGCTTCATTTTGGCATGTTGCTCATTAATATTTAAATTATGACCATTTTTCAATTTTAGACATGTGTCAATATTTCATTAGGTGTGGGATATTTTAAAATTTTACCTCACCTTGCACTGTTGGATCTATATGCATGAATCAATGTGGTTCAATGATCTTGATCTAAGAAATCAAATGTCATTGGTTGCTTTTTCATATTCCCTATGGTTATGGAATATTTCATTTTTTCATTCATCCTAATATTTATTTAAATGTCAAAGTTGGTCTTGCACCATCAGATCATCCTCACTTGGATGAATGTGCTTCATTAATCTTGATCGATTGGATCATGTCTCATGCTCCATGAACCTTTGATCAGAATGTGAACACTCATTTATGTACCATATATATTTTAAATATTATCAAGCTTTAATTTATGGCTTATGATTATGCTATGTGTCATCTTTGTGATGGATCTCAGGGTCTTTTGAATTTTCCACCTTCATCACACATCATTAGATCTTATTCCACCAAATTAATGTGCTCCATTGGATCTCTATCTGAAGGGTGGAATTACATTAGTTTCTCATCATTATTTTTTAAAAGTGTGACACTTGTCACCTTCTCATTTATCTTGGAGCTTTTTGAATTTTTGACTTAGTATGCACTATCAATCAAAAAGTGTACGCTGAGCCACATACCATTGATCTTTGGGAGATGCTCAAATTTTAACATAGGGTGAGGGATGGATTTTTAAAAATTTAATATCATGACATTATATCTCCTTCACTCAAGTGAATTCACATCATCGATCAAGTATCTTGACTTGTCAACTTTGTATATACCATTATATCTCAATGGGTTGACCAAACGCTAACTGTCAATCCTATGGATAATAAAATAAAGTAAGTCAGAGATTGGGGAATATAAAGTACTTAGGATAAATATTTTGGAGTAAGGTTTTATTCATGTTAATAAAACCAATAATCCTTAGGATAAAAATTTTAGGCTAAGTTATAAAAAATAATAAAAGGACCATGTGGTTAGTTAGACCACACCAATAACAAAGAATTAAGGGGGGTTCAGGACATAAAGGGACCAATAATAATATTTTAATACTAAGGTTTAATTATTTTGAAAATCATGACTAAGCCATATGATAAAAATTAAATTATATCCATGGAACAAGTAATTATTCCCACACAAATTTAAATTTAATTTAAAAAGGACCTAGGTTAAAACATTAGACTAGGGTTTTAACATGACTCAAAATAAATTGAATTAATATTTGATAAATGAAAGGATAGTAAAAGATAAATTTAGTATTGAAGAAAAAAAACCTAAGCATGTTCATTCCAAAATGATATTCCAATGATATTGTAATATAGAAACACAACAAACCATCATTACCAACATTAGAAGGGGTAAAACCATGATAACTTTAAAATATGTCGATTAATCCAAATGTGAACCAGTGTGGATGATCTTGAAAGAAATATTATGTGAAAAGATCATAATGGTACTCTGATCAAGTGATTTTTCAAATTTAAGGTAAAAATTTTTACAATTTAAGATAAGAGTCCCAATTTTTTAAAAATGGGGGTATGTTGACCTCAACAAATGGCAAAATCTAGGGGAAACAAACAAATATGTAAACATTTAGAGACTCTAATTTAGAATAATAATTGGGTTTCTTACTCCACTTGATCAGGGATTATTGTCAAGATTAATTCATGCTTATAACAAGTCTTGTACATATAGAATTAGGACCAAGCATCAAGACATAGCCATAATATGTACGCACTTTGATTCTAGTTATTGATTGCCATAAGACTCAGATAACATCTTTCAAATTCATAACCTTGACCATTAACATTGATTTAAAACATATTTATATGTTTATTAGTAATCATTTTTTACCTCAGGGAAGGCTTGGGCATTCCTCTACTACTATCCGAGCATCCATATCCTCGATAGAGATACCTTTGGCTCCACTCAAGGTCTTGCTTTAGTACTAGCTAGGCATCCATAGCCTTGGTGGAGATTACCATAATCACCTATGCTTATTAATCCTTCTGGTTTTTATAATAATCTCTTATTTTATATTTTTAGATATTTTAAGTTTCTATCAATGTTTGGGAACTAGATTAGCTAGGTTTTGATATTTGGTTAAATGTTTGATCCTCAAATAATCATCCTTGGCTATAAACTTTATCCCAAAAAAATAATGTTTTTAAAGTGAAAACATGGCTTTGCCATAATAAATCAAGATTTCATTCTATATGTGTAATCCTTTGTAAAACCAAACTTATATCATAACAAGACTTAAAATCTCAAAAAATAATTATCCTACTTATTAGTCCTTACTAGTTTATCCAAATTATAACTTCAGGATCACATTTCAACAATCCCTGATTAGCCAATGCTAAGGGGCCATATCTGTATTCTTGAACTATGATTTTTCTTAAGAAATCATATGAATCTTGAGTTGAAGGATATCTAGAATAGAATTATTAAAAGAAAGGAACAAAGTAGAGAAAATAAAACACACCAAACAAGAAAATAAAATAAATAGAAAGCAAAGGAAATAAGTAAACAAATATATACAAACACTATGTATAAATAATGGACAAGAAAGAAAGAGACAAGAAAAAAAACTAAAATAAATACTACCTACACTAACTTTAACTAGTCTTACAGTATAATCCATGAAGATTTCAGGTGGAACAGTAGATAAATAATGCTTGAGGTATTTCCCATTTGTTGGAAATGTAAACTCTACTCCTTGTTCATTAGTTTTAAGGTGTTATCTCCCAGGATCTCAGCAACTTGATATGGGCCAATACACAAATATGTGAACTTCCCATGCTTCCCTTTCAATTTTAAGGCTTTATTCCAAAGAAAGACTAGGTCTCCTTCTCTAAACACCTTTATCTTTGAACGTTTGTCAAAATACCTCTTGACTATGGTTTGATATCTACTAAATTAGAAAAATATTCCTCTTTTGCATCTTCTATATATATTATGTCAAGCATCCTTAAACTTGTAAATTCTTGATCTTCTCCTTCCATATAATCTTGCATAAACTTATAGGTTGGTAGCTTGAGTTTTATGGGAAATATAGGTTATTTACCATATAAAAACAAGAGTGGTGATGCCTTGAGAGATTATTTTACTATAGTTCTATTTGCCTAAAGGGTATACTTAAGTAGCTTGTGTCATATTCTTGGTTTAATAGTTGCAAACTTTTTAATAGATTTCATCAAGTTCTTGTTTGTTGATTATGATACTCCACTATTTTTGGGGCAATGGTTTGATGACAAATTAAGAATGATGTTGTTGTCATATGCCCACTTAGTCATAACAATGGATATAAAATTTTATCCATTATCATAGATTATAGCTATTGGTGTGCCAAACCTTGTATATTCTTTTTTGGTAGAAATTTGATCACGTTTTCATTCCTACACTACTTGGTTGCCAATATCTCAATCCTTCTTGTGTAGTAGTCAACAGTAGTCAGAAAATACCTATGACCATCTGAGGAATTAGGGTTAATGACCCTCACAAATTTTAATCCCTATTGGGCAAAGGGTTTATCAATCATCACTAGCTTTAATAGAATAAAGCCTTGGGCTCTTTGATGTTGAAAATTTGACATAAATGGCATTATCTCACATGCTTGTGAACATTATTGAAGATAGTAGGCTATTAGTAACCATCTCTAAGGATTTTTTCCTTCTAGATGGATGCTAACTTTCAATATTTTCATGAAAAGTGCTCAAGATCTCAGCTTCTTCTCTGGAGACACGTCTTAAGTAAATGCTTTCAAAGTTCTTTCTATACAATATCCCATTTTTTATCAAGAAATTGGATACCTTGCACCTTAAATCTCTCTTTTGATCTCTAATTAACCTTATATGATAATATCCCTTGATTATCAAATGGACAATGGGATCATACCAATTATTGGATTGAAATCTTTGTTAATCAAACTACATAAAACTTAGTTTGGGATTAGTATTAGCAATTAATTGAATTAAACCTTGACATCTTACTAACTTGGAAGTATTCATCACTATATCATATTATTTAAGGAAAATCATGCACTTACCTCTCTTTTCTCCAATTTCACATTGAATTGACACTAGATTAGTGTTAGGGTCTTATAGAATTGCATGTACTTTATTTCTAAGAATATATAATTTAGATTTCTTCACTACCTTAACTAAAGCAATTTCTTGTTTGTCAATGAAATAATATTTTAAGTCATAATTTTTAAGGTTAGTACTCATGAAATCAATGGGGTGATTACACTTATCTACCTTCTGAGTTAGAACAATATCTATTGTGTGATCAGAGGCAAAGGAATAAAGATAGAAATCTTTAGTGAAGTCTGGACTTATTAGTATAAGAGCTTGTCTAATTACCTCTTTGATGTCTTTGAAAGATTTCTTGGTCTCCTCATTCCATGTGATCTTTTCATATTTACTAAACATGTCATTCAATGGCTTCAAAATCTATATAAAACTATAAATGAACTTTCTTACAAAGTTGATCTTATCAAAGAAAGAATTTGATTCCTTCCTATTGTTAGGGGGTTCAATCTTAGATATTGCATTTACTCTATCCAATTATATAAAGGCCCCCTCTTTAGTTATAACATTTCTTAAAAATTTTCCCTTAGTTACACAAAAAAATGTTTTTCTTAGGATTGAGAAAGATTCCTACCTTCTACATCTCTCAAATACTTGTTGCAAGTTTATAATGTGGTCATCCCTATTCTTAGAAAAGACAATAAAATTATATATATATATATATATATATATATATATAATAATTCACTTATCTATGAGGCCTTAGAATGCATGTTCTATTGATTTTTGAAAACTTACACCTAAATCGATTAATCCAAAGGGCATTCTTTTGTAGGCAAAAGTGCCCCACTTAGTAGTAAATGTAGTCTTCATCTTGTCTTCTTTGTTCAATAGTACCTAATTATATCCTTAAAATCCTTCAATATAAGACATCATAGTAGAACCAAATATAATTTGGATTACTTGGTCAAGAGAAGATAGGGAAATTATCCTTTTTAAATGCTATATTCAGATTTATAAAGTCAATACACAATCTGATTTCACCATTTTTCTTCCTGATAGGTACTAAGTTAGCTTCCCTAGTGGAGTGTCTAATGGGAAACACTTTGTTATCATCTAGTAACTTCTTAACCTCTTTATATATCATTGGTTTGAAGACAATGTTGATTGGCCTTTGTTTTTACCTAAAAGGTTTATAGGCTTTCTTTAGAGGTATGGTGTGGGTTATGACTTTGGGATCAAAGATATTCAAGTCATCATAGGACCATGATATTACATATTTATACTTGGTTATAAAATATTTGTCTCTCTTGGTTTCAATGCTTGTGTAAGCTTTAACAATGTTCACCAGTTAAGGTTAAACTTGGGAACCTAGGTCAATTATATTATAGACTTTCCCATCTACTTTTGGAATCTTGGTAGTCTCATCTAGTCTATCTGAATCAAACAGTCTCTCTAAGTCTATCATTCCTTTGGGGATCTTATTATCACTTAGCTAAATGATTTGTCATCAATATTAGCTTCAAATTTTCCATCATGAAGGGTATTTTTATTGACCTCATCAATGATGTCATCCTCAAATACCCCTAAGCTACTTATGAATTCTATGATCTCTTGATCATGACTAAACACTTTTAAATGTTTAACATTATTTGGTACTAAGGGACATGGTACTAATTCAATGGTGAGGCTTTATAACTTAAAACTTTGATTGGGCATAAGATTGGCTATAGTTAAAACAAGTTCATCAATAGCCTTATTTTCTTCCCTAGGGATTGACATAATGTTGAAAGCATCAAAACATTCAATTAATTCCCATACTCTAAATTTTTAATGCTTGAGGTATGATAATTTACATTTATATCTACTTTTGACTTGATTAACTACTAGTTCTAAATCACCAAAAACTAATACTTCCTTGAAATTATGTTTTATTGCAAATTGTAATCCAAGATTAAGTTTTTCATGTTATGTGAGATTGTTAGTGCATGGGAATTGGAGTTTGTAATAGGTATTACATTATTTTTTAATGGGATTTATTAACACCAATCCTACTCTAGAACTTGATTTGCATCTAGCACCATCAAAATACAACTTCCATAATATAGGCATAACATGAGGAATTTTATAATTACATACCTTTGTGATGTTAAGAGTGTAAACACCTATATCTGAGTTAACCTTATTGACCTCTCATTAGTTTCATTATACTTGGTGATCATACGATTCATCTTAGGCTCACTCTCTATCATGATCTAATTGGCATGTCCTTTCAAGGGTAACCACATGTGTGAACAGTAAGTTAACATAACCATTTAAACATCTTGTCTAATCTCTACTCAATATAATTCCATAATCATTAGGGATATCCACCACTTTTATGTCAATAAACTATTGAATCTTTGGTTTATAATCAATTTGCATGAGAACATTTGACAATTCACCAATTACTTTGACTCTTGATGTATCTAATTGAGTTACTATCCTAGCATATTTAACTAGAGTCAATCTTAATTATTCACAAATACTTTTAGGAATAATATTTTTAGATGTACTAGAGTCTAAAAAAAAATTATGTAAATTCTTACCAAAGATCCTAATTATAAGTAGGAAAGTTGGGACATCTACCTTATTCTTATGTATTACAACATTAACATGTGCATCCTTTTGAGACTTACCAAGAACCTTAGACAAAGATTCCAACAAAAAATCCCTTTGTTCTATAATTTGAGTTAACTCATGCAAATAAATGTTAGCTTTTATCTTTTTCATGTCCTCTACTATATTATATCTAATCCTATTGGAAGAATTAGATGCATAAGTACTATTTTTCGAAGTACTTCCCTTTGAAGGCTCTAGACTTTTATCTGATGTAGTATCAATATGTGTATCCAAGTTATTTGGTGGATTTGAGTTAGCCAAATGTTGTTTATATTCTTTATTACTCAAATGATAGGCCTTCTTTATGAATTTATAAAAGACATGAATCTCTTCATGGATATCCTCAAGCTCATTCTCTTCTTGAAATGGGAATTCAAATGTCTCCACCATGAGAGTGAAATCATAAGACTTAGATGACCTTGAAGAACTTGAGGTACCTACACCATTTTATTTATTAGGTGCAACTTCAAAAGTATCTAAATCTTCTTGAAAATCTTCAAAAGCATTGCAAAATTCTAGACAATCTAATTCACCATGTTTTAAAGTACAATGAACTCTACAATAATCAAACAAAACAATATCACTAAGATTTATGTCATGCACATTATTTTTAGTAGACAATTAATTGTTATGGTTGTTATTATTATTTATGAATCTTTTTTAATGCCTATTGAATCTTTTCAAGGAGAATTTCCTACTAGTTCTTTCCCTAGTATTACCAACTTTATTTTATAGCTGAAGGAAATCAATACTTAGATTTTGAACCATATTCAAGATAGAGTCATTCTCATTCTTGGGTGCCTTAAAATTATGAACTTGAGTATTATTATAGGCTACAAACATCAAATCTCTCTTGTATTATGGATGAGATCCACTTACAATATTATTCAAGAGTCCTAAGTTTTAGCCCAGGTATGCAAGGTTCAAAGGTAAGTAATTCATAACTAGAAGCTGATTTAAGGAAATCATATTTTGATTGGCATTGGAAATGAAATTCAAAATAGGAAAATTTAGATTAATATTAAGAATATTATATTCCATTTGGCCCTAGTATTGTAATTGATCATTAATGATCACAACTTCAGCATAGGCTAAGTCTAGTGTATTAATGCCTTGAATAGATATTTTGAGAAACACATAAGTCATAGGATCGAAGGCATCATTTTAAATATCTAAGGATAAAGCCTCATCAGGTATATAAGGAGCTAGGTTTCTAAACATTTTTTGAAATCTAGCATTAAAGGCTCTTATGGGCTCATTTGAATATCTTTTGACTCTAGTAAATTATTGGTCAAAAACACATGGACTAATGATTTTTCCAAAATAATCAATAAAGTAATTATTAAAATCATTCCAAGTAGTTATTTAATTTTTAATATGTCTAAGAACCATTCATATGCAGTATCTTTGAAAGTAAATGGAGACAATTGACATGTTACATCTTCATGAATAACATTCAAAAGTCTTAAAGTATGTTTGAAATTTTTAATGTGTTATTTAGTATTTAAAACACCATTAGGACTAAAAGTAGAGAAATAATTTTTAGGATTACAAGGAAGGTGATGTAATACACTTGGCACATTGATTGAAGAACCACATATCTAAGCCTTACCTTGATATGGATTGAACACAAGATCACCCTAAATTGGTGAAGTTAGTTGAGACTTTTAAAGTCTACATTTACCTTTGTCTCACCTAGATCTCCTATGAATTTCTAATGAAATAATAGGAACTCTTATCTCTGAATGTGACTTGGTCGTTATCCTTGGCAATTCCATCATGGAGGCTTTGAACCCTATTTGAAATATGAAGTGTAAATATTATCTTTGCAAATAACAATGATTAGACTTGCACATTAAGGAATTTTTGCATGGATTTGTATAAATAATGACAAAATACATAAATATTTAACTAAATTAGATTAAAAACATGTCCAAATATTTAAGTATGAATGATATTTACATGTTTCAAGCTCATATAAACTCAAATTTGCAAATATCCTATGAATCCTTAAAAAAACCCACTATTACTAACCTCAAATGCCTTGGATTTTCAATGTTTGAGCTATCTTTACCACAATTACTCATATATATTCAAATAATATATATCTTTATCTAAATAAGTACAAATACTAGTCTAAAACCATTAAGATTAATGATCTTTACACAAATATGCAAATAATGCATTAATCTTTGAACATAATTCATCAAAATTAGAATATATGTTGCAATTTTTCAAAGATTTAACTAAAGTCCTCCTTCTAGCACCAGTGAAATGTGTTCCCTATTAATGCCTAAAAGTGTATCACAAGTGGTTCTAGTCTTTAAGAAACACTACTCATATTTGAATTCAAAGAATCCAATGAATGAGTTACAGGTTGTGATAATCATATTATCTTTGGTAGAATAGAGGGAGAACAAGTGGACTATTTCACAAATTTATATTAGTTAGTGGTTGGGATCCACTATGTCCTATTAGTTGATCTTTGATTTTGAAGATGGCTAGGGCTATTTAAAGTGAATATGCTCAAAACCTAAGTCTATATCTAAACTAAGATGAGTATTCATAATAAAAATAATCTAAGGTGAATTGATAAAAAGGAGAAAAAGAAAGGGTAAGGTAGAAACAAGAGGTGTTGTTTATCTTTATTTAAAACATTATGACAAATTTATAAATGCATTTGAACATGAATTTAACCAATATATGACATGAAGTATCAAAATCTCAAATCCTACCACACATTAGGCAAACATCTAAGGATATCATGAATTAGTGCAAATAAGGACTGGGTTCATTTTAAAGATTCACCCCTACAAGTAATCAAAATTAGCACATATACAAGAAAGGTAAAGAAAATTTATTGACCCTTATAAATTTCAACTAATGAAGCATTAACATAAATTATCAACTTCGAACATAAATATGCACATCTAAAATTAACCAAGACCATTTAAATCGAAGAATAAGACCAAACAAACAAGAGAGAAGCCATGATAGCAATTCACACAAGAAAAATATAGACAAAATTTGTATAACTTCTTTCTTTTTATTATTTTTTTTCAAAATTTATAGAATATTTTTGGCTCTAAAAAAATCATCCCTCTATAATTCACCATACCTCTTTATATAGACCATTCATGAGGTATGTCAATTACTCGTGTCAAATATTATGAACAATTGTCCTTTTATAATTATTTGAGAAATTTTTAGACATTCTATAATGACTAATATATAGGAAATGTATTTTTCAAGTTGTACATACCTTTACAAAAAAATATTTTATTTTCCAAAATATATAATGTCTTTATAAAATAGAATATCCTAAGTCAACTATCTTGAATTTTAGACCCTTGTGCTGCTGCAATGTTTTGCCTTCCCTTCAACATATTTATTCTATAATTTTTCTCATTGATAAGCTAGAGGTCAAAAATAGGCCTCATAGAGAGTTCTTTTTTTTTTCCTCTAGGATCTTTAGATCCTTCTCAACTCTTTCTAATGCTCTTTTGATGCTTCTAGCATCTCATATCTTCTCCTTAGATGATAAAATCAAGTCCATGATCTTCTTGTTGTCAGCCCCTTTTTTTCCTTGTCCTTGATTATGTACTTCATGCATGAATTAAGTAGTTCTATGCTGTAACACCTCATCAATTATTAGACCTAAGGTAATAAGTGTGGTGGGATCTTTGATTAAGCTATCCAATATGTGCAACATTTTATCATTTACTTGTTTGAGGCCTTAAGAAATGTCCTCCATTTACTTAGACCAATTATTCAAGGCCTTGATCTTATCCAATAATATAGCCATAGCTATATTCAAGTGGGATAGGTTGACTATTCTGAATTTTGGGACTTGATTCTTGGTCAGTACCTTGATCAAATATATGACTTGGTATCTTAAAGCATTCCATTTGCTAACTTGGACTGTAAACTTGATACCTTTATTATTTATTGCATATTGCCTATCCCTAATTGACTTTAATGAATTGAAAAAATCAACCATGGTGGCTTCATATTTTTGGAACTTGTCCTCTAAGATTGATAAGATAGATTGTTCTTTCAAAATTCTATTATGTTGCATGATGACCTTGATCAATTTTTGCAATTGATTTAATTGTTCCTAAGCCATCTAAAGTAAATTTTATTCAACTATTGGGCCCTCACTAGGATTTTTACCTCCAATTGGAGTCAATCCAACAAAAGGTTCCAATTTTTGGAATGTGAACTCTTCTCCATCAACCATGGCCTTCTTCTTAGTTACCCTCTATAAACAAGTAGTTTTTGGGTTAAATTTGACACCAACTAAAGACTATTACACCTTTTGAGTGTGGATCTCCATCTGTGCTTCACTTGATTCTCCTAGAATAACCATCCTTATTTTATCTTCATTTTTTAGAGCTAGGATCCATGGCTTGACCTCCTCATGAACCAAGATATTGATTGCCTTCATCATTTCCCAAGGACGTTGAGTAGTAGATACCTTTTTTATTTTACCATTGATGAACCAATCTAGAATGACTAGACTATTTATTAGATTTTTTTCACTAAAAAGGTTAACTTCACTCAAAGGAGGATTAAAAGTAATCTTGGGATTCTTATCCTTCACTAGAACAAAGACCAATTCAACTTTTATTTTAGGGGTGTCTATAGGAAGTAGATCCAACACTTCCTTCCCCTTCTCTTCCTTTATTTCCTCCATTTATTCATCTTCAAACTCATAGGCTAATGATAAAATTTTGAGGGAATATTCAATGGTGTCATTAGGGTCTAATTATACTATGTGAACCTCTTCCATTGGTGATCCTTGTTCTTCTACTTGGACTGAAGAGGATGCTATCTCACAAGGCCTTATCTCCTCTATCTTTTGGTCAATTTTTACGTCAGGTTTGGACTCTATCTATAGCTAAGCTAGTGAAGGTCTAGAAAGTACATCACTTAGTAAATGGTATTTCCCTTACCCAAATTACCATTTGTCATCATCCCCTTTTTGATCCCTCTACATCCTATATTATGGATTGATATTGTGCCTTTTCAATCTAATGATGAATTTAGAGAATGAAAAGAATTTTGTGTATATGGGGTCAAAATCACCAGGCTAGTGATCATAAGGGACATTGATTCCTTTTATTTTAAAATATTCTTTGACCCTTCCATGGGGATCCCACTGCCTCATCTCATTAATTTCAAGGTTGAAGGAGGTCATATGTTTTGAAGCAGCTTCATTACTATCCCATAATTCAAACAAAGTTCTACCAATGGTTATGGTGAGGATGTGAATTAGTCCTTTCCTTTTGGTCTTGATAAAACCATCTATACCATTGTATATTTGATAAGCCACTTCTTTCTCTACTAGCTTGATTGGCACATGGACTAGTAATCTCAAGGGAGTGAATTAGGTTCCCTCAATCCTAATTATTATGTAATCTAGGTATATCCATATATCCTCCATTGCCTCAATTAAATTTTTGATCAAGGGGATAACTCTTGATATTGCACTCCCAATTATGGCCTTAGTTAGGGATAGATAAACATAGTCATAAATGAAGTGGATATGGTCCCTATACTTAAAGATATGTAACTTGGAGTAATATTGTGAGATAATTTGTGCCCTATCAAGTGACCATTCCCTAAGGTTAGGAATCTTGGTTGTAGTAAAAAGGACATCCAAAAGGTATGGCATCATGTAGAATTGAGTCTTACATTTCTTTAATTGAAAAAAATTGTCTACTCAAACAAGTGTTGATTACTTCACCAAGTGGAGGGGTGGGTTGTTTCTCAACCATGAAATAAACTAAGGGAACCCAAATTTTATCTAAATAGTTAGTGGCTAAGCTCCTACACAATTTATTCATCATTTTCATGATCACTTTTATTCTAGGTTTGAATTGACCAATGGGGATATTATTATTGAATTCAAAGAACACATGGTTTCCATAATATAACCACAGGGAAAGGATGTTCTTCAAATAATTATCCTAGGCCTATTTTTTTGATGAAATATATATATATAAACTAAACATAAATATACAAATAATTCATAAAAAAAGGTGATATGAAAGCATGCCATGTCACACTAGTCAGAGCCTAATAGCAAAACCACAAGTATCATAATCTAGGTAGAGCCTAGAGTTAAGTCACAAAGTCATTAAAAAAGGTAAATTTGGAGCAAGAGGAGCAAGGATAAAATGTAGAGGATCCATATCATCAAGATCCTAGCCTGAGCTTGGTAATTGATTAACATCTAGAATAGGCTCCTAGTTAGTATCCTAGGTATTGTCTTTATCATCATCTTTCACTTGTGTTTGATTGGGAAAAATGGCCAAAGAAAGCCTGGGGAACTTATCTAGCACATCCATTTGGCCTCTAGGTGGTGCACCCCAAGATTCTAAGTATGGAGGATGAGGAGGAACACCCCAAATATCTTTCCTAATAGGGGAAGGAGGTGTTGTTTTCCATCCTCACTACCATCTAGGAGGGGAAATGCACTAGTACAAGGTGTTACTATGAGAATTATGCCTATAACAGTTGTGATGATGCCCACCACAAGGTGCCAAAGCACTCTATCATCCAATATAGGATACTTGGGAGGAGAAGGTAAAACTTAGGCCATAGTACATGGATCATATCCCTAATGGGAGAGGATATATGTAATATACCCAAGATCCATATCCACTTTATTGGCTTGGACTTAAACAAAAAGATACCCAAGATACCATAGAAAAAGAACATTGGAGATAATAGAATATTTAATTAAAGTAGATACATTAAAATTAGTAGAAGCATGATTAAACACATAACTATTTCTTTCTTTCCAAATATAAAAAATAATCTACACTCTGAAAGTATTCCAGACTTGTGTGTATTTGAAGGGCATCACAAGTTTGTATCTAAGGAGGATATGTTGCCAAAGGAAGAATTTAGGTTGCAAAGGCCTGAAAAGATCATGGATCCAAGTCTATACCCTTTAAGCTTTGGAATAGAGCTAGAAGACATGAGGAATCATCTGAAGGTGGCCATAGAAGGAGTAAGTAGGCAAGTGGACTCCAAGTCGGTTGAGTCTTCTACCAATAGGTAAGCCTTCACTCAGTATATACCAAATAAAATGAGCAAGCTTGTGATTCACACAAACCCCCCAAGTAGTATTGAATCAAATGATCCATGTTTTATTATATGATTGCAGCCTCTAGTAGGCATTAAGCTTGTCAACCACGGGAAAATGGGGGGTAAGCCATGCATATCCAAGTTGAGGGGTCGAATTACAAAAAGGGGTCTTGAAATTCCATTTCTAGTCCTTCCACCATGGTTGAGTGGAATAGATCAATATTTTGTGAAGAATGGAGGCTAAGATAGCATTAAGGATCTATTGATAGGATTCTTAGTCTACATTATCTAGCTTGAATTTATATTTCACCTCCTCCTAAGATAGCCAAGAGTGAGAGTGCCTATAAACAATATTCTGGATGGTGCGAATTCTTCTATAGTAAATATTGAATGCATTAACTCAAGAGACCTCTACCAGGGGAATCTCATTGTGATATAAAGTAAGAAACCAATAAAGAGAATGGGAGTTAGGAAAGAGCCTAATCTAGAATTTGGAGCCATTCTAGAGGAGCCATGGTTTAATATTTTCCTAGGCTTTCCATATGCTTTTGGCCACAAAGGACCCTATGATTTGGATAGGAGATTGAATAAAGAGTAAGTTGGGGAATCCAATCCCTTTCTAGGCCTTATTTCCCTTGGGAAAGATAGAAGATATATAGTGTCTTAACAACACTTTCCAAACATCTTGGCTCTCAATGTCTTGCATAATATATTTGGTACATAAGGTAGTTCCTTATCAGTCTATATCGATGAGCCCAATCCCTCCAACATCATAAATGAGGAAAAATATTCTTAGACCACCTTATGTAATCCTTTAGCCTATGAGGAATTGGCCCAAAGGAAATATCTAAGAAACTTCTCCAACTTTTGGTAATATTTTTTGGAAGGAATCAAACATGATGAGTAGTACACATGGGTGGATGCAAGAATTTTCAAGTAGATTTGAAGTTTTCTTGATAACAAAAGAGACTTGGTCACCTATAATTCTATCTTCTTAACAAATGTATCAACAAAATATTACCACAAAAAAGGAAAGGCATCAAAAGGAAAGGGTATGATAAGAATTTAAATATTTCATCATGTTGGGTCCACTTCTAACCAAACTTAGTAACCCATGATGGCAGATAGATGTAATATTACCTATCACAATAAGTTTTATACCATTGGATGTTTGAGCTAGAGGCCAAGTAGAAGGTGTCAAGATACTACAAGGAATTTTTTGAATTGGTTTCATCCTAAATTAGATTAAGAAATGATTTATCCACAAAAAGAATATTGAGTAGTTTAATATCTTCATGTGGCTTCACAACATTAGAATCATGATAAATTATCTTAACAAGGCCCATAACTTGGGCATTGCTAAGAAGATATCCAAAACCCTTAGCTACAAGAACATATAAGGTGAGATCCAAGCGTCACCCTTGATGAATAGAATAAAATAATACATATTTCTTATAGGTTACTCTATTAATGGAGAGAACAGTCGAGGCATCTGAGAAAATCATCTAATTTTTTTTTGATAGATATGTGCCTAAAGCCTATGGATTAAAGCATGGATAGAATGAATGGCCATTTGATGTGATCATAAGACTTTAAAAAAAAAATTTGATGAACATAGCCTATTCCTTAGACTATTTGACCCAATCCACGCCTTTTTAGATGGAAATAATGTTATCCAAAATATAATGACTTCTAATGAAGCTTGTTTATTCTACATGCACAATGAGATGAAACATATTACATAGATGGATTGACAAAGCCTTGAAAATGATATTATAAGAAAAATTTAGGAGGGTGATGGGCTGTAAGTTATATATCAACTCAAGATCTCCCTACTTAGGTATGAATTTGATATTTAATTTATTTATATTTGTACCTAGAGAATGCTTAAAAAATGCTTATTGATAAAGCTTATGCAAGTTACTATTGATAATCCTTGATCCAATTATTGATTATGGCTAGCTATACTTTGGGTGTAGGTAACTTGTAATAATTTTAAAAATTTATACTAGAGATGTAGGGAATTTTACTAAAACTACCCTCACGAATAATCATGCCCTTATCTATTTTTCCATCTTTAAAGATTGGAAAAAGGATGTATATGTTGTGTAATTCCTTAGGTTTAGCTACTACATAATGTAGACCTCTCATTTGAATACTGACTATGTTTTAGTAGAGCTCTTTGGAGACATGTTATTCTCCTCTTCTCTTGTGATGGGTTGTTGGTTCTCAATGATCCAAAATAAGCTTGACCAATTATTCTCCTCTATATTTAAAGTTGTGGCATCAAATTATGTGTCTTTTAAAATCCTTCCTTCTACATATATGTCAATAGAGTCCACATCTTCCCTTGAAACATATTTTTGAGCTTCCATGGCTATGAATTTATTTAAATTTCTCACTAGTGGTTTGTAATTTAGTTCTAGATCAAATTATCCTTGAACAAATGACAATCCAATCTTCTTTGGCTTGATTATGATTAGTACCAGGTCAAATAAGGAGTTTTGTATAATTTTAGGGTTTTCTTGAAGGTTTTTGTAGTCCTTTAGTGGTAACATTTGTTTGAACTTACATGAGCTTCGTGACATAGATTATGTTTAAATCTGAGTATTTATACCTTTGATCTTATTAGCCTAGAAGATCTTTTAATCCAACTTGGCACTTATGTGTCTCCATGTTGGAATTATTCTCATTAATATTTAAAATATGAACATTTGTTATTTTTTTACATGTTTCAATATTTCATTGGTTATGGGCTCTTTGAAAATTTAATCTTGCCTCTTACCTTTGGATCTATTTTCATAGATCACTATGGTTCATTGATCTCGATCTGATAAATCAGACAACATTGGCTAATTTCCTATATTCTCCATGGTTGTGACACTTTTCATGTCCATATTTGACCTGATCTTTATTTAAATGTCAACATTGATCTCGTACCATTAGATCATCCTCACCCAGATGAATGCACTCCATTAATCTTAATTAATTAGATTATGTCTCCTATTCCATGAATTATTGATCAAAATGTGTATGCTCATCTTCATACCATCAATCTTTGAAATATGATCAATCTTTAATTTTTGGATTTTAATTATACCATATTTTATCTTCATGATAGCTCTTAGGGCCTTTTGATTTTTCAACCTTCATCATGCACCATTAGATTTTGCTTTGATAGATCAACGTGCCCCATTATATCTTAATCCAAATGGTGGAATGCCATTATCTACTCACTATTATTTTACCAAAAGTATGATACTTTTTTCCTTCTCATTTATCTTATGGCACATTGAATTTTTGACATGGGACACACCGTTGATCAAAAAGTATACGCTTGTCCATGTATTGTCAATCTTTAGGAGATGCTCAAATTTTAACTTGGCACTGAGGCTTGACATTTTAGCCTTAATATCACACTATTAGATCTCCATCACCTGAGTAAATGCACATCATTGATCAAGGCTCTTGAATTATAAACTTTGTATCATCATGAGATCTTGACCACTTGAGAGAATGCAAATTGTGGATCCTATGGATAATAAAATAAAGTAAGATCTTTGGGAATATAAAGGACTTAGGCTAAATATTTTGGATTAAGGTCTTATTCATGTTGATAAAAATAATAAACTTTAGGATATAATTTTTAGGCTAAGTTGTAAAACATAATAAAGGGACATTGTTGTTAGTTAGACCACACCAATAACAAAGAATTAAGGGGGGATTGGGACATAAATGAACCAAGCATAATATTTTTATACTAAGGTCTGGTTGTGTTGAAAAACACAACCAAGATTTAGGATAAAAATTAAATTAAGTACATGGAAAAATTAATTGTTCTCATGTAAATTGTTCCCTCGCACATTTAAATTCAGTTCAGAGGGACATAGGTTAAAACAATAGACTAGGGTTTTAACATGACTCAAAATAGATTGAATTAATCATTGAAAAATGAAAGGATAGTAAAAGATCAATTTATCATTGAAGCATAAAACCCTAAGAATGTTTATTCCAAAATGAGATTCCATTGATCTTGCAATACAAAAACACAAGCAACCATCATTAGCAACATTAGAAGGGGTAAAATGATGATCACTTGAAAATATGTCAATTAATACAAATGAGAACCATATTTTATGATCTACGGAAATTTGGTAAATAATTTAGTGATTTTTATGTCCTTATGTTAGTTATTGTTTCACCTTAAGATGGTTAGAAAAATATCCAGTGGTGTTGACAACAATAATTTGGGTAATGATAACATAGGTAGAGGAAGGGATAGAGGAAGAGGTAGAGGTCATGGAGCCTGAAACCTTTACCAGGGAAGAGAGTAACCTCCCATTAATAATTCTTCCAATAATGTTGATTAACTTAATGATAATTTTTTTAGAGGAAATCCAAATTACAAAAATAATAATTCTTCAATGGGATATTAATTTCTCTTGATGTTGTGTAAATTAAGATGGAAACCTAGGAACATAGGTTAAATAACCTTGAAGTTTTCTCACAAGAAGAGTTACTCTGAATGGATTAAGGGAAAGATGGTGAGAAATTTTTCCATGAGATGCATTTAATAGTGCTTGATCCCATCATTAAGGAACCTAAAAAAATTCCACCACCTATTTTTTAAGTGAATAATATAGTGATGCAACTAATGAATTCAGTTGATTAATTTGTAAAAATATTTCAATCTACATAATATGCCATATAATGTTAAGAAAAGGGTATTAACTTAGCAACTAGATGGAGCTACAACATTATGGTGGAATCATATTTGTGCAACAAATAATTTGATTAATGGAGTAACAAATAGTTTTATTTCTCATTTCATTTATAAAAAATGTAAAATTAATCCTATTAGTATAAGAGAAGGATGGGATGTTAAATTTGGTACAAGAAAAATGTGCCAATCTCTGAATGCTTATAAAACATAGAGTTTAACTTAGGAGTTTAATCAACTAGAGTAAACCTACTTATATCACCCCTAGGATCTTAAACCTTATTTTTTGAATGGATTGACTATAGAAACATAAAACCACAATGGATTACTATAATAAAATGGTGAAATGTTATGATGACTTGGGAAAAAATGTTAAAATACAATGTAATCACAATTTTAAGGTGCAAAAGCTACTTTCATGCCTGCAACTGAGAAAGGTTATATGAAAAGGTTATATGCTATATTTTATCCAAATGTAAGAGCTAACTAAAGATAAGGAAAATATTTATCAAAATTTTCCATTTTTGAATGAATATTTAAATGCTTTTCCTAAGAAGTTGTTAGGACTTCCTCCTAGGCATGAATTTGAATTTGACAAGGATGTTATGATAGGAGTTTCCCCTTCATCTAAGGATCCATATCATATAAATGTGGATAATTTTAAGGAACTAAATATTTACTGACAAAAAGTGTTAGAGAGTATAAGCATCAAACAAAGTGTGTCTCGTTGATGTGATCATATTATGTTATTGAAAAATAAAGTTTGTATATTTAGGCTATGTGTTGACTACTACATGCTTAACAAGGTCATAATCAATAATCATGAACAATTTCCAAGGATAGATTATTTATTTAAACAAATGAAGATTTAAATAGTCTTTTCAAAGATTGATTTGAGATCAAGTTACCATAAACTAGTAATTAGGAAGAAGACATCCATAAGTCAACTTTATGTACTTGTCATGGTCATTATGAGTTCATATTAATGAATTTTGACTTGAAAAATGCACCTCATGATTTTATGAATCTTATAAATAATATATTTGGGGATTATTTGGATAGGTTTGTTTTTATTTTCCTTGATGATATATTTATCTATAAAAAGAATGTAGCTGATCATGAGAAAATTTTGTGTTTGGTTTTTAAAATAATAATGCAACACAATATTTGTGGGAAGCTTTCTAAATTTGCATTCTTCCAAACTAAAATGCATTAATTTGGACATATTATTTCCAAAGAATGGATTTTTTTGGATTTAAAAAAGATTAAAGTTATTCCAGAATGGCCTACCGCTACAACCATATATGAAGTAAGCATCTTTATGGGCTTGGTTGGTAACTATAGAATATTTTTAGAAAACCTCACTAGATTGGAAAATCCCATTACCTATTTGCAATGCAAAGGAAAGAATTTTTTGTGGACATCACAATGTGATTAAGGTTTTAATATTCTTAAATAGATGTTAACAAAAACACATGTCATTATTACTGTATATCTTATTGGTGAATTTGAAATCTAGGATGATTTATCTAAATAGGGTTTTAACGGAATTCTTATGCAAGATGGCAAGGTAATGTCTTGTGAGCCACATAAGCTCAAGGATCCTTAATGAAGTAAGTGCAAGATTGGATGGTGAACCTATACCAAAGAAATGTGTTAATTATTCTACTTAAAATGATGGAATTTTAATGGATAAAAACACCATTTTTGTGCCTCCTTTTGGTGAATTTTATAGTATTTTGTTATGAAAAGTGCACACAAAACCCCATTTTTCTCATCTAGATGTCAAAAAGATAACACATTAGCTAAAAATGCACTATTTTAGGCCTAGTTTAAGAAATAATGTTGCTAACTTTGTGGCTAAATTTATAGAGTGTCAATAGGTGAAGGTTAAACATCATCACCCAGAAGTTTAGTTTAGCCTCATGAAATTACAAAAGGTAAGTGGGATATTATTTAACTTTATTTCATGGTTAGTTTGACAAAATTATGTAATAAACATGACACTATTTTGTTTTTTATTCATAATTCACAAAAATTGGCCATTGTTTTATTATAAATATGACGGATGATGTCTTTGTGTTTGCATAACATTTTGTGAAATAAGTAGTTTGGATAAATGGAATACTAGAAGTCACTATCTCTAATAGGTAAAAGCTATTTACTTAAAGATTTTGGAAAACATAACTACATGATTTGTAAATCAATTAAATTCCATGTCCTCATAACACCCAAAAATAAATGGTTAGAAGGAGAGACTGAATCAAGTGGTGGATATGTTAATAATGTATGTAATGGATAAACAAGCAAGTGGGAATATTTATTACATTTGGTAGAATTTTCATATAAATATACTTATCATTCCATGTTTAAAATGGATCCATTTGAATCTCTATATGGGTGTAAATTTTGAACTCCTCTTAGCTAAGATAGCCTAGAAAATGGAGCCATCATTGACCATGATATTTTATATGAATATGATAAGAAAATGAACTTGATTCACCAAAATCTGAAGATTGTTGTAGATAGGAAAAATATTTATGTTGATTTAAATACAAATCCTCATGAGTATAATGTTGGAGATAAATTATTTTTGCATGTTATACCATAAAGAAATCTATCAATTTTGGGAAATTGTCTAAGTTGGCTTCTTGTTTTATTGGACCTTTTGACATTATGAAAAGAATTAGACCTTTTGCCTAGCAATTATCCCTTTTTTACTTATATGTCCAGGATTCATGATGTTTTTCATGTTGATTTATTATGAACATATGTACATGATCCTTCTCCCATTTTTTTAAAAGAATATTCAGGTTTTAAAAGAGGAAAAGATGTACTTAAAACTTGTGAGGATCCTAGTCCATCAAAATATTAGACTATGAAATAGAGATATTTCACAAATTATGGCCTAATTTGATGTGTTGATTGAAAGTAATGCTACTCAATAAGATCATATTTTTAGGTAGCATTATCTTGGGTTATTATAGTCATTGGGATAAGTTATATTTAATATTAGGAGTGTCATGACTTGAGTTTTTTTATGCATCATTTTCTATTTATGTCACTTTTGGTTGATTAATTAGATGTTTTTAGCATGGTTAATGGTTTATTACTGATATTATTTTTGTAAAAATAATTCATGTATTGATATCATAGATATTAGTCAGACTCTGTACTAAGATATTGTGATTTTTTATTTATTATTTGTACAAGGTTGGTTTTCTTTTGAACTAAGTAATTGGTCCTTAGAAAATGATCAAACAAACAAGGCTCAAAAATCCAATATATAAAACTAAAATATTTATTCTAAAACAAATAAAAAACATCACAAAACATCCTTGTTACATACATGATTAATACCAACAAATGAGTAAATTAATCCAACAAAAAAATTTATAAAACATAATCAAACCACTTTCAAATGAAAAGTATCTATAAAACATCCATAATGGTAAGGCACTTTTGAAAAAAGGGTCATGATGGTAGTCTTTCAGACTATCAATAGTTTACATTTTTTCTTTTTCTTTAATTCAGTCCACAACCAATTATTTTTATCACACTCTAGAGACAAGGGCTGATTGATTTTAGGTGTGTTAAAGAGGTGAAAATTTATATTTTGAAAGATCCATAAATTCTACCCTTGAGTAGGGTTTTTTAACTTCTAGTGTCACTTCATAGAGATAGGTTATTTAATAATTGTTCTATTCAAATAAACATCCTTATATTCTTCTAAATCTCTATCCATTATAAGTCTCCCCTCTAAATTAACCAGGGATTTGGTTTTAGGTATATGAGGTTCCACTTCTTCCTGAGCTTCCTTATCAAAATCTAATGAATCATGAAAATTAGGTCCAAACATTATCATAAGATCAAAATAACAAATCTTCAACCAAGTTCATTAATCCTTTATTTTTTTATTAAAACTACACTCTAAGGTTAGGTTCCTAATGTTAAAATACCTATGAAACCTAAAATTCAAACCTTCATAGTGTAGTGGTTGAGTCCATAACATGTCCTACACAATAAGGTCAATAGTGCTTAGAAGATTAGCATAAGTAACAAGTAAAATTAACATTCTGACAAAATTACTATGGGAGAATAGGCTTGTGGTAGAGTCAATCCATAGGAATATACCCAAAGAGTTTTTAATATTATTCAAATAGGTTTATTCCCAAAAATTAATGGGAATATGAGGTATGCATACATAAATGGGCCTGGTTGAGAAAGAATCAATTAGAGGGTTGAATCTTGTAAACTAGGGTTTCATGAGTAGCTAATGCCTACCCCAATTCCATTATTATTCAAAAATAAATTTTTTGTAAGAAGTGAGATGAAAAAAAATGAAGAAACCTTTTACATAAGGATACAACTTAATCTTACCTTTAATGAGAGGATTTCATTACTCAGAGAACCAAGCATTTAGATTAGATAGATCTGGTTAGATTTTTTCAAATTGACATATGACTCCTCTGCCTAAGTAATAACATTTATTGGCTAGAACTAATTGTAGATCTTCCTTATCCAAGGAAATAGAAGGGTTAGATGAAACTCAGTCAAGAGGATATAACTTTCCCCTTGACTAATTATATAATAAAACTTGAAGTCGAGTCACTTCCACATAAAATATGGGTTTCCCTTCCCCTTCCCTCTTCACTAACTTCAAACCCATATCTTTTGGTAACGTTATTTCCTCCATCTCCTTGTTCAAACCAATAAAAACTGGAAGGTGAGTCCCTGTGGATTGTAGAACCAAATATGGGATTTTGGGGATTTTGTCTTCCTATTAGCTAATCATTTAGACCAGGGATGCCACATACACTAATTCTAGAATGTTAGCGATAGAGTTGAGCAACTAAATGACCAATATAGTTTTGAGGTATTCAATAGATAGTCTGGAAATAGGAGGAGGATCAGTATAAAGTTTTTGTGAGCATATAAAGGAAATAAAATAACTATATAGGGTCTATGAATGTTTTGAAGATGATCCACAAGATTTTAAAATTTTCTTGGGCAGAAGGGAGGCAATGAGAGAAGCCATATCTAGGATGATGATATTTTGTCATGTTTCTAATGATGTGTATTAAAAATTTATATTGTCTTATTTACATTTAATTTTAGTCACTTAAAACTTATTATATTGAATAAATTTAGTTTAGATTTACTTTATTATATTTGATATTGATAACCCATTCAAATATTACTTATGTATTGTTTTGGTAGTTGAAGGTACATGGTAAAAGGAGATAGGTTGGTTATGGGCTCTCAAAATAGTGGATATGAGGGTAATGATGAGAATATATGACCATCTGATGAGCGTAGTTGATTTTAAGCTTAGTCTATTGTGTTTACTTAACTTTTTCACTATTATTGATAAGAATATTGATATTTGACTATGTAATCTTGATGTGTTAGTCATGTAGAGACAATGAAATCTATTTCCCTCTATGGATAAGAGTATTAAATCATATATTAAGATGAGAAATGATGAAAGAGTTATTATTGTTAGTAGAGGAATTATATTTATCTGCACTAAGCAAGGCGAGAGGAGAGATATCCATGATGTCTATTATGATCCAAATTTGAAGCATAATTTATTGAGTCTTGGATAGTTGGTCCAAAAGGGACATAGATTTTTGATGGAGAATGGAGAGTGCATAATATTTGATAAGGAAGGAAGTAAGAAAATTATAGTTATGGTTTTGATGAAAAGGAATTGAATATTTCCTCTCAAGATGCAAATTGATTCTCTCAAGAGTACGTCAGTCTTACATCAAGTAGCCTTAAAATAGTCATGGAAGACACATCTAAACTCTAGTATTTGAGGTATGGGAATTTAATTATTTTATTAGATATTTTATCTAAGAATAATATGGTTATAGTTCTACCAAGTATATTAGAACCTAAAAGAAAATGTGAGTCATGCATACTAAGAAAATAACATAGGCAACATTTTCAATCAGGAATGTCTAGAAGGGAAAAAACACCTTTGTAATTGGTGCATTTAGATTTGTGTGGCCCAATAAAAACTCTCACTCACTATAAGAATGCATAGTTCCTAACTTTCATACATGATTATAGTAGGAAAATTTGAATTTATTTCAGAAAGAATAAGTTTTAAACTTTTGAGAAGTTTGGGTGGTTTAATGGATTAGTTGAAAAATAGAGTGGTTATTTCATCAAGGCCTTGAGATCATATATATGAGGAGAGTATGTTTATAATAAATTAATAAAATTTTTAAATAAAGAAGGAATTTAAAAATATTTCACATCTAGATGCACTCCACAATAAAATAGAGTGGTAGAAAGGAAAAATAGGATCATCCAAGAGATGGTTGCAAGCATTTTGAAAGCCAAGGTACTTTCAAAATAATATTTGGGTGAAGATGTAAAAATAGCAATGTACTTATTGAATTGGTGTCCTACAAAGACTATTCAAAATATGACTTCATAAGAATAGTGGACAAATATAAGGTATAGTGTTGAGCATCTAATAATATTTGGGTGTGTGGCATATGCACATGTGCCAAAGGAAAAGAGGTATAAATTTAATGATAAAGGAGAAAAGTGTATCTTCATTGGACATTGTGAAAACACTAAAGCATATAAATTATTTGACCCTACTACAAAGAAGGTTTTGATTAGTAGGGATGTCAAATTTATTGAAAATGAAACATGGGATGGCACCATTGACACTACATTGGGTATCTCAGAATTAATACTCATAATGATGGAAATGAATAAGATAAAATTAAACAATTCATAGATCAACAAGGTGAACCATTATATACACCTACATTACCTTCACAACATGCTCCTCAATCGATTAACTCTAATAGTAGTTCAGATATAACTCTTACTTCATGTATGCCTAAATAGACAAGGAGCTTGTGGGAAATATATGATGACTCAAGGTATGATGATGAAAAATTGAATTTTGTTTTATTTTATTTAAATGAACCTACATGTTTTGAAGAATAATTAAAAGAATAAAAATAATGTAAAACCATGAATGAGGAAATAGATGCAATAAAAATAAATAAAACATGGGATTTATCTTATTTACCTAAGTGTAAACAAGTGATTGGAGTGAAGTGGGTCTACAAAGCCAAGAGCACAATAGAAGGAAAAATTGATAGGTAGAAAGAAATATTGGTGTTTAAGAGATACAAACAACAACTTGGTAGAGAATATGATGAAACTTATGCTCATATTGCAAGAATGGAAACCATGTAGGTTATCTCAATAATATTTGTCTGGCACAAGTTGAAGGTATATCAAATGGATGTGAAATATACCTTCCTAAATAGATTAATCAAATAATAAGTCTATGTTGATCAAATTCCTATATATGAAGTACTAGGAAAATAAAACAAGGTGATAGGCTCAAGAAAGCACTCTATGGGCTTAAGCAAGCACCAAGGACTTGGTATAGTAGAATTGATTCATACTTCAGTACCAATTGTTTCAGCAAAAGCAGTAGCAAGCCCACACTTTACATCAATGAGATCCATGGTAATATTATTATTATTGTGTTATATGTATATGATTTAATATTCATAAGGAATGATGATGCTTTTATTGGTGAGTTCAAGGAAATAATGAAAAGGGAATTTGAAAGGATATACTTGGGCTTGTTAAGGTAATTTTTTTGGTATAGAAGTATAGTAGATGGATCATGGCATATTCATTTCTCAGTCAAAGTATGCATCAAAAATCTTGAAGAGGTTCAAAATGTTGAAAAAAAATCTTTCACCAACACCAACCACTATAGGTCTCAAGTTAAGTAAGGAGAATTACAGCAATGAGGTGAATTCAACTTTATAGAAGAGCATGGCAAGTAGCCTCATGTATTTGAAAACACCCAAGCTTGATATAGTGTTTGTAGTAAGTCTGATTTATAGATTTATGGAAACATATAAGGATACACATTATCAAGCAAGTAAGATAATTATAAGATATGTTAATGGAACCAAGAACTATGGCATTCTTTATACTGCATCTAGTGATTTTGATTTAGTTGGCTATATAGATAATGATTGGGTAGGTAGTGTAGATGACAAGTAAAGCACATATTTTTATTTATTTCACATGGGTTTAGGATCCATTTCTTAGGTATCTAAGAAGAAAACCATAGTTTATCTTTCCACAATAGAAGTTGAATACATTATAACAAAGTCTATAACATGTCAAGCTACTATGCCCCTAACCTCTCACATGTATTAAGATAGAAATATATGACTTGTGGCTTAACTATCCATATTTTATCCTATATCCTGTTTATTTATGCATTCATTTGGGTAGTAGGTTTGTCTATGTAGTAACCATGGCCTAGATAGACTATATATATGAGGTAGTGGGTAATTGTTTATCATCATACTATGAATTCTGCTCTAATTAAAACTTGTGGAGGTTACCCCCTCGAAGTGGCTTGTCTATTATCATAAATCCTGATATATTTCAGTCATACTTGGATATATTTATTATATTATACTTTCTTGTTGAATTAATTTCATTCCAAGTGGTATCAGAGCTATGATTTGGGCAATCTTGTGGGTGAAACTCTTATTTTTTAAATTTGGCTATATCTAAAAAATAGTTGTGAATTTATATTCATTTTTTTACTAAAGGTGATAAATAATTAAATCAATCTTCCATTAAAATTTAAGATCATTTGTACCTATTTTACAAAAGTTATCACCATTTTAGGGTTTTACATAAAATTGCTCTATAGTGCACAATTCAAAGAATTTTTATGAGTTATTTACATTTTTGGAAATCTTAGAAAAATTTGGCTAGGGTATCTTGTTTGTATGTTTTGATTTGAGGCCGACATAAGTTCAAAAGAGTTTGGTCAATGTTGGGTCAAAAGTGCCAATCAAGGTTGACATTGTAAAGCCCTTTTATGGCAGGTCCACAAACTCGAGGCTGAGGAAACGGTACTGAAACTCTAGGTAAAAATCATAAAAAGGAATAGATGGAGTGAGAAGGGGGATGTACTAGATCCTTTGTACTAGGTTTCTCTGACATAGATCATAGAGTGAGTCGGCTTGACTACAGTGTGCAAGGAATTCAAAGTGAGGTGCAAGGCATACAATCTAATATGAAATCCATACAAGATAGTTTGGTAGATATCATGATGGATTTGAAAAATAATAAGTCAAATAATCCAACTATCACTATTGCACAACCCCACCAGGGTGGTTCTCCCAACCAGTCTAATTCAAATCCAACACATTTCCATAGAGGAACCTTTTACCAAAGGTGGATATGCACAAATTCGATGGAAATGATCCACTCAATTGGATCAACCAAATGGAGAATTTTTTAATCTACATCACATCCTAGGTGGAAAAAAGGTTACCATGGCATCCTTGTATCTTAAACCTAATTAATTCATTTGGTATCAATGGTTGTGTCCTCAAAGGGAAAAGATGAATCTCATTGTCACCTAGTCAATTTTTATAGAGGAGCTACAATTACACTATGGCAATAGTGTGATAGAGTTCGGCCAACTAGAAAAATTTTGATAGACAAGATACATCAAGGATTATATTCATCATTTTTAGAACCTATCCTTATGTGTGGAGACAATTTCTAAGGAGAACTTAAATGACCTATTTTTGGGTGGACTCGAGGACCACATTTAACATGAGGTATGCATGTTTAATCCACTTAAGATTTCTGATTCTATTATCATGGCACTCAGAACTGAGGAAAAATTCATAGCCAATAAGAAGCAGCCATTCACTCACTTCAAATATCATAGCATATCGATGCCAACATTTCCTCCACCTACCAGATTGACCCCTCAACAAATTGAAGAGAAACATGCAAAAGGATTATGTTTCAGTTGTGACAAAAAGTGGAGCAAAGGACATATATGTGATGAGAAGAATTTATTATACATTGAGGGATGTAATGAAGATGAAGAAGAAGATGATGCCTCCAATTATGATGAGGAAGAGATAGAGGAGGTACCTAAAGATTCCCAACCTACAATGTCTTGTCATGCACTTCCAGGTATTAGCATTCCACAAATTGTTAAGGTGGTAGGTTTCCTCAAGAAATAGAAGGTGATCATGTTTATTGATTCGAGGAGCACACCTAACTTCATCAACCATAAGTTGGCCACTCGATTAAATTATTTCATCTACCCAACACCAACATTTAGGTCATGATTGCATATGGTGGCATAATTAATTGTTCAAGAAAATGCCATAGTATTAAGCTTGCTATGGGTGAGTACAGTCTCAATTCTCCTATGTTTGTTATTCCCATGGGTAGCACATACATTTTTTTGGGAGTCCAATGGCTCATAACCTTGGGTACTGTTGATGATTTAAAATTTCACTTGATTTTAATCAACAACAATGGGAAGTTTCAAGATATGGGACTTGCATCTTGAAATAACCTCCAGATTTTTGAGAAGCTAGTTCTTCTTTATATTAAGTAGATACTAGGAAAAGGGATAGGAATTTAAATCAGAAACATAAATGCAAGAAAGGAAATCTAATCTATGGCGATGCACTTTAATGTAATTTGACCTTAATCCTGACAATAATGAGACTATATGTAAGATTCATTTACATTTAAGAGAAAACAAGTGCATGATCAATGTAAAAGATGGAAACAATAGAAACAGAGGCTCACAACATAGACTACTTTTGCTGTGATACAAAAAATGTCAACAAAGGCATAGGTTTCCAGTCATATAAGAGGCACAGAAACATGTATAGTTATATAAACCTTTCAACTCAATAAAATGAGACAAAAGCAAATGACATTCGTAATCACAGTTCTAGAAAGTCTACACTCTTTACAATAATTCTCTCTCAAAAATTGTCTCTCTGATATTTGATGATGAATCCTTTGGTGATCTCTGCACCCTTATTTATAGCCTTGGATTCACTCTGAATTGTCTGCTTGTTCCCAATCTAATGGCCCAAATGAAATCTAACCAAACTGGAAGTGTCTAACAAAAGATATCTTATAGATTCTAAAATGCTTTGTCTTTTAGCAGTTCATTGACAAAAAAATATTGCAGAACACTCCCTTCTCTTAAATGATATGTAACACTTAGAAAATTTCTTCTTATTACTTTATAAAACACTAGAGGATGACACTTGTCATGTTCCATATCAATCATCAAAGACGCACGACACTTTCTGTGTAACTTATACTCTTTTGTGTCTTTTCTTAGCCTTGTTCCGCCTTTGAAACTTGTCACTATCCGCTTCCTCAAAACTTCAGCAGCTTAAAAGAAAATAAGATTCATGGCATTTCTTACCTGAGTAACTTTAAAAGGGACATAGGGATAGGTTTCGATCTCTGCTGCTTCATCAAAAGATACATGGCAATCTCTACTTTACTCATCTGGGGTTACGTGGTGGTCTTCACTTCTGTTAGCTACTTTTAGAAACCTACAAAATATGACACATGGTGATCTCTGCTTTACTCTGTTTATACCATAGAAACAAAATGGGTCTTATTTCACATTTACACAAACAATGACACCTTGTAGCTTCCACTTGCTTCAAACACAATACTTAAGACCCACCACGGTCTTTGCTATATCAGTGAAGTCAAAATGAAGATAATTCAGATCGCGACACATGGTGGCTTATGCTCTCTTTTGCTAGGGTACATGGCATCTTTCATTGATTTTATAAAATCAAACTTAAGACCTTTTGTGACTACCACTTGGCACTTTCTGCTTGATCCTAATACTTATCTTGTTAAACCTTACACTAAAAAGAGATGAAATGTGGATGCCGATATGAAACCGTAGATGATGACACTTGGCATGTTCCACTGAGTCACTATGAGATATGTGGCACATTTCGACCAACTCACAAAAAATATGAAAGGTTCCTCAGATGATGACGCTTGGCATTTCCACCTGAGAAAGGATGTCACAGAGAATGACACTTGTTAGTTTCCACTTTACCCTGACACTTAGACAAAAATTAATCAAAAGGAAAATAGAGCCTGTGCTCTGTTTCAAAACTCCGCCATCTCGGACCAAAGTATGTGAAGACAAAATTTCATGGTGCACGACTAAAAAATAGAATGAAACGTAGAGTAAATTTTTACTCTACAATTACTGGCGACCTCGAGGACTTTTGAGTCTGCTCAAAAAGAAACCACAACTCCTGCATGATCCAAAATTGCTAAAAAAATATAGTTTTAACTAAAATGTTTCAAATATATTCCATTTATAGGAATCTCTTCAAGTTCACCTTCCATTGTTTCTAGCTCAAATGATTTTTCTTGTTTACACGCTTGAATTTTATAAGGGCTAGTCGATAATGCTTCAAACTTAGTGTGTTGACCTAGTTTTGTGGCTCTTGCATCCCATTTTAAAATAATTGAGCCTATCTCAAAATGGGGATTTGAAGTCATTTTATAAAAATAGTCTTTAATTATTTTTTGATGCTTTATCAATGAATCATGTGCTGCATCCCTTTTTTTTGAACTTCTAGAATTTCTACGAGTCTGACCTGCATGGGGCCATTTTCTTCAATTTCAATCTGTTTGATCAGCTGGAGAGCAAGAATCTCCAAGCTTAGGGGAATTACAGTAGGTTTCCCATATACTAATTCATATGGGGACATTTTGATCACCTATTTAGGTGTAGTTCTATCAGCCCATAGTGCTAAATTAAGCACTTTATGCCATTCCTTGTGATGATCAGCCCCTATTCTTTTGATGAGTCTAATCAGGTTCTTATTAGTTGATTCCACCAAACCATTACCCAGAGGGTAATAATTAGAAGAAGTTTTTAGATATATTCCATGCTTTAATGCAAAGTCAAATACTTTGGACCCTAAAAATACTTTAGCATTATCTGAAATTATGGTGCGAGGAGCCCCAAAACAAGTAGTGATACTCCCTAGAAAATCTAGGATCACATTTTCTATTGCTTCCTTGAGTGGCACTGCCTCAGTCCATCTGGTGAAATAATCTGTGGCTGTTAATATCCATTTGTGGCCCATACTAGATACTAGATTTATCAATCCAATGAAGTCAAGACCCTATTGAGCAAAAGGTTCATCCACAATTATAGGGCTAAGAGGCATTGCTGCATTCCTTCTCATTCCCACATAATATTGACAAGATTTACATTTTTTAACCAATTGATAACAATCTGTAAATAAAGTAGGCTAGAAATAACCTACTTCACTTATCTTTATAGCTATGGTCTTTACAAAAAAATGTCCACTAGATACTCTATGATGCATTTCATGTAGTATTTTCTTAGCCTCATCTTTTTCTACACATCTTAATAATTTGCCATGAGAATTTATTCTAAAAAGAACATTTTCAATTAAAACACAATGAAATCCTTGCATCCTATAGTATCTTCTCTTATTTTGAGGGAGTTCTCTTGGGTAAATCCCATTTTTCATAAAATGAATCCTATTTATGACCCAATATTCCTGATCAAATTCTTGTATTCTTATACGATTTCTTCTTTTGTTCCTAAATTTATCTCTTCAGGTATCATCTTTTCAAGCTCTTGAGTCATATATTGACACAAACCCCTACCTCTGACTAATTTAGTGGGTTTGACTTCTACATCATATTCCAGGATCTTAGTTATCTAGTTTGCTCTTTTTTTATTAATTTCACCCTCCATGATGTATTCTCTAACACTTGGATGTGCTACAAGTATTAGAATTTTACTTCCTGATACTATATGCCTGAACTTTTTGAGAGATTTTACCATAGCATATGCTTTTTTTTCCACAAAGTTATATCTGGTTTCATATTCCCTAAGTGTCCTTGAGAAAAATGCTATTGGATGCTCTCCCTCCTATTTATCATTCTTTTGTGTTAGAACAGTAGCAATATTGAGCTCTCCTCCATATACATACATTACAAAAGGCTTAGAAAAATCTAGGTTTCTAAGTACTGGAACTGTTGAGATAGCTTTCATGACCTCTTCAAAGGCTTGCCTTCCTTCCATAGTCCACTTGAAAATTAGGTCTTTTTTCAGCAAGAGTGTTATTGGTCTTACTAAGCCTGCAAATTCAGATATGAACTGACTGATGAAATTAATCTTTCCCAAGAAAGATTGAATTGCTTTCTTATTGACTAGAAGAGGTAAGTTCATTATAGCTTCCACTCTTTCTGGATCTATGGAAACTCCTTCTTTAGATAATATATGTCCCTATAATTTTCCTTGAGGAACCACAAAGATAAATTTCTTAAGATTCAAGGATATTCCAAATTCTTGACATTTTTTAAACACAGCTTCTACAAGTTCAAAATGATTAGCAGCATTATTTGAAAAAATAGTAAGATCATCAAGATAAATCAAGATGATTTTATTTATCAGTTCCCCAAATGCAACATCCATAGCTCTCTGAAAAGTGGCTCCAGCATTTGACAGGCCAAATGGCATCTTAGCATATGAAAATGTTCCCCACTTGGTAGTAAAAGTAGTCTTGCATTGGTCTTCTTTAGCCAACCAAATCTGATTGTATCCAGAGAAACCATCTAACAAAGAGAATCTCTCTGATCCAGCCACAATTTGTAGAATTTGTTCCATGGAGGGCAAGGGATAGTGATCCTTCAAAGATGCTTTGTTTAGATCTCTGAAATCTACACAAAGTCTTATATCACCATTATTTTTCCTAACTAGCACCATATTTGATACACAGGTTGAGTGTTTGATTGGAAAAATTATTTTAGAATCTAAAAGTTTCTGTAACTCATCTACCATTAGAGGCTCAATTCTTGGATTCACTAGTCTCTATTTTTCTCTAATAGGCTTAGATCCTTCAGTCAGTTCTATTGTAAGCTGAATGATGTCTCTATTATATCCATTAAGGTCTTCATAACTCCAATCTATGACTCTATCATATTTTTTGCATAGTTCAATTAGCCTTTCTTTTATTCTTTGAGTTGTAGAACTTCCAGCTTTTAATTTTTTCCCTTCACTCACTTCTATTTTAGAATAATCTATTTTGTTTGCTTGGAACCTTTTCTTCTCCAGGCTTACATCTTCTGGATCAAAAAGGCTTTCTAAAGTGATTAAACCTTTGGGAAGTTTATTATTCTTTAACTGTATAATTTGATCCTCATATGCCTCTTCAATCTTTGGTTGCAATTGATCGGCAAATTCCCCTGATTGTTGCAAGAATGAGAGTATTTGAGAATCATTCTCAAATACTTTCCAATTCTCATCATTATCAAGAATAGCTAGCCTTACTATAACCTTTACTGACTCATTGTTAACTAATAGGCTAGTTGCTAGATCAAACTACGAACCAATCTGCGCCAACCTATCAGCTTCAGAATTTTGAATCCTGAGATCTACTTCAATATTAAAAGCTTCAAAATATTCTATTAAGTCCCAAATTCTATGCCTATAGGATCCCATTCTGACATTCTTTATTATTTCCTTTTCTCAAATTTGCTTTACTACTAATTCTGAATCTCCTTTTACTATTAGATTCTTGATTCCCTTTTTCTTGGCTAATAGGAGCCCATGTATTAAAGATTCATACTCAGCATCATTATTAGTACAAGCAAATTGAAAATGGATAGCCCTTAAAAAAATTTCACCATTTGGAGCATTAAGACAAATTCTTTCTCCAACACCATTTTTACTTCTAGCCCCATCAAAATTTAAAGTCCAGATTTCTAGAACTTTTTCGGATCCTCGAGTAATTGGTGTCTCTTCCCTTAAAACATTTGGGATTTCATGGTCCTCATCAAAAATAACATAAGTGCCCAAACCAGTAGAGTTATAATTTTCATATGGGTCACTATGCATCATAGCTAACAACTAATTATTTTCTTTTTCCTGATTATGCTTAGTCCATTCACCTATCTTAGTTGAATAGAAAGGATCCAGTTTGGATTTGCTTACCTCTGATACATTATTTGTTAGGGCTATTGTCTGCAGATGAACTAGGTCTTTGAGTTTTCTTTTATCAACAGGTCCTTCAGTACATTTGGGCATTGCTTGATTTTGAAGAGCTTCTTGTAATAGTATCCTTTGTTCAGGAATAACCAACACGTCCCAAATTGATACTTGTGTTGGGGTCATCTTCAGCTGATCTACCATATTCATTGGTCCAAAATTTTGAATTCTTGGAAGATTAGGATATCTTATCTTTCTTGGAACTTGTTTAGGAACTTCTTGATTCTACACTGGCTGAAGAATTTCTTGTCTAACAGCTATGTGTTGATGATTTTGAAATGAAGGATTCTCCATAGCTTCATTGTTTACAACTTTAGGCTATTCCAGTATTATTCTCTTTGATCTAGTATAATAGTCTGATTGCACTACTAGTTTTTTGGAAATAGAAGCTTCATTCAAAAATACTGATTCTTCATCTTCAACCCATGAGAACAAAGTGTATTTCAGGGATATTTCTTCCTCTTGTTGCAAGGACATCTCTTGCATCTGAGCCATTAAGACTAAATTTTGCATATCAGAAGACTGGTAGGATTGATTGTCACTGGAACTTGCAAACTGACCATCCATTCTTCTTTGCTCTGCCACCTTTTGTTGTAGATTACCCATAAGACAATCTCTAGGTGTATGAGCATTATTGCAAGGGAAACACCATGTATTAGTATTATCCACAGTTATTTTACCCTATAACAATGTCTCTATTTGAATTGGGAGAAATAGTCTGTGAGGGTGTGGGGACTGCAACCAATTGGTTTGATGGCTGATGGTTATTTTGCCTCGAAGGACCCTGGTATTGGTTTGGCTGAGATGAAAATCTTTTTCCTTGATAGCCTTGATATGGAGGCCTAGGAAAAGTATTTTTCTATCTTTTTATATTGATCAGCTCATTAGAAAATGTCCTTAGGATATTCTTGATATCATCCAACTCAGATGACTGAGTGGGGAAAATTTCTTTAGCAGATGGTTGAGGATAGGTGTCAATAGACGTAGGTGGGCTTACGGATTTAGGGACTTCTTGAGGTAATGGTAAGGAAATTTCTGGGAACTTGGGCATGGGAGGCCTTAGAGGTAACTTTCCAGCATCTATTAAATTGTTGTTAGCTCTAACCACATATTCATAAGCCTCTAGCAAAGTGTGTCCTCCAAGTGACTGAATCATAATAGATATATCTAAATTCAAAGGCTTGAGATAAAATACTATGGCCATACCTGGTAATGGTCTAGCTGTAATAGGGATTTTGTCTCAAGTCTTTTGAAATCTAGAATTGAATTCAGTCATGGCTTCTTATGGTCCCCTTTGAATGGTAATTAATTACTATAATAAAGAATACTTATCACCCTTCTCTATGAATATTTCAAAGAAAATATCTCTGAGCTAATCCCATGTATATATGGTATTTGGGGTCAAAGACCGATACCATTCTAGAGCCTTCCCTTTAAAAGAAGCTGTTAATAATCTTATGGCCACATTTTTCTGTGTGACAACATGTATAGCACAGACATCTGATACATCCTGAAGATGTTCCTCAGGTGTTTTAAAGTCTTTCCCACTGAATTTGGGCAAAGCTTTTAGGGCATTCACTAGGATAGGGTCCCAAGTGTCTGGTGGTATTGGGAGAATTAAGGGACTACCAGTGTTCCAACTTGCATAATTTCTTAGGGATATAGGGGCTCCCATATTTGCTTTGAGTATTGGTAAAAACTGATTGACTCTTCTTTTTAGACTTGTTACCAAAGGTGGCAAAAGAATACATGGATTTGTAGCAGATTGTGATCTAGTTACTAGTCCACAGCTATTTCTCGTCATAGCTCTTTGGTTCATATGATCTTGAAAGAAACATCAAGATTGGTCCCACTGAGCATGCCAAAAACTATTAATGATTTAAAATTTTGCTTGATTCTAATCAACAATAATGGGAAGTTTCAAGATATGGGACTTGCGTCTTGAAACAACCTCCAGATTTTTGAGAAGTTGGTTCTTCTTTATATTAAGTAGATACTAGGAAAAGGGATAGGAATTTAAATCAGAAACACAAATGCAAGAAAGGAAATCTAATCTATGGCAATGCATCTAAATGTAATTCAACCTTAATCCTGAGCACAATGAGACTATATGTAGGATTCATTTACATTTAAGAGCAAACAAGTGCATGATCAATGTAAAAGATGGAAACAATAGAGATAGAGGCTCACATCATGGACTACTTTTGTTTTGATACAGAAAATGTCAACAAAGGCATAGGGTTCAATCTTCTTATTTGAATTTTCCAGTCATATAAGAGGTGCAAAAAAATGTATAATTATATAAACCTTTCAACTCAATAAAACGAGACAAAAACAAATGACATTCCTAATCACAGTTCTAGAAAGTCTACACTCTTTACAATAATTCTCTCTCAAAAATTCTCTCTCTGATATTTGATGATGAATCCTTTGGTGATATCTTCACCCTTATTTATAGCCTTGGATTCACTCTAATTATCTGCTTGTTCCCAATCTAACAGCCCAAATGAAATCTAACTGAACTAGAAGTGTTTAACAGAAGATATCTTATATATTCTGAAATGCTTTGTCTTTTAGTAGTTCATTGGCAGAAAAAGATTGCAGAACGCTCCCTTCTCTTAAATTCTATGTAACACTTAGCCAATTTCTTCTTATTACTTTAGGAAATACCGGAGGTTGACACTTGTCATGTTCCATAGCACCCATCAAAGACACGTGGCACTTTTCATGTAACTTATACTCTTTTGTGTCTTTGCTTAGCCTTGTTCCACCTTTGACATTTGTAACTATCCGCTTCCTTGAAACTTCAACAGCTTAAAATAAAATAATATTCATGACATTTCTTACCTAAGTAACTTCAAAAGGGACACAGGGACAGGTGTTGATCTCCGTTGCTTCATCCATCAAAAGATATGTGGCAATCTCTGCTTTACTCATTTGGGGTTACATGGTGGTCTCCGCTTCTATTAGATACTTTTAGAAACTTGTATAATATGACACGTGGTGATATCTACTTTACTCTACTTATACCATAGAAATAAAATGGGTCTTATTTCACATTTACATAGACAGCGACATCTGGTGGCTTTCACTTGATTCAGACACAATACTTAAGACCTACCATGGTCTTTACTATATCAGTGAAGTCAAAATGAAAATAATTTGGATCACGACACATGGTGGCTTCTTCTCTCTTCTATTGGGGTACGTGGCATATTCCATTGCTTTTAGAAAAGCAAACTTGAGACCTTTCATGACTACCACTTGGCACTTTCCACTTGATCCTGATACTTAGCTTGTTAAACCTTACGCTGAAAAGAGATGAAATGCGAGTGCCAATATGAAACCATGGATGATGACACTTGGCACGTTCTACTAAGTTGTTGTGAGATACATGGCACATTCTAACCAACTCACAGAAAATATGAAAGGTTCCTCGGACAATGACACTTGGCGTTTCCACTTGAGAAAGGATATCTCAAAGAACAACACTTGTCAGTTTTCACTTTACCCTGAACTTAGACAAAAATGAATCAAAAGGAAAATAGAGCTTGTGATCTATTTCAAAACTCTACCATCTCAGACCAATGTATGTGAAGACAAAATTTTGTGGCACGTGACTGAAAAATAGAATGAAATGTAGAGTAAATTTTTACTCTACAGGTACCATTGAGATGAACTTCTAGGAATATTCATGCACTTTCATTCTAAAGGTAGGAAAATTGAACTACGTGGATTATAGGTAAAATCTCCATAATTGACTAGTTCACATTAGATGACCAAGATGTTAAAAAAGGGAGGAGAGGGAATTATTTCATGATTATGTTCCATAGAAGTTCAACCCACATAACCATCTACACATCTTGATCTATAGATGATTATTGATGACCACCCATCTATTTTTGGGGTCATGCCAAAAGGACTACTATAAAAAATAGAACACGATCAGGTGATTCAACTACTTCTAGGGAGTCAACCTCCAAATATTAGACCAAATATATATATATAATATATATATATATATATGCATATAAGAGTGAAATTAAAAAGATGGTCAATGAGATGCTAGAGGCATGGATCATGAAGCACATCCATAGTGTATATTCATCACCAATGGTCATAGTGCGGAAGAAGGATGACACATGGAGGATGTGCCCAGATTATAGGGAACTCAACAAGTACACCATCAAAGATAAGTTTCCTATTTTATTAATTCATGATTTACTTGATAAGTTGCATGGTGCTAATTATTTCAAAAAATTGGATCTTTGCTTAGGGTACCATAAAATTAGAATCAAGGATGAAGATGTTCATAAAACTACTTTTAGAATGCATGAGGGCCCTTATGAGTTTTTGGCAATGCCCTTTGGTCTTACAAATTCACCATCTACTTTTTAGAGATTGATGAACACTATTTTTAGGCCTTTTTTAATGAATTTTGTACTAGTTTTCTTTGATGACATATTGATTTATAGTCAGACATGGGAAGCACATTTGCAACATGTGAAATAGGTGTTAATAGTTTTGGAGTAAAGATTATCATCTAAGGAACAATAAAAGTGGGTAACCAAAATATTGGGTTATGATTTTGAAATCATCTACAATAAGGGTAAAGATAATGTAGTAGTAGATGCACTATCCAGATGGGATACATCCATAGAAGCATTAATCTATGCAATGTCTATGTTGCAAGTAGATTGGGTAGATGAAGCCAGGTTAGAATGGGAGCAAGACAAAGATACACAAGATCTGATTTAGAATCTCTAGCAGGGTACTTTAGCCTATGACAAATTTGAATGGAAAGGTAATCTCCTATGGTATAAGGGTAGGCTATACTTGTGCAAGGATTTAGATCTTAAGCATAAGATTCTTATGGAGTTACATGCATCTCCAATTGGGGGACACTTAGGGTTCTTGAAAACTTATCATATAATTAGGAAAGAATTATGTTGGGAAAGACTCAAGGGATATGTACAAAAGTTTGTGGTAGAATGCTTGATATGCCAATAGAATAAAGGTGAGATAGTTAAGACTCCAGGTCTGTTACAACCATTAGCAATTCCTAGTCAAAGGTGGGAGGAGGTTTATATGGATTTCATCATAGGGTTTCCTTTTTTTGAAGGTAAGAATGTTATATTGGTCATTGTGGATAGGCTTACAAAATATGCCCATTTTTGTGCTCTCTCACACCCATTTTCAACAAGTACAGTATCATCTATTTTTCTGGAGGCAGTTCTAAAATTACATGGAACCCCAAAAATAATTCTAAGTGATCATGATCCTATTTTCACTAGTAATTTTTGGATTGAACTATTTTCCTATTTGGGTACTCAGCTAGCTCATAGCTCATCTTACCAACCCCAATTTGATAGATAAATAGAAGTGATTAACAAATGTTTAGAGGGATATCTCCATTATTTTGTATCAGATGAAAAGGAATGCTAGGTTAAATGGATACCACTTGTAGAATGGTGGTGTAACACATCTTTACATACCTCTTCTAAAATGTCTCCATTTCTATCACTATATGGTTACCATCACATTCCCTCACTTCATTAAAGGTGGAAACCAAAGTTTGAGATGTGGAGGAGCACATTCAACATCAACAAGAGGTTTTGGCTAGTTTGAGAGAGAATTTGGCCTCGGCACAAAATAGGATGAAGCAATAAATAGATCAACACAGTAGTGAGTGAAATTTTGAGGTGGGTGACTAGGTGTTTATATGTTTGTAGCCTTACAAGTAGATGTCCTTAAAGTAACAAAAAATGGACAACAAACTTGCTCCTAAGTATTATGGCCCTTATCAGGTTCTGTATAAAATTGGAATTGTGGCTTACAAGCTCGAGTTACCTCATTCATTTCACATACACCAAGTATTTCATGTTTCCTATTTGAATAAGGTCATTGGATAGAAAGTTTTAGCCTAAATAGAGCTCCCAGAACTAGATGAAGAAGGATGAGTCATTTTAGACCTAGAGAAGATCCTCTAAACACGTACTAAGAGGTTGAGAATGAGAGATATTAGGGAATATCTAAACAAGTGGAAGAACCTGAGCAGTGAAGATGCAACTTGGGAAGGTGAATATTTTTTGCAACATCTAAAGTTGTTCAACATTGAGGACAACATTGGTTTGAATGGGAAGGGCATGCTACACCCCTAACCTATCGCATGTATTAGGATAGGAATAGTTGACTTATGGTTTACTTATCCCTCTTTGATGCTATATCACATTTATCTATGCATTCATTGGGTTAGTAGGTTAGCCTATGGAGTAACCATGGCCTAGATAGACTATATATAGGAGGTAGTGGGTAATTGTTTATCATCATATTGTGAATTATGATCTTATTAATGCTTGTAGAGGTTGTCCCCTTGACGTGGCTTGTCTATTATCATATATTCTGATATATTTCAGTCATATTTGGATCTATTTCTGCTATTCTACTTTATTGTTGAAGTAATTTCATTCCATAAGCTATTTGTCTAAAGAGAGTCTTAATATATTTAAAGAAGAAATAAATAGATGGAATAATAATATTTTGTGATTACATGTTATCAATATAATTGACAAAGAATTATATGTTTCATGGATGAATCAAGCACATATATATTCATTATCACTTCATAAGATAATTTGTTGAAGATGATGAAATCAAATTAGCATTCTATAGATCTGAAGATCAGTTAGCAGATGTCTTCATGAAGTCACTAATGAAGGAGACCTTCAAACATTTGAGTCAAAATTTAAGAGTAATGGATATTATAATAGCTAGTAGAAGAAATTAAGGGACAGCATTGGAAATCAATATTTTTCCCTGTTATTATTAGTAATTATGTTAGTCTATTTTTTAATTTTTTTGTCCTATAGTTGTATCAGATGATAGTTGTTATAAAATGTCTTAAAGTAGAAAATTGGATTTATTACAATTTGTGAAATTCATCTTTTATATTGAGGTATATTTTAAACATTTATGCAATCAATTTGAAAGTGAAACAACACTATATTTATTGTGTGGTATTGTGTTAATATGTCAATCTATTTTATCCTTTAATCTATTTGCAAAAAATGTGAATATTTATTTTCATTATCTGATATGATTGGAATTATGTAGCTATTATATAAAGCTCAATGTTTTTTTTATTTATGATTATTGAGCATTTCTTGTTGTAGTTAATTTATTAATACTTCACACACTTTTATTTGTGCCTCTTTTGTGTTAGCTATATATGTATGTTTACCTTGAATCTTGGGGCTGTAATAAAAGGCCCTATTTTTTGAATAAAAATTTAGATTTTGGTGCTAAGCTATGTGGATTTTGTGTTGGTGTATTAGTGGTATTGAATTCGGGTTAATTATTTTTTTAGGAGGATAAGATATTGTTTATACTACTATATTTGGATTGTGTTGTGTATACATGAATCTTGATTAAATATTTAAGTGTATATATGAGAATTGTATGGTTCATTTATATATATTAATGACCTTTTTTCTTTTTCTTAACTCTTAATTGGTATAAAATTGAGGATAAAGGTTAATATGGTTTATTTTTAATGTCATTAGTTTGGATGTTAGACCCAATGTAATCATTATAGGATATTCTTTTATAAATCTTATAAGTCCTAATATCAATATGAATGTTGTAATTACATTTGTGTGAATGAATGTATCAATTGTCATTATTTATATTGTGCTTATGGAAATTAGATAGGAGATAGTGATGTAATTTTAGAATATATTTTTCTAAGAGGGTAAGTTAAAGGAATAAGTGAATATAAGTGATGAATTAGGTAGTCTAAGGTAAAATAATATATTTTTTAAAAATTTATAATTTATTCTCATGCAAGTGATATTCATGGTTGTTGAAACATGAAATTCACATTGTAAGTTCTTTCGATTTCTTATTAATAAATAATCACATATTAAACTATGTTTGCTTAACTACCCATGCAAATGTAATTAGTTGTAGACCACATGACAAGAGGGTTGTATATAGTTCTTGAATTCTATGATTAAATATATGGGATGGTGGAGTTCTAATTCACTTCAAGATTATGATTTAAACATAGAGATAAGACTCATAATGATGTGTTAGTCACTTGTGAGGTGATGCCCATCAATAATGAAATTCATTAGGTCACTATTAAACACTTGAGTGATAAAATGATAGTTAGTGTTTTACTTCTAATTATATGAGGGCGAGAGATAAGGTGGTGTGATACCCAATCTAATGTTCATGATTAAATTTTATCAGTTGGTAGCAATAAATGGTAGAAATAGCCTTCTCACAAGATGCAAGTTTGAAATATTTTTTAAAAATGGCATTATATTATTTTTGGAAATAATTATGAATCTTAAGTCTTGATATTCATATATTTATGTAAATAATTGAATGTGTAAGTTTATATTGATGATTGTTCTATTGTGAATTCAAATGTTTCTACATTATCTCAATATGATACTACTCATTGTCAATATAGTTCTCTTGGTTTAGAGGTCAAGTACATTGAATGATTGAGGTGTGAATTGTTTTATGTCAAGTTCAAGCATTTGGGCAATGCTAAAAGTTGTTAAATGGTCCTATTAGGAATGCCATAGATGGAGTATAAAAATTAGAGTTTATGAGTGTACATTAAGTACACTAACAGAGCTTAATATGCATATTAATTAGATAATTAACTTCCCAATAATACTTTAGGAATTTTTAACATTAGTGAAGTACCTATGTGTTTCATAATATAGTTATGTAATTCATTACACTTACATGTGTTAATTTTTTTTATTCATTAAATTTTATTGAAGATGTAGTATATCTTAGTACTATATAAAACAAATTGGGTTGTTACAATGTGATTATCATCAAGTAACTAGGCATTATATAAATAAATATTATACATTAAAAAATAATATCCAATATCTTATTAATAACAAACATATTGCCTTTGATGATCATCTAAAGGATTTAGGATCAAAACTTGGTTACCATAAAAACCAAAAGATATTCAAAAATATATTACAAGATAATTATATAAACTAAATGAAAGTGAAAATGGCATATCATACACATCCTCATCTACCACATTATTTTCACCCTTTACATGTGATTATTGGCACTTATACATGCACAATGTCTATTATGGTTAAAACACCTTCTATTTCATTTTATGGTGATGAAATTATTTATGATGTCTTATATCTTCATTCATTATATATTCAAATGTACCTTGGTCATCAAACTATAAATATAATTATAATTGATAACAATGACATTGATAACATATATAGCATGATTTTACTTACACATTTATGATATACACATGATTACTCATACCCTTCATCCAAAATGATCAGATTATCTGATGGGACATCAAAACACGTTATTGGTGAGATTGACGTAAATTTATAAATTTCTCAAGAACATGTGATTATTACCTTATTTTTTATACCATACACATTGGAGTCTTTGATATGTTATTATACTGAACTTGGATACATAAACTCCATGTAATATCAACCACAGTGCATGGGTGTATTAAAAATATTAATAGCAATAAGGTAGTCATAGTTTTAATAAATCTCATATAAACATAAAATTGAAAAAGAGAAGATTAATATAAGAAATTTACTTATCAAACCTAATGTTGTTAATCATATAAAAAAGGGTAAGAAACAAGCAATTCCTTTTCCTAGGTGGACTATACTTGAGATAGCTTTAGATGAGAGGTATACAATGGATTACCTAGAATCCTCATATACTTAGGTAAAGAATGCATAATTTAATAGAGAAACTAAACATATTAAAATAATGTTTACTCCATATAAACTAAATATCATTCAACAATTGGTTCCATAGACCACTACTTTTGCTACTAAAGATTCATGACTACATACTCCTATCAAACTTACACCAAGTATCGATGACTCTCTAGGTATATATACAACACCTCTACATGATACTTGATAATATTAATAGTATTATTTACCATATTTTGATTATATACAACCTTATTATCATCCCTTATATCAAATAATCATCTATCCATTAGTTTTTTTTAAATGAATATTTCAAAAAATATAAAATATTCAAATAACCCATTAAATACAAAAATATTTAGCATTATAATGTTTATTATCTCCTTGGAACCTATGTTATTTGATTCATGTTATTATATATAATATCATTTCATTTACATACACATATGTGCTTAACACCTCATTGTGTGTGATACATGTATGCCACATACACATGATATATTCACATTCAGATGCGGAACCTCTCCTATACCCATGTCATATAGTATGCTATGGTAATATAATTGATTGATCTCAATTGATATAGGTTATATATCATTTACGATAATTTATACATACTCATGTTTGATATTATATGCAGACACTTACATATGTCTATATTTATGCTCATATCTTTGAAAGTTTACTTTATATGCTATGTTGCATGAAATTTATTTATAACACATATATGCGAGAAATAATATGATATGTTTATGTTTGTTGAGTATGATTAATTTATTCACATTATCATTTAATTAAGTGTATTTTATCACTTTTTATTGTCTTTCCTATAGATATTTTGAATATGTTCCTTGCTTGTTGGCCCATGTGCTAGTGTATGTTCTTTGGACATTTTAATATTTAATTATATGTTGATTGGACTTTTGAATATGTCATTTCCTTTCAATTAAGTGATATTTTGAAAAATCCCCTTGCATGATATCTCATTAGACCATTATTTTTCACCACATTCAGTGTTATTGAGTTTGTTAATTACTTTTTGATCTTGTATTGTTACTCTCTAGACATTTCTATGATACATATCATGAATTTTACGGATTTGTGAGATCACATAATTTGAGATTCATTGATATATATAATGATACATGTTTATCATATATGATACATAATTTAAACACATTACATATTTATCTTATCTTGGTGAGGTAAGTAACCTACCATATTATATTTCCCAAACCTCAGAAGTAGGGGGGCACATTAGTGGGAGGATGTCATAAATGCATGACCTACACTTTTACATATTTTCCATATTTTAATGTGTGTATGTTATAAATATATAAACTCCACACATACTCGTTTATCATTATCTCTATATAAAAATTGGGGAATGTCATAAATACATACCTTATACACTTTCAAAATCTCTAGTACAATTACATGATGCATATATACATTCGAGTCAGAATCCTTTACATTTAAATAATTTTGCACAAGATTTGAAATAGATATTATCATATTTTTTATACATATAATTCATTTTGTTACATATTGGATGTGCATATTCCTTAATGAAGGTATCAATAATTGTAAAATTTACCAATTATATCTCCATATTACCATCACTAGGAAGCATAGTTTTACAATAGGAAGTACTATTATTCAACATTTTCTATATAAACAAAAATATTATTTTTATAGGTTGAAATAATAAAATAATTTAGCGTCACTATATTTATAGGTTGGGTTCATTTAATCAACTAACATCACAAAATTTATAGGATGTGGTGATTAAATTAATCACTCCCACTACATTATATATTCACATTTAAGTGGTGCGATTGAGATATATTGATCTTAATGGTTATGTCACAAATCATAATTACACTATATTTTTAGCATAATACATCCAATATCCCTATTCAATTCTCCAAGTTTAAAATCTAAATCTTTAATATCTCTAATACTTCAAAATGAAGCATATTTACAAATAAAAATACAAAGGGCTGACATGGTTGCATCAACACACATATGTACTCATTCCTTGATTTCTTTATTTTAAAAAAATTAAATTATTTCAGAAATTAAGATTATATGTATTGATTTATAATATAATATTCTCTTTGTTATGGGCCATACACAAGCAAAAAATTCAATTTGAGCTAAATCAAAGGCAAGAAGTGTTCACAAAAAGTGTGTATTTATTTAATTTAAACCTAGTAATTGCATCCTTATGCATTACTAGATAAAAGGTGGAAACATAGATATTTAATATTTTTAGTATATCAATCTTTTACATTTTACAAATACCAATAAGGACTCTACGCTTAAGTTCTAGACATTTCCACTACCAAAAGGCTTGCATCCACCATCTCACTATGTTCTAATGATTATCTTGTAGTCTGAACATTATCATTATGATGAACTATACCACCTACAATGATCCGTAAACTCCACTGATAAACTCTAAGTGAAATTTTAAAAGTATGGATTCTGAATTTCTCAACTTATAAGAAGTTGGAATTATTAAATTTGATTAAAATCTAATCCAAATCATGTTTCAAAACTGAAATAAAGGTGAATTAATAGATCACATCAAATATCCATTGAAACTATCAGATTTTTCAAATTCTTGATTTTATCCAATTTCCCCTAAATGATCAATTCATTAAATTTTGTATTCTGATTAAAAATCTAAATTTATAATCTGGATAATAACTAAAACTAAAATGCAAAAATGAATCCAAAGATCAAAACACAGAAATTGTTTATGGGGTTCAAAATTCCTGTCCCTGGGTTCTTATCGAACTAATCCACTAATTAATGCTAAATTTTCAAGCTAAAATAATAATTAAAAGTAAAAAAATATCATATCTCTTTGCAATAATAGTGATTAGACCTTTGATAGACCTTGGTTGACTCAGCACGTCCCTCACCTTCCTAAATCACAAGCAAAGGCTTCTCGAAATCAAAATTGGCAACTTATATAGCTCAAAATGGCATAAAAAATTCCCCAAAATGATAAAATGAATATACTACATAGATTGTATCATAATTCTAAACAAATTTTTAGTTTACTTTGAGCTTTGATTCGGCCTCTAATGGCTCGAAACTGACCAAATACAACAAATTGGTCTATATTTTCAATACACAATCAGCCAGAAGCTTACATTTAAATAGAAGTTCATGGATTTCATAACACTTATAAATCCATGGCATAAGTAGTCAAGGCTTATCCCTTTTGCATGGGAGGTCGGCAGTTCAAGTCTTCAGCCTTCTATTTAGGTGCTTGACTATCCATTTGTCCCACATGTGTGGGTGGAACGATTCTCCAAGATTTTAAAAAGGATGGTAGCTCCTTTAATACTACCAATGCCCCCCATTTTGTTGGATTTCAATGCCAAACATAGTGTGTTTTTTATTTTTGGTTACCAACTTAGCATATTATCTAACTTCATGTCCTCTTTTCACGTTCTCCAAATTAGCATTTATTCTAGGATGTGGCATTTCTCACGGCATGTGACGTGGCGAGTTGGATGATTTCTCCCATGTGGCTGGGGCATGATATTACCAAACATTAATTAAAAATAAATATTAAAAAACATTTTTAAAATTATCTATGGACTTTGTAATGCACTTATCTACGGACATTGCAAATGCAAATACAATGAGATTTTATTGCAAATACAATGCATTTATCTGTGCACACTATCATAGACAAAAATCACCCAAAGTTTTTAGACACCCATTTATTGCCACATGTAACCTTATAATTGGTCCACTTGGCATGTCCACATTGTGCCATGTCATCTTGTGACACCACATTTTTCCCTATTGCAAGAAAACTTCAACAGACCATATCTTTTGCATATGCTGTCTGTTTTGCAAACTGCGAAAAGCACTAAAAATCTCTCAATGAGCTCTACACTGTGAAGTTGGTTTCATCATGAATTGGAAATTTTTTTGTAAACTAAACTTCAGATCACACCTCCCTATAAAAAGGCTTTTGGTCTATAAAAGTTGACTATCACCTGAAATCTTATAACTGATCTACTACATCCATCACACAAAACCCAATCATAGCAAAGAGATATATATTGGAAAAATAAATGATTCATAACTCAACTAAAATTGCCTACACATGGAATTAGGAAAGGAATATGAAATGGGCAATAACTTGATAAAAACATTCCAAAACTGTGTGCCCATGTCACCTCATGTAAAGCGGTATACTATCAATAAACTAAAACAATTCCCAATGTAACTGCAAACAAGTTTGTTAATTTCAACAACATACATGAAATATTGTAGACATGTTGCAATACAATGCCTTGGTATGGGACTTATATGCTAAGCAAACGTGAACAACACAAAGTGTATATTGCCTAACATCCAAACATGCCCATAGGGTCTTAACAATGCATCTATACATCCATGTGCCAAAAATAGATACATTCAAATTAGAAATCAAATAAGTGTTGTAAGGAATTAAATCAACCTACAACATGCATTCTGCTATTATCTCCAACTTATCAAATGAGTTCAAGTCCTCTAGACAACTCACACAGCATAAATAGGAGATTCCAAAAACATAGAGCTTTTAAACATGAGGTGAGAATTGAAATACTTTGAATTATGAACCTATCTCAAAGTGTTCTCACAAAATCTACTAATGCATCTTCAAAGCTTATTCTTTCCCTTAACAGAATTCTTAATAATGCTTTGACAAACAAGTGCATTATTAATCCACTTAATCAAATTTTCTGCCTAGTTAACATGATTTCCTTAGTGGATTCCTTAACATCATTATGGATTGATTTAACTTCAATGACCTTAGTAATAGGTTGATAAATCATCTTAGTTTTACCATTTATAAAATGAGAAGATTATTGAAGTTTAAAACAATTATCAATCTAATGTCCACTGTTATGGGAATGAGTGCAAACAACCTTCTTAGGTGAGGTCTCCCTTTTACCTCTTCTCGCTTTGCCATGACGAGAATGGTTTTCAACACCTGCAATCTACTTAATCAAAGCATGTCTCTTCCAAAAAAATGCAACACTATGGTTATGCATTCCACAAAAAGTGCATGGAAATGATTGCATCATCTTCTGAATGTTAAATCCAAATTTCTTAAACATAAAATGTGGATCAGAAGATTTAGTGCTAACTCTAGTGTACGAAATAGGAGGTGGAATCTCAATACCTCATTTACCTTATTTCTTACACTATACATGCTCTACTAGTGGCCTTGGTCCTTTTCTATTAGAATCTTGTCTTCCTTTAGCCATGGAGGAAGTTTCTCCAATTTCCACCTGCTCACTAGTGTAACCCAAACCTGCATGAAGAGATATATGCTCTACCTGTATTGGGTTAGTAATTCCTTGTCCATCTCGACCAAGAAATCTTCCATTAAATCCCATTTTCATTAATAATTTGGATCCTATACCCTTAATGTGTTGTTCAAAACTATCAAAAGCATCATTACTTGAATCTAAATCTGAATGGAAAGAAGTAAATGAACTACGTGGTGAATAACTTACAGTGCATTCAGTCATAGTATCTACATCTGAATTAGAAGGTATGGAATTCTTTGGCTCACCACACTACAATTTGATCAAGAGCTCATCCTTAGATTCAAGTTCTAATTTCAAACTTGCAATCTCCTCATCCAAGGAGTACAATCAAGCTCTTAGAAAAGCATTCTCATCCTGAATCTGAGTGTTGATGGCTTTAAGCTCTTCCATCTTGGCTTTGTGTGACAATTTGCCCATGTTTTCCTGTAGACACACTAATTTCACAACTGTACACTACAATCTAATCAAGTGATATTGAAAACCAATAAACTGAAAGCAAATGTCAAATCACACAATTAGAAGCTAATCCAGCTTTCTAACTGCTCTGATACCAACTTGATCCGTAAACTCTACTGATAAACTCTAAGTGAAAATTTAAAAGTATGGATTCTAAATTTCTCAAATTATAAGAAGTTGGAATGATTAAATATAATTAAAATCTGATCCAAATCATGTTTCAAAACTAAAATAAAGTTGAATTAATAGATCACATCAAATATCCATTGAAACCATCATATTTTTCAAATTCTCAATTTTATCCAATTTCTCGTAAATGATCAATTCATTAAATTTTGCATTCTGATTAAAAATCCAAATTTATAATCTAAATAATAACTAAAACTGAAATGCAAAAATGAATCCAAAGATCAAAGCATAGAAATTGTTTACGAGGTTCAGAATTCCTATGTCCCCAGGTTTTTATCGAACCGATCCATTAATTGTTGCTAAATTTTCAAGCTAAAATAATAATTAGAAATAAAAAATATCACATCTTTCTAAAATAATAGTGATCAGACCTTTGAAAGACCTTGGCTGACTCAGCACGTCCTTCACCTTCCTAAATCATAAGCAAAGGCTTCTCCAAATCAAAATTAGAAACTTATATAACTCAAAATGGCATCACCAATTCTCCAAAATGGGTAAATAAATATACTGCATAGAGTGTATCAGAATTATAAACAACTTTTTAGTTTACTCTGAGCTCTGATTCGGCCTCTAAGGGCTCCAAAATGACTAAATACAACAAACTAGTCTATATTTTCCAATACACAGTCGGCCAGAAGCTTACATTTAAATAGAAGTGTTGAAGCTGGAAAGTGCACCAAGCGGCAGGAACACGGATTCTTGCCCTCTCCCCGCAACATGGAAACCCCTCTCTCACCTGTGGGACGGCGAAGCAGGAGAGGAGAGTCTCTAGATATGGGCTAGTTCCCTCTGATGTATCTTGTTTGTTTCAGGTAATGAAAAAATATAGATATATAGGTATACACTTGGGGGGGGAAAAGAGAAAGAGAAAAGCTTGAAAACAAATAGCCTACTCTAAAAGAGGTGATACACCAAAAACAGGTGACCTTCCCACATCCACTCTCAGGATCAGACAAAAACATACATACACTCAGATCTGGCAGAAAAGACCAGGTCTCTAGGATGACAGGGAGGTTCTTATGGAAAGCACAAGAAAAAGGGACTCACCAAGGTGCTGAGAAACACACACTGTAAGTGACCTCACCTGTTCAATACCTCTGAAACAGAACTCTACTCCTGGCAGCAACAGACAGTGGCGCTTCGTAGATCACAGGTTTGCTGGTGTTGAACCTGTGAGAGCATCAAGAGACAATGACTGGACACAGATTAACATTCAATGCATACACTGATAGATCCATCCAAATAGAGGTAAGAACTGTATTTTTATTGATTCACGTGGGAAATTTGCAGAGCAGTGCTCTTTACAAAAGTCAGGAAGATCCCTAGAAAATGACTAAGTCCTTGTATTTATAGCAGAAGAGCCAAGAGAAGTCTCATTGAAAAGTGTGAAAAACATTATTGATGATGTCACAAGTCTGCCAAGACCATGCTGGTGCCTCGTTTTGCGTGCTAGTCTTCTCCTTTGGCGGCTGGGCAGGTTTTTTCTTGTGCACTGCAGGGGAATTTTGCCGCCCTTATAGTGAGCGGTGATTTTGCCGCCCTTTGCATGAACTTCATGTAGGAATAGCTGCCGACATCGGCCGATAAGCTGCCGACGGCGGCAATCTTGCCGACATCGGTTAAAGTAAGCTGCTGACGTCGGTAGAGTTATACTTTGCGTGGCAATTTCCCTTTCCCCGCCATGGGGCGGGGTTTTCCATTTCACCGCCATGAGGCAGGGTTTTCCATTTCACCGCCATGGGGCGGGGTTTTTCATTTCGCCGCCTTGGTGGTGCGGGCTTTCCTGGTTTTTGTGCCTGCCCTTGTGATGCCGACGTCGGCGGTTCTGCCGATGTCAGTCTCTGTAAGGTGCCGAGGACGGCAGTATTGCCGACGTCGGCTGATGTCTTTGCTTTTCTTTGTGTTGTGGGCGGCGAATTCGCCGCCCTCTGCATTTTCTTCGTAGACGGGCTCATTTTACCCGCCCTTGTAGTGGGCGGCGATTCTGCCGCCCTCTGCATTTTTCCTACCTCTTTTTTGACTAAGTGTTGAACACTCCATTTTTTTCCCCTTCTTCTCTTGCGGACGTCTGAAGACTCTGTCTTTTGCTGCCTATTCTCTGCAACGGCACTGTCAAGACCTGAAAGTGGACCTTGCAACCTGAAATGATTGGGCCTGCGAAGCAGGTGTAGGAGGTGGCCGAGATTTTGCTTGAGGGGCAAAATTGGGTTAACAAATTGGTGACTCACGGGGGAAGCGTGCCTGCTATGCTTAGAACCCAGTTGCCTTACATATCCATTGGGTGCGGAGTCGGATGGTGACTTTGAAGCGAGTTCACAACAACTTTGAAGACCCAAAATCAAAAATACAGAAATTACCCCCACTGCAAAGGGAAACACACAAGACTAAAAACAACTAACTGTGCAAACTACACTTAGGGAAAACGGGAAGAACAACTGAAAGCAAACTATTATATACAGCTAACTAGGAACGTTCGCATCCCTCCTGGATCAAAAGGAAAATTTCTCAAGTCCCCTTCCTGGCGAAGAGACTTATCATGACAGGGAAGTAGCTGAAAGAAAATGAGATTTGGTGACTTGCTCTTCCTTCCTGTCACCTGAGTTGGCTGAAAATCGAGGGGATCAAAATCGAACATGCCTCCAATATATACATACTCTGATTGTTTTGGGAGGCCTGTTGGATGCTGGTCCCTGAAATTGGTGCTCTCTACCAAAAAATCAATGGCTGGCGGCTCATCACCGTAAGCCTTCTGATCTGCACAATTCTTCTGCAATGCATCATGGTCTGATTCATCTCTTTCTACTTTGCTAAAAACTCTGTCAGACTCATCCTCTGCTTGTTTATGGTCTTCTTGAAGAAAGTTGACTGTGGTGATGTCTAAAAGGGGCTCACAAAATGATTGCTCATCCCACAAGACTTCACTTTCCTGTCTAAAGCTCAGTTCTTCAAGGCATTCCTCCAAGAAGACGGACCTCTCCTTTTCCTCTTTGCTGATCAGGTTTTCTAGATTTTCAAAAACATTCTCTTGATTTTCCTCTTTTTTAGGCTCTTCAATGTAGTTATCCTCATCAATACAGCAAGAAAGTTCATCAAACTGAGGGGAAGAGAGCTTACCACACATTTGTTCCTCTTCGAATTGCTGGAACATCTGCATATACGCAAGGCCTGCATCTTCTCTACTGCTGATAAGGTCTTCACAAAGAGTGTCAATGATGATTTCTTCTTCGTTGTCGCTCATGACAACCTCTTGAAGGACTGTAGATTGGATCTTTTGTTCCTCACCTGCCTTTTGCAAAACAGGGTCTTCTTCGAGAAGGGACGAAGTAGAGAAAACATGTGGGAGAGGGGGCAGCCCTTGAGCTAGAATCGAATGATTCTCCTCCCTCCACTTGGTCAACACCTCATCAATATCAGGGGTGGCCTGATAACTCTCTTGGAAATGTGTAGGTGGGGTGTGTTCAGGCATGGAATGTGTTGTTTGGTCTGAACCATCCACCACATATTGGCTGAGGGAATACTTTTTAGAATCCAACTCTGCAATTCTCCTACTTAGATTTTCTTGAAAAATATTTTCCTGGAGGCTGCCAGCATTATCATAGGCAGGCACAACTTCAGCTTCTTCAAGGTTTTGAGAAAAACCTTACTTTTCTTCTTCTTTACTACCTGATGATTCCACTGTCTTCCCCCAATTCAGGATCCCTGAATTTGAATCTTGCTCCTGTGAACAGGTAGCAACTTTGTTCTCCACGAGGTCCTAAGTTTCTTCTGCAAGGTCTGAAAAATTTAACTCTTTTTCAAGGAGAAGCTTCATCCTAGCCTCTAAGTCTTCAATCTGTCTAGCTAGGTTTTCCTGGAAGAGTCTTTCTTGGAGGTCACCAGCATGATCCTCTTCAAAGCTCTGAGCTGGTCCTTGACATTCTTTCCTCCAACTTGGAATTTGCACATCATGCTGGAAAACTTGGGGAGGTTGAGGAACGCAAGGAAAACACTGTTGGTGCGTTGGAGGAGCCTCTAGAAGAGGGACGTGCTGGCTGGTGGTATTTTTCTCAAAGAAAGATTCCTGATTTGAGGAGTTGAAAAGATTGATTTCCATGGGAGGTTGTTCTGATACCCTTTGGTTTTGAAAAGCCAGACGCACGGGATTGGGAGGAGCAGTGTTTGATGAGTTAGAGTGAGCCAGTGCAATTTGATAAAATGGGTTTGGTGCAAAAGAGGGGATTTTCTTTAGGGTAGGAGGGGGTATGTAAGGCTGGTTACTTTGAATAGATGGATTTCTCCATTTTCTTACCTCCTCCTTTTCCTCTTTGTACATCAGCTCCAGCTGATACTCGTGTTGCTCTTCCAATCTGTCAATTTCTTTTGTCTACTTCTCAAAATCCAATGCCATCTCCCTTATAGTTGCAGGGCAACTAGGAGAGCCACTTGAGGGGATTCCATAAATATTTGAAGTTTGATCGATATTATATGGAGAACAAAATCCATGATTTTTTGCAAAAGAAGAATACATACAAGAAATGGATGATTTTTTATGGCACCAGGCTGCTTAACCAGCATATTTAACTCAGAGTCGCCAGATGCTGGAGAAAATTGATTTGTTGTAACAGGACCAGCATCAGTCCTGAAACCTTACTGCGTTGGAAAACTTGTTAAAACAAAAGTCCCACCGGGCGTGCCAGAACTGTTGACGCTAGAAAGTGCACCTAGCGGCAGGAACACGGATTCCTGCCCTCTCCCCGTAACATGGAAACCCCTCTCTCGCCTGTGGGACGGCGAAGCAGGAGAGGAGAGTCTCTAGATATGGGCTAGTTCCCTCTGATGTATCTTGTTTGTTTTAGGTAATGCAAAAATATAGATATATAGGTATACACTTGGGGGGGGAAAAGAGAAAGAGAAAAGCTTGAAAACAAACAGCCTACTCTAAAAGAGGTGATACACCAAAAACAGGTGACCTTCCCACATCCACTCTCAGGATCAGACAAAAACATACATACACTCAGATCTGGCAGAAAAGACCAGGTCTCTGGGATGACAGGGAGGTTCTTATGGAAAGCACAAGAAACAGGGACTCACCAAGGTGCTGAGAAACACACACTGTAAGTGACCTCACCTGTTCAATACCTATGAAACAGAACTCTACTCCTGGCAGCAGTAGACAGTGGCGCTTCATAGATCACAGGTTTGCTGGTGTTGAACCTGTGAGAGCATCAAGAGACAATGACTGGACACAGATTAACATTCAATGCATACACTGATAGATCCATCCAAATAGAGGTAAGAACTGTATTTTTATTGATTCAGGTGAGAAATTTGCAGAGCAGTGCTCTTTACAAAAGTCAGGAAGATCCCTAGAAAATGACTAAGTCCTTGTATTTATAGCAGAAGAGCCAAGAGAAGTCTCATTGAAAAGTGTGAATAATACTATTGATGACGTCACAAGTCTGAAAAGACCATGCTGGTGCCTCGTTTTGCATGCTGGTCTTCTCCTTTGGCGGCTGGGCGGGTTTTTTCTTATGCACTGTAGGGGAATTTTGCCGCCCTTATAGTGGGCGGTGATTTTGCTGCCCTTTGCATGAACTTCATGTAGGAATAGCTGCCGACGTTGGCCGATAAGCTGCCGACGGCGGCAATCTTGCCGACGTCGGTTAAAGTAAACTGCCGACGTCAGTAGAGTTATACTTTGCGCGGCAATTTCCCTTTCCCCGCCATGGGGCGGGGTTTTCCATTTCACCGCCATGAGGCGGGGTTTTCCATTTCACCGCCATGGGGTGGGGTTTTTCATTTCGCCGCCTTGGTGCGGGCTTTCCTGGTTTTTGTGCCTGCCCTTATGCTGCCGACGTCGGTAGTTCTGTCGACGTCGGTCTCTGTAAGGTGCCGACGACGGCAGTATTGCCGACGTCGGCCGATTTCTTTGCTTTTCTTTGTGTTGTGGGTGGCGAATTCGCCGCCCTCTGCATTTTCTTCGTAGACGGGCTCATTTTACCCGCCCTTGTAGTGGGCGGCGATTCTGTTGCCCTCTGCATTTTTGCTGCCTCTTTTTTGACTAAGTGTCGAACACTCCGTTTTTTTCCCCTTCTTCTCTTGCGGACGTCTGAAGACTCTATCCTTTGCTGCCTATTCTCTGCAACGGCGCTGTCAAGACCTGAAAGTGGACCTTGCAACCTGAAATGACTGGGCCTGCGAAGCAGGTGTAGGAGGTGGCCGAGATTTTGCCTGAGGGGCAAAATTGGGTTAACAAGAAGTTCATGGATTTCATGACACTTAGAAATCCATGGCATAAGCAGTCAAGGCTTATCCCTTTTGCATGGGAGGTCGGTAGTTCAAGTCTTCAACCTTCTATTTAGGCGCTTGACTATCCATTTATCCCACATGTGTGGGTGGAATGATTCTCCAAGATTTTAATAAGGATGGAGGCTCCTTTAATACTACCAATGCCCCCCATTTTATGGGATTTCAATGCCAAAAATAACATGGGTTTATTGGTTGGTTACCAACTTAGCACATTCTCTAACTTCATGTCCTCTTCTCACGTTCTCCAAATTAGCATTTATTCTGGGACGTGGCATTTCTCACGGCATTTGATGTGGCAAGTTGGTTGGTTTCTCCCATGTGGCTGGGGCATGATATTACCAAACATTAATTACAAATAAATATTACAAAATATTTTTTAAATTATCTATAGACTTTGCAATGCGCTTATCTACGGACTTTGCAAATGCAAATACAATGAGATTTTTTTGCAAATAAAATGCATTTATCCATACACGTTGTTAAAGACAAAAATCACCTAAAGTTTTTAGACACCCATTGATTGCCACATGTCACCTTTTGATTGGTCCACTTGGCGTGTCCACATTGTGCCATGTCATCTTGCGACACCACATTTTTCCTTGTTGGAAGAAAACTTCAACATACAATATCTTTTGCATATGGTGTCCATTGTGCAAACCGTTAAAAGTGCCAGAAAGATCTCAACGAGCTCTACAATGTGAAATTAGTTTAATAATGACTTGGAATTTTTTTCCAAACTGAACTCTAGATCATATAATGTATGTAAAGATAAAAATATGGTATAAATTATTTATTTTTAATTTCATATCCTCAACTATTTTCTATCCTTTTGCACACTACCCACCATATAGGGACAATAGTGTTGATGTTAGCGGCTAGATCCTCATATAGTGTCGAATATTCAAAAGTCATCCAAACATAACATGAATTTAAACATATGCATCAACCTATTTTTTCAATTTAATGATGTCATCAGATATTTTCAAAATATGTGTATAAATACAAGTGTGAACCTTATCATTATTCTTCTACAAAATAACAAGTAAGCACCTATAAAGGCTCATTTAATAAATCACATAATTAATTTATTCAGTCCTATTTGTTGCTATTTATTTATCATTCATAGAATCATTTATACAAAATATTCAAATCACAAAAATAATAGTCCATGAGTGGTTTTCTTCAAGTTACAATCTAGATCATTGTATGCATAGACACATAGAATATTACACCATTGTTCACACACACTTCCTCACTTAACTGATAACTACATAAGTATGAGGCCATCCTTTGAGTATTGGATATATTTGCAATGTTCATTTAAAAGGTTTATTTGAGGTCATGTAGACACTGTGATCCCATTAACCCCTTTTTGGCAAACACACATCCCATGGGTGCAGAATGAATAATTAAGGTTTGATCCATAAGTAGACATATACAACCTATGTTCTAAATATGAATAAATTAGTGGAAATATGAGATAAAATATAAAACAATTAAGTTCATTTTATCTCAATAAATTACATTTTCATTTAAGGAAAATAATTCCACATAATGGAGAGTATAATCAATAGTAGTTTTCGAAGGTCGAAGGTAGTGTTTGCGACTCTATAAACCTCATTTCTTTAATTTTATGACTATCTCAGAATCCTAATACCACATAATTATACCTATGTACAACTTAGATCCACATAAACAATATAAATTGATAACACTTTTTCATTGGCATTAAAATCAATATAACATAATTGAAGTTTGGTACTTTTTATATTTATCACATCTCATTATTTTAGTTCTAAATATTTATTTATCTAAGTTTGTAATTAGTTGGAATACTATAAATTAGTTTTATTTATCCTTGTGTATATGATATTTTATCCCCTTAACCCTTAATACCATATATCCAAAAAGGGTTAAACACCTACCATAAACTTGACATTGGATTGATATTGCCTAGATTCAATCTTATTGCTCAAAGTATTATTTATATTAAACCTTTGTGAATATGTATATAAATTTATCATTAAATTATAAAATGTTAAACATATTTATAGACTATAATCTAGTTTTGTTATGAAGTGATATCTTGTATCCAAATTATTGCTCCTATTAGGAAAAAATGGTTTTCTAATAAAGCTATTACTGAATTATCATCACAAAATGTTCTCGTTTCCCTTTATTGTACTTGATTAAAATATGATATCATTATCCTCATCCATACTACTTGACACTCTACTAATGTAACTAACACATGTTTTTATTCTACTATACAAATTGTTACAATGGGTTATTTTTTTGAATCTTGAGAGATTAATCCTGAACCAAGATGAAATATGTAACCAAAAGTAACTTTTCAATTGTAAACACTTCATACCAAGTCACTATCATTGTAACCAACTAAAAAATTTCATCTTATGTAGTGTATAAAATGTGATGACTCTTTGTGATACTAACATTTCTCAAGATCCTTTGTTATAGATTTCCAAGGAGAGTCCATTAAATCCATGAAAATTTAAATTAAACTAATCACATACATATTTTCAAGGTTAATGATTATAAAATAATTGAATATAACAACCAATATATTATAAAATGTTGAGTCCACAATAGTTTTATTATATTCTTCACTCATTTTCAGACTAGTGGCTATAGGTGTTGGTGTTGGTTTTTATATTAGCATCCTAAACCCCTTCAAAACATCACTTTCATATTTTTTTTGATAAATAAATATTTCATAATCTTTTGACTCCTTTTGATGCTATAAATTATTTCACTAAACACAATGTTATCATTTGAAACTCATTCATTGCTAATTTAAACATATTAATTAAAAAATTTCTATTAAATATTATTTCATCAACATAATAACATATAATCAACATCTCACATTTATAGTTTATCTTGATATAAAGAATCATTTCACTTTAGAATTTTCTAAAACCATTATTATAAAATAATGAATCGATGTAGTTGTGAAAATGTATTCAAGCCTTCTTGAGTCCATACAAAGATGTTTTCAAAGTATAAATGTTCATGAACAAAAATATCATAAACAGGTGGATACTACACATTATATTGTTCCTCCAATAATCCATTTTCAAAATATGATTTGACATCCACTTTATAAACCTTCCATTTATGTTGAGATTCTATTGATAAAATGCCTCTAACCATAACCAATCTATCCGTTGGGGAAAATTTCTCACTATTATCAATCTTAGTATATTTGATAAACACCTTAGCTAGAAATATTGATTCAAGTTTTTCAATTTTTGTAAAATATTTATACTTTATATTATAAACTCACTTCACACCAATTCCATATTTTACTATTTTTAGATTTACAATACCCCGAGTATAATTCTTTTCTATAGCATCAATTTTTTCATCCATGGCATTCATTAAATTCTTATTCTA
>JARHVA010000570.1:10000-15000 GCA_037957365.1 Torreya grandis | reverse complement strand
TATATGATGGAAATGATGACCCAAATCATCATCTCAGAGCCTTTCACGTAACATGATTTCACTATGTGTCCAACAATTGGATTCTTAAATATTTATTTCCATACAGTCTCAAGGATTATTCCCTACAATGGTTCTATGTTTTTTGAAATCAATCTATCATGGAATTCAATCCTTTATCCATCATGTTTCTATCATACTTCACTATCAATACTAGTCATAACATATCATATACATAAATGACATAGTTAAATCAAAATTAAAATGAGCCTATCATAGATTATGTCTTAAGATAAAAGATAATATTATCCAAATCGACTATCCCCATGGAAGATAGAGAGATTTAGGTTATATTTAAACATAGTTTATTACTAGAAATGAATGAAGCTATCTTATTCAATAAGTTTCCTTAATTTACCAATTTTTGCAACACAATCAAGGAAAGAAAGGTTAAAATCTTATCAATGGGAAAACTCAAGTACACAATGGATTAAAATTAACTATTTAAAGTTAAAACAAACCTCCATATAAGTTAAGGTCCAAATAAAACAAAAGTGATCAAAACACCATAGTCAACACAACTTTCGAGCCATCTCTAAAATTAGTTTTATCTACTCCTCAACATAGAGTCTTCACTAATCTTCTAGAGTCAACATGGGTTATATAATAACTATTGGAATGTAATGTCATATATTTCCCTCCCATTAAATAGGTTGATATGGTAAGGCCTCTTCCAATGATTTATAATTAAAATAAATTATATGAGTATCACAAGGTACTAGGCCAAATGACAAATAGATGCATTAGACTAAAACACAAGATATAAGTTCTCATTGAGGCTAACATTATTGATGTGAGAAAACCCATAGAGGAATTGAAATGACAACAAACATAGGCTAAGTCACTAAAGATATTTTTAGATATTTTCCCAAATAATATAGAAAATGAGATAGGGGGCACATCAGGTGTTCATTATACATACCAACCAGAACCACCACTAGAATCATATCACATAGTTGTAGAGGAAACACATTCATTACATAAAATTATTGGTTGTATCATATTATAGTGATAATAAGACCACTTATCATATTTTAAAATTAGGAGATTGTGGATGATGACACAAATTTATATGCACTCTTCATATGAGTATATATAGACCACAATATTATTCACAATGTTATGGTTGATAATGGGTCAATCATAATCATGAGAACCATGGCACTCTTACAACACTTGTGATATGAAGATCAAAATATATTCCCCATAGATACAATCCTCATGGTTTCATTGGCCATGTTTACATCTCCATTAGGGATATTGTGCTTACATTATAGCTGTGACCAACACACATAGCCACTTGGTTCCTAGTAGTACCTAGTGTAGGTGTATTTGATATATTATTGGGTAGGCCATGGTTATAGTAGCTCTGAGCCATCCCATCTATAGTACATCAATGCCTAGAGTATATACATGTTAATTAGGTGGTTAAGGTTGAGGGTGTCCCATATGAGTATCCTTTACCCATCCCACATGTATTTCTAGCATAGTTTCCATCTATAGTTCCAACACCATTACCAAATATTGCATGATTATCAATCATAGTGGAGATTATATACCTATGTATACATCATAGTGTTCATTAGAGTCATTAGTGCATGATAGGTTTAATCCTATAGTATCTACATGTATGAATAATCTCACATAGATATCATTACTAGACAGACCCTTGCATTAGATATATGTCATGGATTGTATAGGACCTTCCTCTACTTAGTTCATGATGGGATCTATTTTATTGGGTTATAGGGGTTCTCAACACAAGGAACCTACATTAGCTAAAACTTATTATACTAGACGAGTCCTTGATACCCCCACATTTCATGAGGCATCATAGTAAGTGCCATAACATCATAGCATCACTACACAGGTAGCTTTGTACATATATTATACAACATAATAGATCATGGGCTCATAGTTTACCTTTCACACCACATGCATGATCATAGTTCCCTTATTTGACATAGGTCATGGTGATAGTGAGTCTCCCATGAGACTCATTGTATTTTATGGTTCTTACTCATGTGCATAATTCCTTCTCTCTCTTACTCCCTGTACATAGTTATTTTTCATCTGCTTGAACATCGCTTATATACTCCAAAAACAAAAAAATAATATAAGATGTAAAAATACAAAAAACATTCAAATATTACTAAAAAATATAAAAAATTACATATTATATGCATTACTATGTTTACATTTCTACTACTCACCATATATTCCATATTGCTATCTATCTTGGTATAGTCATTTTTACCATACACATATGCTTCACTTCTTTTTGTCAAGTACTTATAGATTACATATAGGACCTCAATTCATTATACTGATCTAGAATAGTTATCATCTACCCACTAGGGGCATACACATAGATCTAGGTTTATAAATTTAATACATCCACCCACTTGGGGGAATCTCATACATAGTTTCTATTATCGGGTTTTATATTTATATAATATACATTCTAGTTTATGCATTGATATATCTTGATATTGATCATTGCCACTAATTGTTTAGATTTTTCATAGACTATCAATACTTAGACTAAACTTATGTACATCTTAGAATTTATATAGAATTTTAATACATAGCTATACATGATTTCATTTCTAGTTATTTATAGATTAGAATTGATTTTGTTTCCTATGCTTCTTCCATATTAAAGAAAATTTGAATATGCCATTGCTCTTTGGATCTATGCCACTTCTCTATTTGTATGTGTTGGACATGTGCCCATGTCCCTTATGTTTACTTTCCTGATTGTATATTTAGACATTTGAACATGTCCTTCTATGTGTCTCTAAACCAAATTATTTATTACTTGTGCATGTGGACATTTTAACATATCCTTGTATGTCTTTGTTCTCAGATTTAGTGATATATGCCCATGTATATTGTATTGTGTCTCTTTGGATTCATTTTTCATGCTTCATGTGTTTGTATGTATGATTATTTATATGTTTCTTCACCATGCCACTTGTATTTGCTTGTTATACACATATACACACCAGTTTTTGATACCATGAGGGACCTCATGCATCTACCCTCCTTATTTGGGTGTTGTGATAGAAATCATTCCCCATCCCCCTATGTAGTTACTTAGATTAACTTTTAAAAATTGATTACATCTATATTGACACCCTTGTGCAATTCTAGATTAAAAACTATATCTTAAATTACCTACTTATGCTTAGATAATTTTACATTATGATGTTATGTATTTACATTGCATTGGAATATCATGCATATGTTCTAGCTAACACATTTTGTAGAGCTGCTTCTTTTAAATATAGTTATTACATATATTTCATAACTACCCTCAAAATAATAGGCATTCGTCAGAGTTTGTCATAAATATTAAGGTCATAATTTTCTATTCCTAGAAAAAATTTAGCACATAGGCTAAGTTTTAGAAATTAGACATAGGGCAGACACATAGAAAAATAAAGATTCATAAAATAGTTCAAACCACATAGATTTTAGACCAAACAAACATTATTACCTAGATTGGGACACTAGCACCACAGGGTCTATTATCCACTATAGGGTGCTACTATGCATTATCTCCATCTATACAATAACAATTTACACATATATAGTAATAGGTTTGATAATTATATTTAGATTTTGCTTACATACATTAATTAAATATCAAATTCATACTAGTTGATTAAATTTGGGGACACCATGCATGACAAAATCACTCTCACATTTAATTCATTTACATATATTCAATTATTACATACTCAACTCAGATTCTATATACTCAAATACCAGATTGGGGGCATGTGCACAACACATAGTTTCCATATGCTCATTTACACACATGTTGATTATATGGAATGAAAAAATCCATGTCATTATATACATTATATACACTTCATACTATATTATAGGTTATCAATAGTTTCATTCCTTCCTCCATCTGTAGTGCTTGCCATTCCCAAGTGGCCAAGATCTGCCTAATATACTTGAGTGGCTGTAGATCCAACAAACATAGTTGGATACATTAAACACTTCATGTAATTTAGTTATATATCTATATAGTTCACATGGGTAGATAATGATATATTCATGGATTATTTGAGTTCTTAATCCACCAACATGAGAGGGTTAGACACACTTATAGTCTTATCCAAGCTATTCACAGATTAGTATCCACAAATCAATGGTGGGAGATCATGGAGTCAAAATAAAATTAAGATCTTGATCCACTGATATGAGGATTAATCAAGCCATCATCTCAATCAAATTTATTAAATGATATGATCACTATGTATACTCACACACACACACACACAGGTTGTGACTAGGTTCATGCATTGGTTCATGTATTGAACAAGGTATATTTGTTCATTTCCTTTATCTTTACTCACTTACATTATTAAACATAGTATTTTTTTTTAGATAGTCTCTTAAGGATTGATTTTGGTATGTTTGATTGCATATTATTACTTTGGATCATGTTTTACATATGAAAACCTAGATTCACATACTTAGACTTAGCTACATGGGATTCAATTCTAAGGTAAGCCCATGTACACTTGTTTTTTCTTTATACTAGTCATTTTGATTTCCTATATTTATAACAAAAAAGGGGGTAAATGTAATCACCTAAACATGGTATTTGGATGATATAAGTGTTGATTGAGTTATCCCATTCCTATATTAGCCCTTATCCTATCCTAGAGACATAGAGACACTTTTCCAACCATTGTATAGACCACATACATCTACAGTTAGCTCAAACATAATATGAAGACAAATTTTCTAGATCCCAACCCAGTTCGCCTAGTAGGCTAACAAATGGCCACTATAACCACATGGAACTAGTGTCCCCAACTGGGTGCTTTTATATTTTGCCTTATATCTCCAAAAATGATACTTTTTCAAATGTGTTCCCCTCTTAAGGTTGACTTAAGTTGATTTTATTATTTTCATAA
>JARHVA010000569.1:4837500-5060000 GCA_037957365.1 Torreya grandis | reverse complement strand
AATGATCTCTCCTATCATCAAGGGGAGGTTCCCTATAGATATACTATATATAAAAACAGAAAATAATACTCAAGGATAGGACAAACCATCCATCTCTCTTTCTTCAGAGAAGATGCATGCAAATCAAAGAAAAAACTCAAGGGAAATGACAGACAACACTCCTATTCTTTCAAAAGTACTATTCAACAAACCACAAGAATACTCTTGGTAGTAAATGCAAAATGTAACTAGGGACGTAGTAGACAACAAATTGAGATGCAGCACAAAGTCTCCACCTAAATTGCTCAAGAGTGAGATATGAAGGACAATGAGGGCACAAAGTCGTCCCAAGGTCCTTTACATAGAAATTAAAAGAAAACACACTGAAAGGAAATTATGGGGGCACAAAGTCTCTCCACAGTTGACTTCAGGACACCTTCATAACTATTGTCACTAATTCTACTTGTTGAATTAAAGGCACAGAAGATATATTAAGGAAAAAGACATAAGAATAATTTCCTCAATAACAAATATATCACAGCACAAAGTCTAAAAAATCACTTGCTTTCTTACTTCAATAACAAAATATGATCAACGATCTGAGCTCAAAGTCTCAATATTGCCTTTCAATTTGGGCAGAGTATCATTCTAATTGTCAAAAAGAGATATCTTTACAGTAAAAGAGAGTCCCTTATATAGCCTCTTCAAGAAGGACTCAGGAATAGTAACACATCATGTTGCATTGAAAACTGTTAGGAAGAGAGGCTAGAAATTGGGGGCATCTACCCATTTGTTTTTCTCAATGCAGAGAAACAAGTCACGCTATTGAAATTTTCATCTTTCAATGTCCACCTGGTGATCTGATCCTTCCTTCATCGTTCCTTCTTTTTTGGTTAATTGAATCGGGTCCTAGATTCAATTTGTTGTTTTATTCCTTCCTCACTTTCTATTGGTCTTGGCCTTAAAGCCTGTGAATGCATTTAGGTCTATAGATTACAAGGATCAACGGCTATTTTATGAGCTTTGAAATTGACATTCGCACACCCGTCAATCCATTTTCAACAGCTAGTTTTTTGTCTTGAATTTGACGTCTTTGAGCGCGTCACCCCTTGGTCCTTCTTTGGCTTTTCTATTTGGCACTTTCCCAGAAAGAACATACTCTTTTGGGCCTTAAGAAATGATCCACTTTGGGTTGGGAAGATCCCCCCACAAGGGTATCTACCCTTCAGGTGGTCTTTGGATGGCCTTTGGGCTTTGGCGGTCTCTCGTAGACATTTCTTGTGGACAATTCACGCGGGCATTTTCCCCAGGCTTTCTCTATGGGCATTTTCCCTGGGCTTTCTCTGAAGATAAATTCCCATAGGCAAAAATTCTGTGAACATTTCTCGTGGACAAAAAGTCTATGGAATTGTTCGATCACTTTGCCTTTGCTTCTTTAGAAATTTCTTCGGGCTTTCTGCCTGCAGCTACTTTCCCAAATTCCTTCGGACTTTTTGTCTGAAGGAATTCCTTCAGACAAAAATTTTGAAGGAATTGCTTCTTACTTTAGTCTTTTTTGAATTCCTTAAACATAAATCCAAAAGAATTACCTTTGCGGCCTTCTTTGAAAATGACCCTTCTGAAGGGTGTTTCTATCGACCAAGTGCCCTCTGCAAGGGCACTTGTCTTTCAAGAGGCTTCTTTGAACTTTTGCATTGAATCACTCCTTTGAACCATGCTGATGAACCAAGGCAATGAACCAACTATTGAACCATTTTATTGAACCAAAGCATTGAACCGCTTAGTTGAACCAAAATGGTTTAAGCCGATGAACCCTTTGATTGAACCAAGTGAACGAAGCAAAGCATTTGAACCTAGTGAGTGAACCAAGTGAGTGAACCAAAAAGGTTCAAGCTGATGGTTCAAGCCAATGAACCAATTGAATGAACCTACCTTTGAACTAAAAGATGTTGAACTAACTATTGAACCAAGCTTTGGTTCAACGGTTCAAACGAAGCCTTGAATCGAAGCATTGACGAACCATTTGATTGAACCAAAGCATTGAAACAAAGTAGATGAACCACCTAAGTGAAACAAAGCACTGAACCACTTAGTTGAACCAAGCCATTGAATCATTCATTTGATTGAACCTGCTGTTGAACCGAAAGCGTTGAACCTATTAAACTTTGAACTCGTTGAATCTTTGAACCAAAGTGGTTCAATGGTTCAAGCCTTCTTTGCTTAGATGCTTGCCGATAGAGATTTATGATTGAACCAAGGAACTAAACCAATCCTAAAAATGACCAAGTGTTAGAAACTGATTCTTTTGGTTGAACCTGCTGCAGAACCTATGAAGCCCGTTGAAATGAACCTGCCTGCAGAGTTCATAGAAATCAAGTCTGTAGAAATCAACCTATAAAGCCCATTGAACTTGGCATGTAGAGTCTGTAAATTCTTGAGAAGCTTGAAAATGAAGTAATTTGAATGCCCAAGACAAATTTTGAAAAGGGAAGAGACAATTTTGGTCTGTAGGATCAAAATAGTTTAAATGTTGTCCCAAAAATGAGTGATATTTTTGGGGGACAATAGTTGGCTCTAGTTGGGGAACTTCTATCAATTGCAAAAAGAATTGAAGGGAGTAGAATCCAAAATCTCTAGTGTCTTCATGTGTACCATTGGGCTATGGAGTCATGCTACCCAGAAATAAAAGGCATCAAAAAAGAAAACAAACAAAACAAAATAGAATTAAAAATTGTACAAATATACATATATATAAATGCAATGATCTGATACTTCAAGAGTTGAAGTGTTTCAAATGCTACCCATTTTGAGGTAGAGAAAAGAGTGTGCCATCTTGATATTTTAGTAAAAAGCTATTTTCACCAATGTGCTGATGAATTATAAATGGGCCTCTCCAAAGGGAGTCAAACTTTCCATGCATCCCCGTTGGTTCTCTCCTTTTGTCCCATAGTAGGACTTGATCCCCAATCTATAAATCATAATTTTTGGCCTCTAGTCAAAGAGTTTCTTTACCAGACTTTGATGAGCAGCAATTCTATCCACTACCATGGTTCTTTGTTCCTCCAGCTCCGTCAGGCACATGATTCTTTTATCAAGAGAGCTTTCATATGTCTGATCTTCAATTGCCTTTGCCAATTTCAAGGCTGGCAATTCTAAGGTGATTGGTATCTCAGCATTGATACCATAAAATTTTTGAAAAGGAGACATACCAATTGCCCTCTTTGGTGTGATTTTCTCTACCCATAGAGCATCAACCAATGCTTTATGCCACGTTCTTTGATTGTCATCTACTAGTTTCTTGATGATAGTTACCAGGTTCGTATTGCTAGATTCAACTTGTCCATTCCCTTGTGGAAAATAATCAAAAGAGTGAGAGAGTATAATTCCATAATGGAAACAGAATTGTGTGATCTCCTAGGAGGTGAAACAAGTTGCATTGTCAGTAACAATTTTGATTGGAACTCCAAACCTGAAAATGATATTCTCTTTGAGGAAGTTGCATACAACTTTTGAAGTAGCATGCTTAGTTGGGATTGCTTCTACCCACTTGGTGAAATAGTCAATTGCTATAAGGACATAATCATGTATAGCACTTGAATATGGGTTTATAGTCCCAATAAAATCAATCCCCCATTGCTGGAAAGGTTCTTTTATGATCACTGGCTTGAGAGGCATAGCAGCTAACCTGGGTCTTCCAACAAATTGCTGACAAAGTTCACATTTCCTAACCCACTTATGTGCATCTTGGAAAAGAGTTAGCCAGTAATACCTAGCTCATAGAATCTTGTGAGCAGTCATAGGAGAAAAAAAATGTCCTCCACAGGCCAAATTGTGGAAAGATTTCAAAAGTTGGCTTTGTTGCTCTTTGTCTACACAGTGAAGGAATACTCCATCTATGCTTCTCTTATACAAGCCGTTGTCCCAAAGGACAAAATTGGCAGCTTTTAACTTGATAGTCCTCCTTTATTTGTAAGAAAAATGAGTAGGACATTCACCATACGTAAGGAAATGAGTGATACCTGAATACCACTCATTGGTAGTGGAGACAAAAAGAACTATTGGAGTATCTTCCACTTCAGCTTCTTCATGTTGTGCATCTTATGGCTTGTTATCAGCAATTAATTGGCATAGGCCTTTACCCCTGACCAGATTTGTTAGCTCGATGTCTAGATCAAACTCTTGGATCTTTGCAATCTAATTACCTCTTTTCATGCCAAACTTCTTTTGAGTTAATATAGACTTAACTATAGTGTCAGGAACTAAGGTAGTAGTGTGTGAATTCAGAATATAGAAGCAGAATTGTTTGATTGCTTTCACCAATGCATAAGCATGCCTCTCTACATTTGAATACTTCATCTCATGGGTTTTGAGAGGGCAACACATGAAAGAGATAGGAGATTCCATACTTTCCTTGTCCTGTTGAACAAGAATTGTTGAAAGTGTGTGTTTAAACGCATAGTTGTATATGATGAAATCTTTGTTATAATCTAGACAAACCAAGGTAGGGGCATGAGCAATGGTAGTCTTGATATCTTGAAATGCTAACTTGCCTTCTTTAGTCTAGCTGAAGGTGGTCTTTCTTTTCATCATGTTCACAATGTGTCTAGTCTTCTCAGCAAATTCAGGGATGAACCTCCATAAGAAATTCACCTTTCTAAAGAAAAAATGAACATCATTTTTGCTTGTAGGCAAATTAAGTTCTTGAATAGACTTGACTCTATCTGAGTCAATCTTTATTCCTTCTTTAGACATAATGTGTCCAAGGAGTTTCCCTTTTGTTACTCTAAAAATGGACTTCTTAGGATTCAAAGAAATACCATTCTGGCGGCAGTGCTTCAGCACTTGTTGTAAGTGGCGTACATGATCAAATCGATGCTTTGAAAAGACAGTCAAGTCATCAAGGCATACCACTATGAATTTACCAATATCATCTTTGAAATTCAGATCCATTGCTTCTGAAAGGTAGCACCAGCATTTATCAAGCCAAAAGGCATTCTTCTATATGCAAATATACCCTAAGGTGTGGTGAATGCAGTCTTGTGTTGGTCTGCTTCACCAACTTCAACTTGATTATATCTTGAGAATCCATCCAGCATTGATAACATCTCTAAACATGTCACTGTTTGAAGCACTTGATCCATAATTGGGAAATGATAATTATCTTTCAAAGATGCTTGATTCAAATTCCTGAAATCTACACAAATGCGAATTTTGCCATTTTTCTTCCTTACATGCACTATGATGGCAATCCATGTGGAATAATGGATTGGGAAGATGATTCTAGCAGTTAACATTTTTTGTATCTCAGACAAAATAATACTTGATATTTTTAGATTGTACTGCCTAGATTTTTGCTTATAGGGCATTGAATCAGCCTTGAGAGGAATGTCATGGTGGATTTCATCGGGTCTGAGAGACTTCAGGTCTTCATAAGAATATGCTAAGACATCCATGTATTGATGGATCAAAGTGGTGAACTTGAATCTTTCTTCAGGGGTGCAGCACTTACCAATGTTAACCATCTTGGGATTTTCTTTAGTGGTCAGATTCACTTGATCGAATCCTTGAGAGAAACTTGAGTCTGTTTGCTATTATTTGATGAATCTATCATGCTTGTCAAAAAATTCTCAAGAGAAACCAAGCCTTTGAGAATTTTGTTTCCTTTCAGCTATAAGAATTCTTCATTTATATCTGAACTAGATTCAAAGGCTGATTCACACTTCTGAGGTTTACTACCTTCAAAACGTAGATGTTCAAAATTGTCTTTTCATTCTAGGAAAGCAATGACTTAATGATCATCATTGAATACTTGCCAATGATTAGTATTGTTAGAAACACTTGGTCTACAGACCAGCTCAATAGTATACCTGTCTTCTTTGAAATTTGAATGAAGAACTAAGAGAGTTTTTGAAACATCAAGTGCATCAACTCTGTCATTAGACTCTTTGGGTATAGTAGAAATGTTGAAAGTATCAAAGCTTTCAATTTGGTCCAAAACCAGGTTACGGTAGTGGCATAATATTTCATTCTTAGTTTGGTAAAGATTTCTTACTTGACAAACCACTAATTCAGCATCCCCTTTAGCATGAAGAAACTTGATGCCTTTGTTTTGAGCAGCGTTCATTCCAAGCAATAGAGATTCATATTCAGTTGTATTGTTAGTGTTGCTAAACTCTAATTTGTAAGATGAAGGAAACATATCTCCTTGAGGAGATATCAACACAATCCCAGCTCTCGAACTAGTAGAGGAACAGCTGCCATCAAATTTCAAAGTCCATATCTCATTTGATACTAATTTTTCTTTAGACTTTCCTTCATCAGAGATGGAGGATCCTTTTTCATCTATATTTCAGCCTACTATTTCTTCTACTATTCTAGTTGAACTGATTTCTGAGTTAACCCTTTCAAGAATTATATCAGATGTTTCATGCACTTTGTTTGTAGATAGAAAATAGTTACCCATACCTGTGGATTCAGAAAGAATTTGAGATTCAGGGGCTAATGTTTGGGTGACCATATATTTTGCCTCTTTTTAAGGGAGTAACCTCTTCATTATGCCTTGTACAGGGATCCTTGTCTCAGATAGTTCCATGCTTAGTTCTCCTCCCATGTCCTTGCAAAAATTTCATCCAAGTAAAATGCCATAAGATGCTAAAATGTCAGCCACCAAGATAGTCATCCTGATTCTCTTGTCTGGAAAGGCTGCAAATGTAAATTGGGCATCTTTGATTTACCCCAGTAATGGTACTTGTTTGTTCTCCATGGAGAAACATCTCCCAAATGTCTTGGTCAATGTGAGACCCAGAGACTCAGCTACTTTAGTAGGCATGACATTGTCAGATGCGCCTAAGTCTATAATATAATTACTCAGCTTGTGGCCATTAATTAATAGGGACACATAGAAAGGTTCTATTTTTTTGGGAGCAGCTGGATGAGTAATGACAAGATTATTCAGAATAAGTGTGTTCTTTGGAGATTCAAGAGTTACCTTTTTAACCTTTTGTCCTACAGAGATGGTTTGGTTCTTAACATATTGGACCAACTTATTCAATTGATCAAGATTGGACTACAAATATTCAAATTCAAACATTTATATTTTTGTCTTTTTGACATGATCGATTATGTCAAATGGCTGAAATGAGCTAGGTACAGAGAAAAGTACTTCAACCTTTTGATTTTTAAGAGGGATGGGAGGTGGGCTAGTTTGCAAATTTGAAGAAGAAGGTGAAGGCAAAATTGATGTACTTGTCTTTTGGGTGATCACTGGATCTTTTGACTGAAAAGGTAGAGTGGCTCCATGCTTAGCAATCATGACTGATGGCTGAGGTTGCTCTTCTATCTTCCCTTTATCAGCTTGTTGGGCTGATTGGTTCTTGGACCTAGTAAACACTGCATATGATCCATCAAAAGCTTCTCCTTTATATTTGGGTTCATCTTGGTAGTTCAGGAAACTAATGTGGGAGTCACCAACTGATTCTTCTTGATTGTCTTCAAGGAGATCAGCATCATTTTCTTGATTCAATTTAGGTTGGAAAGAGAACTTTGATTCTGCTTCAAGATATCCCATTGCTAAATTAGTTGGAGGAGTTTTCAGGGCAAGTTTCCCTTGTGGGGGAGGAAAGAAATTTTGTTGCCCTTGATTCTTAGTAGCATTGCCCTGATATGATTGATTTGGGAATGTCCTTCTGTATGAATGAGCAGAAGACATTCCTTGAGCCATTTGCTTTTTGAGAGCAAGCAACTCATTTGCTAATTTTTGCACCATTAGATCTATGGTGCTTGTAGATGAATATTCAGAAGATGATGAAGCTCTATTTCTATTTAGATCTCTTCTTATCTTCCCTGCTAAGATGAGATCATCTTCTACCTCAGTGGCCAAATGTTGAACTGTAGCAAGACCTATTTGACCAGCACGTCTCAAGAGAAAACTTACTTCAGGTAACTAAGAATTAATGAAGAAGCATTTGAGATTCTCAGATGTAGGTCAAGCAATTATAGGAATTATGTTCCTCAGCTTGTCAAATTTGGCTATGAAGTCTAGTTCATAAGGCTCTTTCTTCATCTATGTAAGTTGAGCCAGAAGTGCATGTGCATCTTCTACAGGTTTGAATCTAGCTTCAAACTTATCTTTGAGGGTATTCCAATCAGTTACTGACCAACCTTGTAGATGATAAAACCAATTTGTAGCAGTGCCTTGGAATGTTTCTACAAATAGCCTGACTGCTACATCTTCAAATTCTACTCCAATTACTCCACAAGCTATGCTGAAAGCTGCAATGTGTTCATCAGGATGAACTTTCCCATCACCATAGAATTTGGGGAAATTCTTCCTTGAGCTACATGGAAGCTCATGTAGAGGTGGAGTAAGATTGAGAGGACTAAAATCATTACCCCATGGGCCTTGAAATGCCATTGTAAGATTATGAAAAGGAGGAATAACAAATCTCAGAGGGGTAATTATTGGCAAAGCTTTATCAACAGCAGAAGTAGATACTTCGTCTGGCAATGGAGATCTAACTTTAGTAGGAAGAAAGCTCTTGGTTCATTGGATATGAGATGGTGAAGAAAATAGATCAAAATCACTTTGATGTACCAACTCAAATACAGGGTCAATGATACCTTTAGCCCTTTGGCTTTGTGTATACCTTGAATCTGCCAGATTGTGAAACAAAAATGGGAAAAGAATTGACCTTGCTTCAGTTTGCAGCTTGAGGCTTTAAACTGTACATTATTTCCCAGTTAGTGTGGAGGTGAATGGACAGATTATAAATGGATAATAGATATTATATCTCCAGTGGAGTCACCAAAAATTGTTGGTTGAATATTTTGTTGATCAGCGTACTGATAAATAAAATAGGTCTGATCAACTAAAGTAGGAAGATTAGTCATCCAAATGTGTAGGTTTACCACATCAAAAAGAGAATGATCTCTCCTCTCATTAAGGGGAGGTTCCTTATAGATATGATATATATATATATATATAAACAAAAAATAATACTCAAGGGTAGGACAAGCCATCCATCTCTCTTTCTTCAAAGATGATGTGTGCAAATCAAAAGAAAAACTCAAGGGAAATGATAGACAACACTCCTCTTCTTTCAAAAGTACTATTAAGCAAACCACAAGAATACACCTGGTAGTAAATGCAAAATGTAACTAGGGAGGTAGTAACTAGGAAATTGAAATGCAGTACAAAGTCACCACCTGAATTGCTCTTGAGTGAGATATGAAGGACAATGAGGACTCAAAGTCATCCCAAGGTCCTTTATACAGAAATGAAAAGAAAACACACTGAAAGGAAATTATGGGGGCACAAAGTCTCTCCACAATTGACTTCAAGACACCTTCTTGACTGTTGTCACTAATTTTACTTATTTAATTAAAGGAATAGAAGATATATTAAGGAAAAAGGCATAAGAATAGTTTCCTCAAAAACAAAGATATCACAGCACAAAGTCTGAAAAATCACTTACTTTCTTATTCCAATAATAAAATATGATCAACGATCTAAGCTCAAAGTCACAATAATTCCTTTCAATTTGGGTAGAGTTTCATTCTAATTGTCAAAAAGAGATATCTTTATAATAAAAGAGAGTCCCTTATATAGCCTCTTCAAGAAGGACTCGAGAACAGTAACACAACATGTTGCATTGAAAACTGTTAGGAAGACAGGGTGGAAATTTGGAGCATCTACCCATTTGTTTTTCTCAATGCAGAGAAATAAGTCATGCTATTGAAATTTTTCATCTTTCAATGTCCACCTAGCAATCTAATCCTTCCTTCATCATTCCTTCTTTTCTGGTTAATTGAATCGGGTCCTGGATTTAATTTGTTATTCTATTCCTTCCTCACTTTCTGTTGGTCTTGGCCTTAAAGCCTATGAATGCATTTAGATCTATAGATTACAAGGATCAATGGCTATTTTATGAGCTTTGAAATTGACATTTGCGCACCCGTCAATACATTTTCAATGGCTAGTTCGTTGTCTTGAATTTGACATCTTCGAGTGCGTCACCCCTTGGTACTTCTTTGGCTTTTCTATTTGGCACTTTCCTAGAAATAACCTACCCTTTCAAGCCTTAATAAATGATCTACTTTGGGTCGAGAAGAGGCCCCCACAAGGGTATCTACCCTTTAGGTGGTCTTTGGATGGCCTTTGGGCTTCAGCAGTCTCTCACAGACATTTCTTGCAGACAATTCCCGTGAGCATTTTCCCTAGGCTTTCTCCGCAGGCATTTTCCTTGGGATTTCTCTATGGACAAATTCCCATGGACAAAAATTCCATGAACATTTCTCGGAGACAAAAAGTCTGCAGAACTGTTCGATCACTTTGCCTTTGCTTCTTTGGAAATTTCTTCGGGCTTTTTACCTGCAGCTACTTTCCTGAATTCCTTCAGACTTTTTGTTCAAAGGAATTCCTTCAGACAAAAAGTGTGAAGGAATTGCTTCTTGCCTTAGTCTTTTTTGAATTCCTTAAACACAAATATGAAAGAATTACCTTTGCGGCCTTCTTTAAAAATGACCCTTTCGAAGGGTGTTTCTATCAACCAAGTGCCCTCCACAAGGGCACTTGTCTTTTGGGAGGCTTCTTTGAACTTTTGCATTGAACCACTCCTTTGAACCACACTGATGAACCAACTGTTGAACCATTTGATTGAACCATTTGATTGAACCAAAGCATTGAATCGCCTGGTTAAACCAAAATAGTTCAAGCCGATGAACCCTTTGATTGAACCAAGTCTTTGAACCAAGCGAACAAAGCAAAGTTTTTGAACCAAGTGAGTGAACCAAGTGAGTGAACCAAAATGGTTCAATCCGATGAACCAATTGAATGAACCCACCTTTGAACCAAAAGACGTTGAACCAACCGTTGAACCAAGCTTTGGTTTAACAGTTCAAACAAAGCCTTGAACCGAAGCACTGACAAACCATTTGATTGAACCAAATGATGAACCAAAGCATTGAAATAAAGTGGATGAACCACCCGAGTGAGACAAAGCATTGAACTGCTTGGTTGAACCAAGCCATTGAACCATTCATTTGAATGAACCCACCGTTGAACCGAAAGCATTGAACCTATTGAACTTTGAACTCGTTGAACCTTTGAACCAAAGTGGTTCAATGGTTCAAGCCTTCTTTGCTTAGATGCTTGCTGATAGAGATTTTTGATTAAACCAAGGCACTAAACCAATCCTGAAAATGACCAAGTGTTCGAAACTAATTATTTTGGTTGAACCTACCTGTAAAACCTATGAAGCCCGTTGAAATGAACTTGCTTGCAAAGTCCATAGAAATCAAGTTTGTATAAATCAACTTGTAAAGCCCATTGAACTTGGCCTGCAGAGTCTATAGATTCCTGAGAAGCTTGAAAATTGAGGAATTTGAATGCCCAAGACAAATTTTGAAAAGGGAAGAGACAATTCTGGTCTATAGGATCAAAATAGTTCAAATGTTGTCCCAAAAATGAGTGATATTTTTGGGGGACAACAAAATCTATACTGATTACATCCCATGACATGCTTGGAATAGGTAGTGTCTGACATAGACCTATATTTTGACTATTTCTTTGGCATGTTGACAGATCTTGCATCTTTACAAAAATTTATTAACATCAACTTGCATTCTTGGCTAATAATAATATGCATTCAACTGAACAAAGGTCTTTATTTGTTTAAAATGTCCTTCTAGGCTGCCCCTATGCTTCTATTTCAATAAATTTTCTCTCATAGACACTTTAGGTATGCATATTTATTTTATTTTGAACAATAATCCTTCTTGTAACATGTAGTCCATCCATGGACTCCTATACTTGCTTTTTGGATTCTTAAAAGCCTCATATGCCTCCCTAAAATATGGATCTTCCTCATACAACTCCTTTAATGAATCAAATCCCAAAATACTCACTTGAGACTCATGTAAAATCATACTTCTTCTTATCAATGCATCATCTACCTTATTGGACTGCCCACTCTTATGTTTGAGAACAAAAAAAAAAATTGTAATAATTCTATCCATTTCACATGTATTTGGATCAACTTAGTTTGACTATTGATAAACTACAATTCATGATTATTTGTATATATCATAAACTCCTGAGGTAACAAATAATGCCTCCACTTATTCAATGCTTGGATAATGACATAGAATTATTGATCATAAGTTGAATGCTTCTTCTTAAATTCATTTATATTTTCATTGAATTATGCAACATGCCTTCTTTCTTGACTTAAAATAACTCCAATGGATAGTCCACTGGCATCACATTTAACTAGAAAAAATTTGTTAAATTCAAGTAAGGCTAAGATAGGATGCTCAGTTATATTTTTATTTAAAATCTGAAATCTCTTTTCGGTTGATTTAGTTTAATGAAAATTATTTTTATCACCCTTTATATTTTCAACAATAGGTGCATAAATATCGCTAAAGTTTTTAATGAACTTTATATATAAAATAGATAATCTATGAAAGCTTCTTACCTCAAAAATAGTTCTTGTAGTAGGCAATTTCACTATTGCTCTTACATTTTATCAATCCATCTTAAAAGCATATTTAGGAATGGCAAATTCCATGTAAACCAACTTAGTTTTCATGAAGGTACACTTCTTGAGGCTAATCAAGAATTTCTCTTCTTGTAGCTTGTTCAACACCATCCTAAGATGATTAATATGTCCTCCTTTGATTAGATGAAAATAAAAACATCATCCAAGTAAACATTAACAAATTTACCTGTAAATGGATTTGAAATATCATTCATTAGCTTCATGAAGGTACTAGGAGCAGTGGTCAAACCAAATAGCATGAGTCATTCATACAACCCATCATTAGTCTTTGTTGATGGGTAATTTGACAAACCAAATTACGTAGGATGGAAATCCACCCAACCTCTCTTGAAAAGAGATGCAATCTTCCTAAGTTCTGTTACTTCCAAGTTTTGGATTATAAGGTAACTTAGTAATTGATGTGAAATTGTTCTATTTTAACGGGCACGTTTGAAATATATTCAGACAAATGATAGGTAATGTTGGTCTTATATATTTGTTGCCTAGAGAATTAGTAAAAGTGGATTTGTCAAGGAAATATAATTGATTCAATAATTGTTAATTACATATAAGGGGTTCAATAATTCATTAACTAATAATGAAAAGGGTTTTCAATCAAGATATACATATAAATAAAAATTGTAAAATTTAGATTTATTATATCTACTCTAACAAATCTATAAAAAAGAGCAAAAGAGAAGGGAAAAGAGAAAGATGTAAGCCCATTTGAATCTAGGTCAATTCTGATTCATTTGATTTAGATTAACTTCATGAAACCAATATGTTGTATGATCAGTATACATATAACCATGAATAAAGATGATGTAAGAGTCTGAGGTATTCAATTATGAATAAATATAGATAAAATCACCATATACATGCATAGATAATGAAATTTATACTTCAATGACTTTTAATTTGATTGATATTTAATTGAAAAATAGTGTTTGGGTCTAGCCAAAATTAGAGGAATTATAGATAATGCTTAACAATAATATTTCTCATAAGAGAAACTAACAATGAAAATCAATAAATTATAGAAAACAAGTGTCTGGTCCTTTACTCTATACTATACACTAATGAACCAGCCCTTTATAAGTCATTTTTTTAGCTTTACACACACACACACACAATCTAATATCATCTACCCACCAGGTGGTTATAAATATTAAATAATAAGCACCAACCAAGGCTCGAATTCAATGTAAAACTACATATCTAATGCAATACATGCAAAACTCATTAATTATAGGCTCACATTAAATTCAAGTGGTAGATAAATATTGGAAACAATAAAATATTCCAATTATTCACATTCAACACAAAAGCTCATTCATTTATGCAAAGTTTCTCCTTATTTTGTTTCTTTTGCACACATTCAATGCATGAGTCATAGCTCCATTTAATGTTGGTGATAAGTCCTAAATTTAATAGTGCACTCTTCTTATATAAATAATATAAAATTATTAAACAAAACATATTGATTCCTTATGAAAGGTGAAAGATATCAAAATTATAAATATGCAGTATTTAGAAGCAATAGAATCCTGAGATTAAAATGTTGATAGGTTTTTCATATTTCACTTCTCTAATTCTAAACTAACACCATTTCAAAAATAGAGAAACTGTATGTTCAACATAATAAATTACATTGAAAATGGAGTAGTGGATCAAAATATATGACTTAAAAACCAACATGTTGTCATTTGTAGCCATATCAGCACCTTCAAAACATTATAACAAAGAAATTTACAAAATAAAATATGAGAAACACCCATCATATCATATATTTCTAAAAATATCTTGAAAATAATATCAATTTATTTTTTTTAAATAATCAGCTTAATTCCTATGCACTACCCTTTTAGTGCTTTCCAGTTGAAACTTGGCTAAGTGTTAAATCTTCCCGGAAGGCTCACTTAGCACCTTTAGATATTTTCATTGGTAAAATTGATAACTACAAAAATAAATCAATTATATTCTCATGCCATCAAGTTATTACCATAAAAATGTTAAATTATTTTTTTCTTATTCCATTGTGTGACAATAGGTTTTAGAAGTGCGTACAAGCCAAATTTAAAAACTAGAAACACAAAAAATGACCAAGTAAAAATCAATGTAGAAGTCAATTTGTAATGCTATGCATTTCACATGTAGGATTGAATACTATGTGAATTTATTTACTAATATTATAATATTCACACATTTCAATATCTTATTGCAATTTTTTAAGATTATTGGATCTCATTTAGTCATGCAAAATTGAGTTTAAATAGTGCGCACTGGCTAGATTTGGTCACTGGGAAGACACCAAAATCTGTGTACTAGTCATTTTTCATGACCACATTTTTAAAATGATGAATAATTTACTATGAATTCCTTCACCATTATATTATCCTTACATTTTTACATCTTAATATGAAGTTTCTTGATAAATGGATGCATTTTGACAATACAAATTTAAGTTTGAAATGTGTGCACTAGATAGATTTGGTCACTTGGAGAGCACAAAAATTAGTGCATTAGTTGGATTTCATGGCTCTATACTTTATGCATTAGAGAAAATTTCAAGTGAATTATTTCAAATTATGTTATATTTATATTTTAGTATCATAATACAAGTTTTTAAGAGAGAAAAATGTGATTTAGCCTTGAAAAATTAGGTCTAAAGAGTGTGCACTAGGAATATTTGGCAAATAGAAAGATACAGAAAATCAGTCTAGAAGCCAATTTTGATGGTTGTATATTTTGCTTGTGAAAAGGAATTTTTTGTAAATTTTTTCACCTTTACATTCTTCTCACATTTGGCTATAGCTATGAAAAGTTTCAAAGAAATCAGATGCAATTAACCTTATGAAATGTGTTAGAGTATGTATTTTATGTGTATTTCTCACATTTGTTAGTGTCTTAGCTAGTTATTTCATCTTGTCATGAGTTTTTCCATGTGAGGCTTTATCCCACATTGGCAAGCTTATTTATTTTAGTATTTTGCCTTGACTATATATGAAAATGCCTTCATTTATACTAGCATGCTTTTGATATGCTTTAGTTCTGAATAGTATATGATCTACCTTGTTTTTACATTTCATATATGTAGCTTCCTTGTGATGTTCTATTGTCAAAACTTTGGACTCATTGGGTTGGAATGCCTTTACCATTATTAACATGGTACCAAAATCCTGAAGAAGTTACTAAGCTTGTAATTTAGATAATTTTATTCCACTTTCCTCTTATCATTGTGGAAGCATAGAATAGAACTGAATGAGAAGATCTTGGTGCCATTTTGGTGCCCCTTTTTAGAATTTTTGAAGATTTTGAAGCTTTTTATAAGGCAAAGATCTAGCATGGAGATCTTAGCATCTTATTTTTGATCCAAGGCATTGATATCTTATATTTTAACTCAAGTTAGCATCATTTTGTTGTTGTTTTAATGTCATTTGATATTTCTTTCAAGGCATTATTGTTGTTTTTTGTAATTATCAGATCTACCTGGACCGTGGAAAGAGTTTAGCATTTTATTTTTAAAGATTTGCATAGTGGCTTCACTAACTACAATCTTGGCATTAAATATATTCAGAGTTGCAGAGTAATTTTATGGCCAAGAGTGGAAATGTAAGAGTAACAATTACTCTAGAATGCATTGAAATATTCAAGTTTGGTGTTAAAACATTTAGATTTAGCATTGAAATATTCATCTTGGCATTTTTTTTGGCAGAGGCATCCTTTTGTGGGAGAGGCATCCTTATGTTAAGCTTAGTCTTTTTCTAAGATTTGCATTTTAGTATCTTTTCTCGGATTTGTATGGTTTGGCTAGGCATTTTTTCATTGACAAAGCATTAGATCTGCAAGATGATCGAAAGGATTTTTATGGTTCAAGGCAATTTTTTATTTAATATCCTATTTTCATATGGTTTTATTTTACCATTAGATGTTGTTTTTTAAGGCTTCATCCCGATTTAATTCCCACCATAATTCCTCCATTTTCAAAATATTAATTAAATATCCTATTTAATAATTTTTTATTTTACCATAGGATATATTTAATTAATTAAATTTAAAATCAATTAAATATCCGATTTAATATAGTTTAATATCTATTAATGGATATTTTAAATCCCAAAATTAAACTATCCCCACTCCCACAAGAATGGGTATGCGTGGTTTTTATTTTATATGGGATATTTTTTAAATACCTTTATCCCATTTCAATAAACTTTTTTCCCACTTTTTCCATTCCCAAGTGGAAGTCCACTTTGCATGCAGGGTGATTTTGATTTATATGGGATATTGTTTTTAAAGAAAATAAAAAAACATTTATATGCTACATGTTTTTCCCCAAGTGATATCCTCTTCAAAGGGGATGTTTTCGTTTACGTGCAAAGCATAGGAATGTTTTAAACTAAATTCCTTTTAACATGTATGGAATATGTTTTAGAAGCTAAGTCAAAGTGTAATTATCTTTTACCCATTATGCTTGGTGTTAAACTTCTGCTTGCCATGCATCTCACCCTTTTTCCCTTTTACCCATGTGGACTATCAATTATGGTTGGTGGAACATGGTTATTTTGGGAGATATTTTAATAAAAATTTATCCTTACCTTTGGCACCATCCATGCTTTGCTCTTTAACATGCACGCTTGTATTTTGTATGGCCTACATGGAATATTCTACTTATCAACGGTTTTGGTGGGAAGTTTTGGTTGAAGATCATGATAATGTGGAATATTATTTATGGGTAAGTATTTTTATAAATTAAGTATGGAGTTTTAACCTCCCATAAATTATGGGATTTTATTCCTTCTTGTTTTCATGCAGCCTATTCAGAGTTTAACCATACTTCAGGAAGATGAAGGTTGTTAGCCAACATAGGCTATTAACAACTTTATTTCATTTTATACTGGGGAGTATTTATCTGGAGATGGAGAACAAAGGAAAATATAGAATAGAAGAAATACAGATTGAATTTTTTTACAAGTGTAGAATTATGATATAACCTATTGAGGCCATTTCGCCTAATGTAGAAATCTTTTTTAATATGTATAATTATAGAGAAGGATTTGGGAACCCAGAAGGTAGTTTATAAACCTTTTGAGAGTGGTTTGCCTCCTTGGAGAGAGAAATTACCCATTTTGGAAATATATGTTTGCAGGTGATCATTTTGGAAATGAAGGACATTTGTGATCTAAGATCAGAGTTCTTCAGAGGTTGATCAACCAATTACAAGTTATTTAGAGATGTAAGTTTAATCATTATATTTACATCTTATTTAAATAGAATGGTTTGAATGAACCCAAGAATATAGCCATTTGGTGAACCCCGTAAACAAATCTTCTATGTCATTTTTTTAATTTCTTCTATGTGATTTGAAATTCTTTAAATTTCTTTAATTAAATTATGAGAATGTTTATAAACCAATTTTTAGATTTACTTAAAGAGAAATTAGAAATTAATATTGAATTTTCATCTAATTTAAGCAGACTATAAAAGTCTTTATAAGCTTAGATTATTTGCACAGAGGATAAAAATATTATTTAAATGTGTTAGTTGAACAATAAAATCATGAGTTTACAAAATACTCATTCAAAATTATTCGGTCAATTTTACATTTATAATTAAATAAAATTTAATTCCTTTGATTTTAATTAAAAATTGGAAAAATGACTTATTATTAAAAAATATGTTTTAAATAAATAGTATTGATTAGTAGGGGCTAATTACTGTTTACGAATCACAAGAGATCAAATAACTATTTTTGGTGTTTCCTTTGACCCTCAGATCTGTATTTCATCTATGGTGTCAAGTTATTTCACTTTCAAATCTATGTTTTGAATCAAGAAATCAGATTTTTGGCACTTCATTTTGACCAGTTCCTTTGGTTTGGTTTGGCATCATTATCTAACCCTTTCTTTGCATAGCATCATCAACATTAGTTTTTTTAATGCTACACTTGATTTTTTCAAATCTACATTGCAGTTTTAAAGATTAGCATTTGGTGTCATCTACATTCTATTAAGTCATTGAAGATATGGTCAGCATTACATGGCATTGAAATTTTCTTCATTTATTTTTGCATTGAAATCTTAGATCTATTTTTATTTAGTGCTAGAGTTTGAGGTTTTTAGCATTGTAATCTGATTGGTAAAGGAGGATTTGGGTGTGCCTATATTCTTTAATATCAGCATGGATTATTCTTACCATTCCTATCATTACCTTTGTAGTGTATAACATTTGACCAGGAATAACTACAACATTAGAATCCAACTACTTGTCTTATCGCCCTTTCTTGTGACTACATGGAAATAGTCTATGTTCTTTTTTTGTCTATTAGATAACATTAGGCTTGAGGAATTGGTATCTACAATTTTTATGTCTAGATAAAGTGGTGGCCCTTTGATAGTTTCTAAAACTATGTTAAAAGGAGATTAGACTCCAAAAAACATTTCTAAGGTCTGTGTCCTTCTTTGGCAAAGTGGTGTTGAGTTTGTTATCTCAAAAATCTATGTTAGAAGACAAGCTTGACACCCCTCTCAACCAAAAACAATAGTATTTCTCCTTCTTTCCCCATAAAATAATTTTTTTTATCCATTATTTTCTTTACAAGCTATATTTTTTTCTTAAGAGGAAGTCCAACTCACTTGCACGTGTATAGGGGTCACCCAACTACTTATTTTTCACTTTTGTTAGATTTTATAAGTCCATGGCAAAATTATGGTTCTAATTAGTGGTTACAAATCTATGTGTCTTTTTATTTTGTTCACTAAAACTAGTTTGTAGTGTTTTTAATTGTTTTAACCCATTTTTTCGAGAAATCATAACACTTGTATCTTTTGAATCATAACTCAGATTTGAGTTATATTTTTTCAAAAGTACATGTTATTTGATTCTCTATCCATTGATGTCATTAAATTGTAAAAACACTCTATTTTATAAAGTTCCAAAATTAGGGGGGTTGTCTTGGTGTCAATTTTGTGCACCCTTTGCATTTTTTTGCTCTTCATGATTAGTTAGCACGGCTTCTAATTTTAGTGTTGACCATTATGAGCCTTTGAATACACATAATTATCACACATGGAGACCTCTAATGGAAACAATCATAAAGTGCAAAGGATTATGGTCCTTAATGAATAAAACACAACCATAATTCACATAAAATTTTGAAAAATTTTAGCATTAGTGTAAGTTTGAAAAAAGTATGGGCTTGATTGAGGGATATGTGAGTGATAGTATTTTGTTTCATTTTGATGGGTGTGGTTCTCCATTAAAAATTTGTACTAAGTTAAAAGGGTTGTTTAGGAAGGTAGACCACTTGAAATTGATGCAACTTGAAGTCGAACTTATTGTTGACCATTTTTCTCCACGGTCTAAAATGGGTCAACCCCCTTATAGCCAAAATTTTATATATGGGCCTTTTATAATGTCATGAAGAATGTTAAAGAGAGCCTATGAAATGTTATGAGTGCTTGGAATGACTTAGGGAGCTTCTGGTGTTCATCTGATTCTTCATTGCATTCATCCTAACATCTTGAGTCTAATGGTAGAAAGTACAAGTGGGCAGTTTGCTAAGGCTAGATCTCGCACATGTGGACAAATCAAAAGGAATTGGTCATATTAGTTTGTTCACTTTTGTTCCAAGTTTTTATGCACTAATTCTAAAGTCCTTCATTGTAACATAAATGAAACTATGCATGCGCAAATTTGGGCTCCCATGCATTTCTATTAAGTTTCCCAAACTTAGTCATTTGAGCTCGACCATCACGGGATGTCATGTAGAAGTAGTTATGAACTAGCCTTATTTAAATTCAAATATCTTCACCTGATAAGGTCCCAAGACCATCGCATCAAATGGGTTCATCTTTTTTGGCAAGAAAATCATCTCTTATAAATTTGAGACCTCTATGTTTCTCGCGCTTCAAGATCTAATCTTTCAAAGTTGGTTAAAACAACATAAAACATTCACATAAACATCAAGTTAAAGCTTGAGCAACAATCTACCTATGTTTAAATTTAATGGTCCATGGGACATCAACCATATTTTGTATAATGATGAATGATGATCGCACAAACATTAAATTTAAAGACAGAACAAGACAAAAAAAATTGAGCTTAAATTTAATGGTTGCACGAATGTCAAAAGACATCCTATAGACTATAAATTTTAATATCATAGACTATCCATTGGTTTTCAAACAATGGTTCTTAGTAAGATCAATGGTCCTCATTCACTCGTACATCTTAATCTAATGGCACAAGATGAGTCAAATAATTAGAGAGCTTAATGGGTCGACACATGGCACAAGTGCATGAAGCCATAGACTGATAGTAATATCCTATGGATGAACATGAATTTTCCAAGTGGTACCAATAAGGACAAGGTTGAAAATTTGAAGGTAGATCTGAAGGCTCACACATTTTCATATATGGAAGATCTGATAGAGTGAATGAGAGTTAGTGTGTCAATGAGCCAAGTCATATTTTGATAGCCAATCAGAGCAAAGGTCAACAAGTAGTTTTGATGGGGAAAACTAAGTAAAATGTATGAAGCCAAGCTCAAGCATGGTTTAGTTAGATCTAAAGCCAAATGTTTCAAAAGATGCTACTAGAATAGACACGTAGACTCGAATGGTTTCATCTTTAGGGATAAGTACCCAAAAGGAACTGCATCCCTTCATTATACATATTATGAGAAACCAATTTGGAGTAGTTTAGCATCAGGACAAGGCCCTAATAGATTGATCTAATTATACTAACTAGATTGATGTCAGAAACCAGTCAAAATACTTGATTCCATCATTACAATAATTAAGGAGGATCGAAGAAGGAATAATATAACTATGTAGCAACTAAAAGTAGCAAGGATCAATCAAATGGCTTGAAGGAACATACTTTGTAGAAGCAGTTGTAGCTATAGATGAAGCATTTGAATGGATCATTTCCTCTAGCACAAAGGCCCTTCTATTTTGTAGCCTTTCTCTTATAAATATATCCCTTGAGCTATTGTAAAGGGTTCCACTCTAGGTATGGTGAAGCCCTACTAAAATGACATCATATTGTGCCTTTGAACATTAATGCATTTCTAATTTTTAGTTCCTAGATAATTATTTGAGTGTACAAGTGATGTATGGTGGTGTAAAATGATTACTCTTTATCCTTTTATCTCCTCATCCTTTCATGTTTGTGTGAGAGTTCTATTCTAACAATTCATATGAAGTTGTGTCAAGTGTATGGTCCTATCTTTCAAGATTAAAATGAGCCTTAGTGTTTAAAACTAACCTATGGTTCACTTGCCTTGGATATCTCTCATACATCTTGCCTTCATATTGAAATACTCACGTTAGAATCCATAGGGCTTGGAAATCAATTTGTGCATATTCTTTCTTAGTGCATCAAGGCATGATGGTCATATGGAATACATCTTAGTGTATCACCCCCTTAAATTAGATTTATTTCATGCAACTTATATCTCTTTTCCCATAAAAAATCATTAACATAGGATTAAGCATTTCAAGATACATCTAAGGAGCTAGCCCTTAAACCTAGAGGCTCAATTTCCACTATTGGTACACTCACGTACTTGGAAGTGTTCCCATCCTGTCCAAATCTAGAGGAGACTTAAACATCTTCTTCTAGGTTGTGACATTTTATGACAATAGTTTTGGCATGGCCAGTGGGACCCCATTGTCTTTAAATAAAACTTGTCAAGGTGAATGTTGGTCTTGACAACACCAACTACAAAGTTGTTTTCTACTCTATATTTGGTGACTCCTTAAAGTAAATCTAGTCTCAAAACTATCTTTATTATAATATTACCCTCCATAATTCATGGTCCTCACTAGGTCATCCTCTATTAGACCATCCAATCCTAGTAATCCACCCATTTACCCTGAGATCCCTCTTACAATTCAATATCCATATCTTATTCTACCCTTTGAAGAATGGGTAGATTTTTCTAGAGAGGAAGAAGAGGAAGAGGTTGAAGAAGTTAAAAATATAGAAGAAGAAGACATCGTTAGACCTCATACTTTCCCTACCTTCAACATTGATAATCTTATCCAACTTCATGTTTATGATACCATCCCTCCTAATGCCATAAAAGGTGTGCCCACATTCAATGATGAGAGCCATATCGAACCTAGTGAGCACATTAGAGATATCTCTAATTTTTGTAGATTTGACAACATTGTTCAAGAGAATATTGCTATTAGGATTCTTTGCATGTCCCTTAAATGGAAATCTCTTGATTGGTATAGAACCCTAGAAGGTGGATACATCACAACATGGGATGAGTTTGGAGTATTGTTGTCTTTTATATTTGGGAATGAAAGTGACCATGCTTCTCTCATGCATTGGCTCAATGCGATAAAGAGGGGACCCAAAGAGCCAATTGCATTCTTCAGTTAAGGTTTAGAAGAATATGAATCCAAATAACCTTTGTGTAGAATCAGGTCCTTGCTATTATAAGAGGACTAAACAAATTCAAACAAATGGTGTCAAATAATAATATTCATGTCATAGTCTCTCATCTTAGTGCCAAAGAATTTCTTTTGAGCAGAGACCTCAGTGAAAAGAAGGTAGGGTGGATCACTAAATTGATGGAGTATGATGTTGATATCAAAGTGACAAAACTGGTACGGGATAAAGGCCTTTGTGAACATCTAGATTTAGATCTTCATGAATCAAAAGAAGAATCTCTAGATAACTATGAGTGTCCCCAACTAGGTGGCCCATTTCCTCCACAATCTACCAATAAGAACATGATCATATTTATCCAAAATGGTGAGTACCCTGATAATATAAATAGATCACAAATGAGGGATTTTAGATTACAGTCTATCCCATTTTATCTTATAGATGGCACGCTATTTAGGAGGGACATCAATGGTGTATTATTGAGATGCATTGAGAACAACCAATTTGGAGTGTTACTTAAGAAGCTCCATGATGGGATAGTAGGAGGTCACTAAACTCCAAGGACCATAGCTACCAAGATCATGAGGGCTGGCTACTATTGGCCCAACCTCTTTAAAGATTACCATGCTTGGGTGAGAAGGTGTGGATAATGTGCCTTCTTTATAGGAAATTAGAAGCTTGTAGCTCTTCCTCTAAGGCCTATCCAAGTGGACCAACCTTTCATGCAATGGGATTATGACTTCATTGGTATGATAAATCCCCTATGAAGTGTTGGTCACAAATAGATACAACAACTGACTATTTTACCAGATGGGTTGAGGTAGTAGCATTAAAGGAGGCTAATGAGAGTGTCATCTTTGATTTATATGAGAGCATCATAATGAGTTTTGACACCCCTTATACTATCATTTTAGATAATGATCTTGCTTTTATGCGTGCCAAAAAAGCTAACTGGGCAAATAACAATGGCATATTCTTAAGTACTTCATCCAACTATTACCCTTAAGGTAATAATGTGGTTGAATCTACCAATAAGAACCCAATCAAAATCATTAAGATAACCCTATAACATAACCAAAGAGATTCGCATACCAAGCTAAAGACAACCTTATGGACTAATAAGATAACTCCAAAGAGGTCAATAGTAAATTCTTCTTTTGCACTTGTCTATGGAAGGGAATCCAGGCTATCCATATCATAAGAGCTACCATCCTTGGATTTAGCACACCAACTAGAGTTGCTTGAGAACACTCCCATGGAAAAGAGATTGATAGAACTAATAGAGTTGCAAGAGACTAGAAGTAAGGCTCATGAAAAGGTCTTTTGACATAAAGGCAACTCCAAGATCATTTTTAAAAAGTGACAGTCTTGAAATGGGATGAAGATAGAGCAAAGTTGGGTATTTATACTAAGTTTGATGCCTTATGGAGTGGATTGTTTGTCATCACCAAGTGTAAGCAAAGTAATTCCGTTTAGTTAGTAAAGATGAATGGAGAAGAACTACCTATCCCTATGAATAGGATACACTTAAAACCCTATTATTGAGAGTTGAAGGTATGTCTTATAAATATTATGTTAGGTGTGTGTTTCCCTTTTTTTGTGCTGTGTTCCAATAAGTCCTCTTAATCACATGTGTGTTTTGCTTAGTTTCTTGTTTTGTGTTTGGTTCCTATTGTTTTCTATTATTTGGTGTGTTGTTCAAGGCAATTTATATGTCAACCCTATTGTACATGTAACCCCATAGCCCAATGGATAGGACCAGGTAACTATTCTAGGTTCTTTCTGCATAGATAAGCATGTAACCCCTAGGAAATCATCAAGAATGTTGACCATTTTTTCCCACAAGCCAAAATGGATCAACCCCCTTATAGCCTAAATCTTATATAGGGGCCTTTTATAATGTCATGAAGAATGTTATAGAGACCCTCCTAGATGTTAAGAGTGCTTGGAATGACTTAGGATCTCCTGGTGTTCATCTGATTATTCATTTTATTCATCCTAACATCTTGGGTCTAGGGGTAGAAAGTACAAGTGGGTAATTTATTAAGGCCGAATCTCATACATGTGGATAAATCAAGAGGAATTGGTCATATGGGTTTTTTCACTTTGGTCTTAAGTTGTTATGAGCCAAGTTCAAGGTCCTTTATCAAAGTGAAAATGAATTTATGCATGTGCAAAGTTTCATTCTTGAGATTTTTTTTAAGTTTCCCATACTTAGTCATTTGATCTCGGCCATCATGGGACGTCACATAGAAGCAGTTATGAACCAACCTTCTGTAAATTGAAATATATTCACCTAAGAGGATCTCAGGACCATTACACCAATTGGGTTCATCCTTTTTGGCAAGAAGAGCATCTCTTAAAAATGTGGGACCTCCATGTTTATCGCACTTCAAGATCCAAGTTTTTAAAGTTGGTTAAAAAATATAAGACGTTCATATAAATGTCAAGTTAAAACTCAAGAAAAAATATACCTATGTTTAAATTTTATGATCCATGAGATGTCAACCATGTTCTTTAGAATGATGTTTACATGAATGTCAAATTTAAAGATAGAGCAAGATAATCCTTTTGATATTAAATTTGATGATCACATGAACGTCAATGACAATCGTATGAACATCAAAATATGTCTCATAGGCTATTAATTTTAAGACCATGGACTAGCCATTGGTTTTCAAACAATGGGTCCTAGTAATATCAATGGTCCTCTCTTACTCATACATCTCAATCTAATAGTGTGAGATGAGTCAAATAGTTTGAGAGATCAAGGGGCCAACACATGGCACAAGCACATGAAGTTGTAGACTGATAGCAAGATCCTATCAATTAATATGCATTTGCTAAGTGGCACTAGTAGCGATAATGTTGATAATTTAAAGGTGGATCTAAAGTCTCATGCTTGTTTGTATCTAGAAGATCTAATGGAATGAATGAGATTTAATGTGTCAATGAGCTAGGTTAGATTTCAACAACCAATCAAAGAAAAGGTTAACAAGTAGTTTTGATAGGGTAAAGTAAGTAAAAGGTATGAAGCCAAGCTCGAGCATGTTTTAGTTCAATCCAAATGCAAATGTTTTGAATGTTTATACTAGATAAAATATGTAGATTGAAATGGTTTCATCTCTAGCACCAACTACTCGAAAGGGATTCTGTCCCTCCACTATACACATTGTGACAAACCAATTGGGAACTTTTTATCATCAAGACAAGGACCTAACAAATTAACCTAGTTTTTCTGACTAGATTTATGTTAGAACCTAGTTATAATGCTTGATTTCATTTTTACAACCATCAGGGAGGACCAAATAAGGAATATTATAAATATGTAGCAACTGAAAGTAATGGTGATCAATCAAATGGCCTAAAGGATAGTAATTCATGAAACCAGTTGTAGTTGTGGCTAAAACATTCAAATGGATCATTTCCCTTAATTATAAGGCCCTTCTCTCTTATGACCATTCTCCTATAAATATAGACCTTGAGCTATTGTAAAGGGTTCCACTACAGTTATGGCAAAGCCTTGCTAGAATGACATCATATTATACCTTTGAACATTAATGCATTTTTGATTTTTTAGTTCTTAGACAATTATCTGAGTGTGAAAGTGATGTATGGTGGTGAAAAGTGATTACTCTCTACCTCTACCCTTTTCTCCCCTTATCCTTACATGTTTGTGTGAGATTTATATTCCAATAGGTCATATGAAGTGTTTTCAAGTGTATGGTCCTATCTTTAAAGTGTATAATGAGCCTTAGTGTTTACAACTAACCTACGGTTTACTTGCCTTAGATAGCTCTCATACATCTTGCCTTCATATTGAAATACTCATGTTATAATCCATAGGTCTTAGAAATTAGTTTATGTGTCTTGTTTCTTACTGTAGGAAACTATGATGGTCATATGGAATACATTTTGGTGTATCACCCCCTTAAATTAAATTTATTTTGTGCAACTTCTAACTCTTTTCCCATAAGCAAGAATTAACATAGGAGTAAGAATTCAAGATAAATCCAATGAGCTAGCCCTTAAACCTAGAGGCTCACTTTCCACTATAGCTACACCCACACACATGGAAGTGTTCCCATATTGTCCAAATCTAGAGGAAGCTTGAACAACCTCTTCTAGGGTGTGAGATTTGGTGACAACAATTACTTCTCTAAATCCATATGACTTTTCTTCCATTGTAGATTACCTCAAAGCATTTAAACATTTGTCGACATACTTGAAGGGGAGTGGATGAGATAAAAAAGATGAAGAGTGTCTATACTTAATCTTATCTAAGTTGAGTGGCCCATTCTAAATCCTTGCTTCTACCTTTTTCTCTAGTATGGATGCATTAGGTACTGTAAGTGAAATTTGAGCTCAAGAATTAAATCTATGCAATTAAACTAACCCAAATAACAACTACTAGGTAAAGCCTAAATCTATTAAAATCAAGTGCAATTGGATGAAATAGCTATTAAATCCACCTAAATCCTAAATCCGAAATGCTTCAATCCATGATCAAAACAAAAAGATAAGGATATTGAGATTGATGGTTACCTTGACTCAAATTGACATTAGGATATTGCTTGATGTTGGATTGTTGATGGAGGATTCAATGGATAATTGGACATGAATTTGTTATGGCTTTAGGTTTTACCTAGTAGTTATCAGTTGGGTTGGTTTAATTTCATAGTGTTTTATTGTTTTCAGAATATTTGAGTTATATTCCTAAATAATCAAGGGGCTGAGTAATGTAAATTAGTAAATAAATACGCAAGAATTAACCTACTGACTTGTGTAAATAGGTTATACATTTGCCTTTTATAAATATAGTAGTAAGTGAGAGAGATTAGAACTTAGCTTATTCTTGTTGATTTGTATTGGGACAAGGTCTGATACTGGAGGATCAAGACTAAGAAATAGTCAAAAATAGGTCTCTAGACTTCATTTCTTGATTGGATGGGAGAATCAATAATAGGACACCCTATTTTTCAACTTTGTAGTCCTGTTCTGATGCTATTTTCCTGAGGCTAAAAGCTTTTTGGGTTCTATTTGGAATGCTTGTGTTACCCCGTCATTGAAATTTAGGGTCTGGGACCTCACATAGCTCATTGTGTGCATGTTTTAATATTCAAAACTCTTAGGAGCTCCTAGTGCTTGAACTTGAATGCAAACTTGGGAAAGAGAGAGAAGGGGTTAGTGTGTAAAGGATACACTAGATGCACTTCACACCCCATATACCGTCATGCTACCTACATACTAATACTCCAAAGAGGGATCAAGATAATGTAATTCTCCCATTGAAGTGTTTGGTGCAATTTGTGTATGATCAATGCAACTATAATGCAAAATTAGATGTGCTTTAGTTGGCTAGGGACTTGTGTAATGACTTGAGTAGGATTTGAATAATATTGGAAGGTTATATTCAAAGAATAGGGAAGAGTGCATGAGTGTAATTGCTTGTATTCTTGTGTCTCTCTAGAAAATGAGTGTCAGCCATTCTAAATAGACTTAGAATGGATTTTTATAGGGAAATAGATGATCATAGGTTAAATGAATTCATGTTAAGTTGATAAGGGAAAATATAATGAACTGAAAGAATCTAATCATTAAGAAAAAAAATGAACTTGGACAATAGCATCAAAAATAGGACACCTTGGGTTCCATCGCTCTTATCTTATTTGGGTGTTATTGCCCTAAGGGGATGAGACCTAGGCCTAAAAGGGTTGCCTGGGTCTAAAAGGGCTAAGTCTAAAAAGCTTTGGATGACTGGGAATCAATGAAAGAAGTAGCCTATAAGGGTTGTGTGAGTCAATAGGAGGACCTATGGATTAGGTGTCTTAGCCATACTGAAGTTATATAATTTTGCATTTTACATGACTACATTCCCCCTCCTTTATTCTAGTGATGTAGTAAAGTGAAATACTAGGATAAAGGAAAATAGGAAGCATACCTAAACTTACTTTTAAGGGTGAAGCTCATGAAGTTGTGTGATGTTGGATTTACATAGAGAGAGCATACTATGATTTGTGAATTTGTAATGAAAACATAAAGTAGATCAGTTCTTACTAGATATGCTATATCTAAAATAAGAATGTACAAGAGCTGAGGAAGAGGAAGAGAAAGGAAAAAATACACTTCACTGGGTACACGAACCAATATAAAACCTATTGTGATGCTAGATCATGCTGAGTATGTGTCGAATCAAGAGTAATATCATGAACAGGGCTAAGTGTTTAATTCTCCAAAAAGTGGCTTAAGAATGCAAAGTCTGGCCTTTTGGCTCTGTCATCACTATCTATTTGAAATTAACAAATCGTGCATGTACTAATCAATGTCTAGACTGTGTGTCCAATCCCTCTAAATAAGGGGCTCAAGAATACAAAGGTTAGCTAGACCTTTGGCTCCATCATTGCCTAGTAAAGTGAAGCTATGAATTAATACTAGTATAGAATAGATCTCATATGAGATGGCTCATGGAGCCTATGGATGTGTTATAAATTTTATAATAGGACATGGATAGATTGAAAGTATGCTAGAAACTAGGCCAATCTTAGCCATTTTGAAATATGGAGGTTAGGATTTTATGAAAGCCTCTTGAAAATTGATGAAAAATACTTATGTTAAAGCTAACTTGAGAAATGAGTACTCAAAAAACTAAACTTGTATGAAAATTTAACTCAAATGTGATGCCAACTGCCTACATATGGAGTAAGGCATGCAACTGCTAAGAATGCCTGGAATAAATTAAACTTGAAAAGAAAAGAAGATCAATGTGTTGCACATATTTCCCCAATAAAAGATGTATAGAACATGGATTTTGATCTATAACTTATGCCAACTACTTGATCTGAACTGAAAGTGAGCACAATTATGTTGTACATGATAACCCACTATATCTGAGAAAAATGTATTAAAATTGTTGAATCTAATTGATCTAAAAGTACCAAAATTATCCTTAAACTTAAAAATTTACCTATTTTTAGAAACCCTAAATGCATGTTTTCTTAGATAGGAGAACCAAAATGTGGACACCCCTATGTTTGGCACTATTATCTATTGTGAAAACTGGTTATTGATATGAAACCATCACTATTTTTTTGCTTTAGTTTGACTAGTTTGACCTCTAGATTTGATACTAAGTGTTCTAAATGATTCTATTTTGACTATTAGGAGCTTTGATCTCTATGAAAAACCCTTTTTTGATGCCCCCTCTTCTAAGGGTAGGAATGGTGATACTACAATGACTACCCTCAAAAGAAAAGAGTATGACAAGTGTGTTAAACTGTATAGATATATGATATAGCATTGACATTTGACAATCTATCTCTGGATATAGCAATGTTTATATTGATATATTTTTAGATCAATAGGGGTATACCTAGGTAGATATAACAATGTAAGATCATGTGCATGATACTGAATTGAATTGGTAATGTTAGATATTAGTTGTTAGTTAGTTTTTAGTTTTTTAGTAAGCATGGAGGGATAGAGCCTGATGTCCATCATGGCATCCAAGAAGTAAGATAAATACATGATTAGAGTCATGGCATTGCACACAGTGAGGAGCAAACAAGAAAAAAAGAATATGAAGCAAGAATCAAGAAGCATATAAGGGTGGCCAAGGGGCCATGCAAACAAGGGACATGGACACATGTAACTCAAACTAGAAGACAAGTATGGAATGCATGCTCAAATGCCACATACACATAAAGTGGAAGAAGCAAAGCTGGGACAAGGGCCACAAGCACATGAAAGAGTAAAAACAAAGGACATTGGCAAATATCCTAAGGCAAAAATAGAAGAAAAGTAGGAACTAGAAAGTGTAATCACACAAGCTATGCTCAGAAAGGAATGAAAGCAAAATTAATAACCAAAAGATACAAAAAAAGTTAACTAATCAAAGTAAATGTGAAAATATACAAAACATGTGTAGTACAAGACTAGGTATATGCTAAGAAATACACAAGTGTTAGGTACTAGTGAAATGTTGATGTAGTAATCTATTTAATCTAGTAAGTAATGTGCATTAGTATGATAAATTAGAGTGTGTAGTGTAGGAATGACATAACCTGGATGGTGTAGTCATGTATAAAATGTCCCTAGTGGGTATGTATCTTGGTGTGTGTCTCAAATGTAGAAGTATAAATGCCCCCTCGATGGGTAGAGTGAAGTAATCAAAGAGCTGGATACAACTATTCACACTCAAAAGAGATTAAGTGAATAATGGTAGTGTATATAAATTGACATACGATAGCATGAAATAATAAATGTAAGTCCTAGCATGATAGTAGTAATGTAAACATGGATGATGCCGACAATCAAAAAATGTTTTTAGTGTTTTTGCAATTTTTGAATATTTTTGTGTTGTGAAGTGTTATATTTTTTTTGTATTTTTGAAAATATTTGAATAATTTACAATCAAGTGGGAGATAATATTTAAAATCAATGCTATAAAGAAATTATGTACAAGTATATGCATCATAATATAAAAAACTAGGCTGGTGATGGGAAGGGATCCAAAGATGGAGCCCACTAGGGATGGAGACGGAATAAAAAATCCTGGCCATCATCAAATGCATCAAGATCATCATCATAATTATCATCATATACTATAAGTGTTATGTTCATGATGTCATCATGTTGAAGGCAAACTAAGGGGTGCTTTGGTGGTGGAGATGTTGATTCTATTCTTGGATGTTTAGCCCTACTGGTAAGTGACTTCAATATAAGTGGTGGAGTTAGTGTTGTTAGTGGTGCTATAATCTAAATAATACCTCAATCCTATAGTTTATTCAATCTCTATTGTAAGGTTGTGCATGAGTTTGTATCATGGCTTGTAATCCTATGAAAGGTATAGAATTGGCGACCAACTTGATGTGACAATTTGTTAATAGATCTATGTCATAATGTAGGTAATGTGATCAATCCATGATCAAGTAATATTTGTAGCATAAACTATGGTTGATTTTGTGTGTTGCCTTCTTGAATCTAAATAACTAGCTCTATATCCATAGAGGTAACCATGTGAACTGTATGTGCTAAGTGATCTAACTATGGTCATGAATGTGGAGGATGTCTTGAGAGTGTAGTGTGAGATGATAAAAGCACTATATGATGTGGCATAAGAGCTCTAGAGTCATCTTGATAGTCTCTTAGTTCTATTGGTGTAAATCTCAATCCACACAAATAATCATCTGTAAGTGTGGGTCTTGTATTATATCTAAAGAATCTTATGAATCTATATCAACATCATGTACATATGGTAACTCAAAATTTACCACTAAGGGTAACTATGATATAAAAGTCTCATCAATTATAGTAGTAGAATATGGAACTACTACTAAAATATCTATAACTAGTAAATTAACTATGGAATCAACTGAAACTATTACTGTGGATGTTAGTAATAGTGGATGTGTAATCGGTGTCTGAACTATGATCAATGGAGTATCTGGAATGGTAGAAGTTATTTTGGATGGCAAAAGAGTTGGTGTTGATGTTCCAATTGTAAGTGAAGTAGTGTGGGAAGTGTTAGTCTCTCAAAGTTCATATGTATGTATTTGTTCAAGAGAAATGCTATGAAGTGGTGGCTTTACTATGAGATATGGTGTCCCATTTGATGAAATAGTCAAATATGACCTTATAAGTTGATAATATTTGAATGGTTGGTTGTCTATCAGACGTGTATAAATATCCCTCACGGAAAAACTTACTACATCAATGGAGAGTAGAAACTATATTGAGAGGGTTTTCTGTCCCACCATGATATCCAAAGTAATAGTAAACAAAGTCTATCATGATATATCATTCAACCCTCAGATGTTCTTATATGTTTTTTACATTGATTCCAAATATATACCCATGGCTTGTAAGAATGTGATATTACATAAATTTATTTTGGAACCACTATCAATGATAACTCTCTTGACTACATTGGTTTTGACTTGTACTTGTATGAATAGTGGCAAATTTTGATCAATAACTATCTAAGAAGGCATGTCCTCACTATCAAAAGAAATTGCATCTTTTATATTTTATAGAGTATTGACCACTGATGCAAAAAAATAAGGTTCCAAATTAAGAGGCATATAAGTCTGAGTGAGTGCTTGATAAAAAATGTCCATGAATACATTATTTATCTGAAGTAGTTATAACATGGAAATTTTAGCTAGAGTGTTTCTTAACTAATCAACAATGTCATATACCTTGTGTGAATCTACTTCTGTTGGTTACTTGAGCCTAGGATGGGTTGGAATAGTAGGTTGATGAAGCTCCTAGGTCAGTGCAGGAGGCATAGCTTCACATCAAGTAAAAGCTCTAACTGCATTATCTACTATTTGTATAGGAGTTGTATTTTGTACAAGAGGAGAGAAAAGATAATCAATAGGTCAAGGAGGTGGAGGAATAAAAGGTGTCAATTAGGCTCTCTAGCGATGGGTGGTGACCTGGGGAAGAGTAAAATGGACCATGTAACATTACTCAGTATGAGGAAGAGGCTTCAAGAGAGTTGATGCAAGAGATGGATTAATATTTTTAAAAACAAATCATTTAACATCATCCCATATAATGACAGATAAGCATGAAATGTAGAGAATGAAACTTTTTACTAGCATATGATAGACTTTATCATTCATGGCTATAAATGTAAGATGATACCTCAAGAAGTAGAAAGGAGCTAGTACACGCAACTAGGATTTTTTATAAATACCATTTGTAAAAAACTATGAATTTTTTAATTTGAAATTGTTTTTTTATTTAAATATTCAACTAAAATGCAAAAAATGATTGGAATATGTTTGAAAAATAACTGGGAACTAGTTAATGCAACTAGGGTATGAAAAGAAAAAATAAATAAATTAGTATAATAATTTTAAAAAAAAATTGTGAATTTTTAGAATTTAGTTTGAACAATTTAGGAAAAATTTGAAAATATTTCTAAAATTAGCAATGTATTTTTCCTAGTGATTTGAAAGTGTTTGTATGCAAATAGGACCTAGTATGTGCAAACTAGGGTTTGGGTGATTTTATTGAAAATATTTCAACTAATTTTTAGTTTTTTATTTTTAAATTCAAGAAAAACTAGGAAAATATTGCAAAAAAATAAGAAATAATTATCCCTAGGGTTTCTAGGGTTTTTGTGTGAAAATTCAAAGTAAGTCGAGTTCACCAACTATTTTATTATTTTTAGAATATGGGAGGTATATTCCTAAATAGTAAAGAGGTTGAGCAATGTAAATCAGTAAATAAATATTCAAAAATTAACCTACTAATTTGTGTAAATAGATTGTATTTTTTCCTTTTCTATATATAGTAAGAAGTGAGAGATTAGAACTTAGCTTATTCCAGCTAATTTGGACAGAGACAAGGTCTGATACTAGAGGAGTAGGATTGAGAAATAATCAAAAATAGGTCTCTAGACTTCATTTCTTGATTGGATAGGAACACCAAAAATAGGACACCCTATTGTCTAGCACTATAGTCTAATTTCAATGTTTTTGTCCTCAGGCTGAAAGCTTTTTGGGTTCTTTTCAGAATGTCTATGTTACCCTATCACTAAAATTTTAGGGTTTGGAACATCACAAAGCTCATTGTGTTCCTATTTTAATCTTCAAAACTTTGAGGAACTTCTGGTGCTTAAACTTGAATGTAAACTTGGGAAAGAAAGAGAAAGGGTTAGTGTGTAAAGGATACATTGGATGCACTTCACACCCCATGTGTGAGCATGCTGCCTACATACCAATACTCCAAAGAGGGATCAAGCTAATGTATTTCTCCCATTGAAGTGCTTGGTGTAATTTGTGTATGATCAATGCAACTAAAATGTGAAATTGGAAGTGCTTCAGTTGGTTAGGGATTAGTGAATTGACTTGAGTAGGGTTTAAATAAATTAAAAGGTTGTATGTAAATAATACAGAAGAGTGCTTGAGTGTACTTGCTTGTATTCTTACATCTCATTTGAAAATGAGTGTCAAACCTTCTAAATGGACTTAGAACGACCTTTTATAGGGAAATAGATGATTTTGGGTTAAATAAATTCATGTTAGGTTGACAAGCGAAAAGATAAAGAACTGAATGAATATGTTCATTAGGACAAAAAGAGAACTTGGACAATAGCACCAAAAATAAGACACCCTAGTTTTTAGTGCTTGTCCATTTGGGCACTACTGTCTTAAGGGGATGAGACTTGGGGGGATCGATTTGGGCCTAAAAGGTCTACCTGGGTCTAAAAGGGTTAAGTCTAAAAAGCTTTGGATAACTGGGAATTAGTGAAAGAAGTATCCTAGAAGGGTTGTGTGAGCCAACAAGAGGAATTATGGATTAGGTATCTTAACCATACTAAAGTTGTACAATTTTGCATTTAACATGACTACACATATATTTAATCCTTGAGCATAAATTTCACCTACATTTTGGCTCCCACAGTGGTTGCCAAAATGCAGAGAGATTTTGAGGTCTATATGAATTTAAACAAGCTAAATCCAACTCAAAATGCAAACTAACTATTAATAAAGATTCTAAAAACAAATTAGAATGATATTAACTTACCAATCCTTACTTCTAATAACCTCTTTTGAGGATTTACAAATGGATTAAGTGATTGATTGCATGTAGACTCAGGTTGACATATATGGCATGATGTTAGATTGTGATAATGGATGCTTGGTGGTTGATTATGGATTCATTTTGACATGGTTTCCCTACAAGCTTTCTAGATTGATTTTGGCATGAAAATGTTATGCGCTTCTTAGATTTTTCTAGTTTGACATGGATTGTTTATTAGAATGCTAGATGGATTGAGGGTGGAGGAAGAGCTTGTTTAAATAGGCAAATGAAGGGAATTCTAGGGTACTTTAAAATTATTTAAAGGTCTCTAGTTTAGAGACTTGGAATATATTCTCCAATTCTAGAAGCTTCTTGATTAGCTTAGGGATAATGGAGGATTAGAAGGGGCTTTTATGAGGATTAGGATTCTTAGGGATGTATAAATACCTAGGGAGTAGGTTAGTAGGTAGTTAGGTGGGGTTATAGGAATTTTAAATTCCTATATAATGGATAACTAGGATTATATTAAGATACTGAGGATTAGGATAGAATTAATGAAGGGACAGGATTAGATTAAGGATAGTGAAATGGAGAATTATTGAAGGGGGATATTGGAAAAATGGCTAAGAATAGGGGATTAATTGGTGGGATGAATTAAAATAGATGGGATTAGAAAAATTAGTGTTGATTAATAGGAATATTATTGATGGTAATGAGGTGAGATATTTTAGGTGCATATAAGTACCGCATTCAAAATTCCATATTTAGAGTTATTTTGTGAGAAACTCACTAGAGAGGAATCCAAATTGTCTCACCTTGATTCTTCCACCTCTCAAAAAACATTAATGGCCTCATATCCTAAGTCTAAGGGAAAATCTAAGGGTAAGAAGAAAATCATTCCTCTTCCACATTAAAATGAACCTAATCCCACCAACACTAACTCATCTAAACCCAAACCATCTTCCAAATCCAAGAATAAGTCTAACCTATCTTGTTCCTATTATGGGGGGACTGGCCATGAACAGTCTAGGTGTTTCAAGAGAATGCAAGACTTTGATGACTCCATTAGGAAACACAATATATCTATCTCCACTCCATGATCTCATGAGCATGGGAAAGCACTTAATGTTGTTGGGAGATCACATTTACCTATTTTAGATAGTTAGGTTCTAGATTTTTGTGCTTCACCCTATATGAATTCTACCAAGAAGTATTTTGTATCTCTTGGTATGAGTTCCACTTCAAAAATTAAGGTTGGAGATTCTTCCTTCATTTATTTTAAGTGGAATTGTGATATATAGTTAGATGGTGGCTGCATCAATGATGCATTATATGTTCTAGACATCACCACCAATCTACTTTTAGTGTCTCAGAATTGCCATTCTAGTCAGGGCAAGGCAGTGACTTTCACACCATAGGGTGTTGAAGTTAGAGCTTTGTTAGAGGCACATACACTCATTGCATAGGGTTTTGTTGATCATAGTTATAAAATTTACTATTTTGAGGGTTTTGATGATACTCCTCTTTTAGGGATTGCTTAGTTTCTCATGCAGATTTTATGAGTCAACTTTGGCATGAGATATTTGGATACCTAAACTATAGATATTTGAAGGAGTTGAGAACTCACAATATGGTAGAGTCTCTTCCTATAGTTTCATGTCTTGAGGGAGTTTTATATGGTTATACACTATGGAAACAAAATCATGATCTATTTCTTAAAGGCATGTCCATGAGAGCTTCTTCACCACTTGAGCTTATGCATAGTAATTTGATGGTCTTTCCTAATCCTTATTTCAATGGAGTTAATTATGTGCTTGCCTTAATTAAAAAAATTTTGAGGCATATTTGGATTTATTTCCTCAAGTATAAGACTGATGTCTTTGTTCACTTCAAAGTATTTAAGGCTTTAGTTGGAAAATAATCATCGAGTTGCATCAAGAAGCTTCATATAGATCATGGGAGGGAGTAATTCAATCGAGAGTTCACTAATTTTTTAGTAGCCCATGGTATTGTTCACCATCATTATGTTACACATAATCCATAGAAAAATGGCTTAGTAGAGGGGAAGAATTGAACTTTTAAAGAGATGGCTAACTGCATGATAAATTCATGGGATTTACCTCCAATATATTAGGTCGAGGTAGTTAATTATATGAACTACATTTAAAACCACACACCACATCAAGTACTTGAGCATATGACTCCAGAGGAGGCTTGGTCTAAATCCAAGCTAGATGTCTCATGTTTCTAAGTCCTTAGGATCCTTGTTTGGGTGTTTGTACCAAAGAATAAAAGGAAATCATTAGACAAGAAGAGCAAACCTTTAATTTTTTTAAGGTATTATGAGAACATGAGAGCTTATCATCTTTTAGACACTGATACTCATGATGTTCATTTTCAAATACTTGTATATTTTGATGAGTATTTCACATCTCATGACTCTTCATATTTTTATATGCCTACTTCTTCTTCTTTCTATGATTCACCTCCTCTCAAGGTTTCATTCTTTGAGAAGCCAATTCAGGATATTCTTGAGAATGTTATAGAGGATGAGGATCTTGTTTATACTGATGTTGCCACTATGCCTAAGTGGGCATGTACTATATTTTTTGATGTAAAACCTTTCATATAGGAACTTCTACCTATTCATTATCATCATGCACATTCTAAGGGTGTTGTATTTTTGTGTTAGGCATTATCTAGGGATCCATAGTCTTTTTCATAAGCTCATGGGATATAGGAGTGGGATGATGCAATGATAGATGATTATTCTTCATTGATGAATAATCTCACTTGGGATTTGGTCACTCTTCCTAAGGAAATAAATTTGGTTAGGTGAAAATAGATTTACCACACCAAGTATGCAGTTAATGAGTCTATTGACAAGTATAAGACACGTATTGTTGTAAAGGGATTCTCATAAGTCAAAGGTATTGACTACTCTAAGACTTTTTCACCCATTTCTAAGATGGATTATGTTCACTTTGTACTTTCTCTTTCTACATCACAGGGTTGGATAATATATCAAATAGACATTAAGAGTGTTTTCTTACATGGATACTTGTATGAGGAAATCTATATGGAGCAGCATATTAGGTTTGTTCACAATTATTCTCTTATTTATTAACTTAGGAGGTCTCTTTGTGAACTCAAACAAGCCCCTCAGGCTTGGTATGAGAAGATGGATTCATTTCTTCCCTCTACTAGATTTGTTCGCTACCACTCTGATCCCACAATGTATACTCAACATATTGGGGAGGACATTATTATTTTAGTCTTGTATGTTGATGATCTATTTTTCATAGGTAGCTCCTCATCCTAGATAGATCTTGGCCTTCTACATTTCTTCCTTGGTCTATAGATTTCACAATTAGATATATAGATCTATTTAAGTTAGTAAAAGTACACACTTGATCTATTTTGGTATTTTGGCATAGCTAATTTCAAGCCAAGTCCTTCCCATTTTTAGTCTTAAATGACTCTCACTTCCTCTTGTACTACTCCACTTTGTGATCCTATATTGTATAGGATGATGGTAGGAAGTCTAATGTATTTGACCCATACTTATCCTAACATTTCATTTGTAATTGGGCTTATATCTAGGTTTTCACATGACCCTCATGATAGTCATTGGAAGGTTGTAAAGATTATTTTAAGATATCTATGAGGTGCTACTCATTTTGGATTACATTACACTAGGGGTTTTACTCATTTGGTTGGGTATAATGATTCATATTGGGTAGGTTATCTTGATGAAAGGCATTCCACTTTTGGGTATATTTTTTATCTTGGTTCTTCACTTATTACTTGGTTATGCAATAATCATTAGGCTATTGTACTTTCATCTATAGAGGCTAAGTATAAGGTAGTAGTTATAGTGAATCAACAAGTTTTTTGGCTTCATTAGTTGTTGACAGAGTTTAGCTTTATGCAGGGTTCACCCAATGTACTATGGTGTGACAACCAAAGTGCAATTATTATATCTCATAACCTAGTTGAGCATCAATGAACCAAACACATTGAGGTACATATACACTTCATTTTTTAGCATATTCAAGATGGCATTCTTAGCTTGAAGTACATTTTTACTCAATAGCAAGTTATACATCTTTATGAATCCTTTTACATCACCTCATTTATTTAAGTTATGTGGCATGTTTAGGGTTTCAAAATTTGTCCTTGAGGGGTGTTCATGATGACATCTTCCATATTCATTTTATAGATGCATTTGTACATGAGTACCTTATCAAGCCTAGTTGTTGGGACACATATTGTGGATATGCCACTATTTCTTTTTTGGATTTCCTTATCCCATAGCTTCACTTGAGGGGGGGTGTTAGGGTATGTATTTCATGTGTATTTATCACATTTTTTAGTGTTTTAGCTATTTATTTCATTTTATAGTGAGTTTTTTCATGTGAGACTTTATCCCACATTGGATAGTGTAGCTAGTTTATTATTTCACCTTGCCTATATATGCAAGTTCTATAATTTGTACTAGCATGTTTTTGATATGCTTTATTTTTAAATAGTATATCATCTACCTTGTTTTTGAATTTCATATGTGCAGCTTCTTTCTAATCTTTTATTGCCAACACTTTAATTTTTTTGGGTTGGAATGCCTTTACCATTCCTAACAAAATGTGGTTTGAAAAGTGCATAGTGGGTAGATTTGGCAATATGAAATAAAAATGATAAGTGAAACTTAGTTTAAATGTTAATTTTGATGGCTGAGAATTTCATACATAGGGTACTAATTTTCCATGACTTTCTTCACATTTGCACCATTACCACATTTGTCTATTATAATGAAAAAATTCAAAAAAATATAATGTGATTTGAATGTGTGAAATAAAGTTTCAAAGGTGCATACTAAGCAGATTTGGTAACTTGTATTGATGTCTACATATTTCATACTTAGGAAGCTAATTTTATGCAACATTTTTCAAATTTACATTATCCCCACATTTGTCTACCATTTTATTAAATTTAATGTGAAATGAACAAGATTTGGCCATGCAAAATACCTCTTGAAAAGTGGTTTCTAATAAAATTTGAAAACTAAAAAGACACAAAAATCAGTGAAAAATCGTATTTTGAAGGCTGCACATTAGAATAATTTCTCTAGTATTGCATTTTAATGACATATTACTATCATCATGAAAAATTCTCATATAATTAAACTTTGTTTGGCTCAATGTGATAATGTAGTAGATAAAAATGGAGTGGTAAAAAACATAGTAGTAAAACTATAGTATGACAAAAATGTCATGAGGACAAAACATAGTGAGCGAAAAATGTGGTGGTATTGGTCAGGATTAGGAGCACAATTGATTACCTTGTATAAGCAACTAAACACAAAATTTAACCAGAAGTAACAAGTAACAAGAAATCAGAAACAACACAAAATTTGAGAGACAATACAATCTTGTATTCAACTCATCCAAAAAGAAAATACAATAAAAAAGATGCCACTTATTCTCACACCTCTGAGGCTTCCCACACCTCTAGGACTCCCAGTAATTCTCAATCAAGAGTTATCTCTCTCAATTACGATCACAAAAATCAACTCAAACACAGAGTTGTTGTTCACCTCCAACCAGTCAGTAACAATACTGCCAGTACTCAAAGTACTTCAAGTAGATCTCCCATGAACTTGCAACAACCTACAAATCAAATGATCTTACTTACCATGTAGATCTAACATGATCATGCACAACCTAAAGATCAACCTGATCTTACAATTGGAAGGATCTCTTCCTTGTCCTTAATTACAATACAAGCCCATGAGTCTATTATATAGATCCCATGCAAACAATAATTAGACATCTAATTAAAATAATTAGACATGCATCCCAAGACTAAAATTAGTCTTTACATGTAAACAACCCATTCAACAAACTAACTGTTCGTCAACAACCAGTTCTGGAATGCACAGGGGACCAACATCAGTCCCTGTCTGTCTGGAGGTGACCGACATCGATTGACTCCTGACTGATGTTGGTTTCTCTTATAACTAGATATGACCGACGTGGGTTGCGCTGCTGATGTCAATTGCCGTAACACTGAGCAACCTCCTCTTGTTTGCATCTTGGTGAAGCTTTTAACTCCACAACCTACCAATCTCCCACTTGGAGATAAATAGCTACACCTATACATGTACCTGTACATCATCTAATTTGTTTCTTGGCTTGTATCCCTCTTCAAGTTCAATCTTGAAGACCAACCACCACACATCCTGTGGTGCTACGCCTGTCATCCAAGTATCCTACCATATTGGAAGTGTTTGACCCTGCATAGCATGTTTACCTGCTACTAGTCCCTCTTAGATACCTGAGAATCCACTGAACTACTTTCCAGTGCTTCTTTCATGGATTGACCCCAAACTCACTGACAACACCCACTTCTTGGGCAAACTCAAGTCTAGTACATACCATGCACTTAACCTCATTATGTGAATTGGGACACCGTTCTGTGAACTATCCATCCATAGGTGTGCTAAGCAATTCTGCATCCTGCATCACGAACCATGCCACTACCTTATTCACACAATCATCTAGAGACAAAATCAACCTATGACCTTCCATGTCTCTAGACACACTCATGCCAAAGAATTTTGCTGCTCCCAAATTCTTCATGACATACCACTGAACTAACTTTACCTTTAGTTCAGCAAAACCCTGTATGTATGAACCTGCAACAAGCACATCATCCACATACAGTAACAGAATAATGTCATGAACATTATCTAACCTAGTAAAGAAAACACAATGGTTACAATGGCATTGACTAAAGCCATGCTTTGTCATCCACCTATCAAACCTGTACCACTATCCTGCAGCTTGCTCAAGACCATATGACCTAGCCTTCTGTCTCACGTGTCCATTCTCTCTCTTCTTTGACCTACGAATCCATTCATCTTTTAGTGCTTTCTCTTCAGCTGGAAACTCTACCAAATCTCCCATTTGATTCTCATCCAAGGATCAAATTCCTCATTCATGTCATGCTCCCACTGTTTCCTAGATTCTACCTGCTCTACTTCTTTAAAACTTCCTGATTCTTGACCATCAATGAGCAACAAGTAATCTAAAGAAGGGGAACAAAAAAATTGAGGCTTACTTACCCTTTTAGTCCTCCTCATAGGTGTTTGAGACTCCTTGATAGCTTGTTATCTGTCCAAAATCCATTCTTACAGTGACTGACATATGTTCCATGCGACTGACCTAACTGCCGATGTTGGTTCCCTGACCGATGTCGGTCACCACCTGTCCGACACCATCGACTCTGGTCTGAACATGACCGATGTCGATACCTACCTATTTGATGTCAGTTCCCCCTGACTAACATCGGTACCTATGTTTACCTGTGAGTGATGACTTTTTACCCACGAGCTTACTTTGAATCATTCCCTTGTTCAAACTGTCCTACTCAGAATTTTTTAGCCCCTGTGACTGATTTCTATCTATCATCTTCTCCTTGAAAACTAAGGCTTTCCTATTCTTGTCAAAAACATCAGATTTCCTCTTTGTGCAATAGACCCAATCCTTTTTTGTAGCATGAGTTTCAAGAAACCTCACTTTCTTTTGTTGTTTACAGAAATCTCGATCTGTGCTTTCCAGATCTAAACTCTTACCCTTTGACTCAAGAACATGCATCCCCTTCTTATTCATGTGACCAATCCTACGAAGCCACATCTTTGAATCTACAACTGAAGTAGATAAACCAGAAGGAGAATCAGTAATACAAGTAGATAGATAAAGAGTACCTACTTTCTTACCTCTTGCTAAAACAAGTGCACCCTTGGTAACTTTCCAAGAGTTCGCTATGAGAATTACTATGCATCCCTCATCACCCAACTTTTCAATAGAAATCAAATTCTACTTCAGGACTGGGACATACATGACCTCCTTCAACACCCATGTGTTGCCCGTCTGCAATTTCAGCTGCACTTTCCCTTTGCCAACCATTTGACAAGGCTTACCATCCCCTCAATAAATCTCTCCAAAGTCCCCTTGGACATATTCATGAAAAGATGCTCTATTTGGGGTTGCATGGAAAGAGGCACCAGAATATAAAACCCAAGATTCCACTTTATCCAAGGAACATACAAGAGCATCCTATTCAACAATACCTGCAACATCTGCTTCTTCATTTCCTTCATGCTAATCTTCAACTGACCTGCAATCTTTCTTTATGTGCCCTGCCTTTTCACAATTCTAGCAGATTACTCTGCCATACCTGGACTTGGATCTCCTACCTATCTTTGACCTTGATCTCCCTTGCTTGATCTTCTCTCTTTGCCTTCCCCTACTTTCAACACTCAAAGCATTCCTTGATGATTCACCTGTGCTTTTCCTGCAAATTTCTTCATTCAAGATTACACTAACAACATCATCCACTTTTAAGATATTTGAAACAGATGCAGTATTACTAACTGCCATTACCAAACTATCCCAACTTTTAGGTAAAGAGCATAAGATTAAGAGAGCCTTAATTTCATCATCAAAAACAATATTGACTGAAACTAACTGGTTTACCAAACCATGGAAATCACTAAGATGACTGTGTACAGATCCACCTTCCAACATTTGCAAATTAGATAATTGCTTCATAAGAAATACCTTATTTGAAGATGAGGGTTTTCTATATAAATTTGCCAAAGATTCAATCAACTCTATTATTGTCTTAGCCTGTGATAAGCTGAAAATCACAAACGATGCAAGGCTCAACCTTATAGATCCTAAAGCCTTCCGATCAAGAACCTTCCATTCCTCATCTTCCATATATGTGAGTTTGAATGCAACCCCACCCAACGGTAAGTACAAATCTTTCTGATATAGATGATCTTCTATCTACATCCTCCATAATTGATCATTCTTACCGTTAAACTTCTCCATTCTAAGCTTACTTTCTTCTGCCATTGCTATACTCCCACTCAATCAGAAACCCCTGAGAGTGACCAGTAATAAACAAACACTTAACACACTCTAAAACCAAGGTGTTAGTAAACTTTCTCCCTACAACCTAGCTCTGATACCACTTTGTCAGGATTAGGAGCACAATTGATTACCTTGTATAAGCAACTAAACACAGAATTTAACTAGAAGTAATAAGTAACAAGAAATCAGAAACAACATAGAATTTGAGAGACAATACAATCTTGTATTCAACTCATCCAGAAAGAAAATACAATAAAGAAGATGCCAATTATTCTCACACCTCTGAGGCTTTCAACACCTCTAAGACTCCCAGTAATTCTTAATCAAGAGTTCTCCCTCTCAATTATGGTCACAACAATCAACTCAAACACAGAGTTATTGTTCGCCTCTAACCAGTCAATAACAATACTGCCAGTACACAAGTACTCAAAGTACTTCAAGTAGATCTCCCATGAACTTGCAACAACCTGCAAATCAAATGATCTTACTTACCATGTAGATCTAACATGATCATGCACAACCTGCAGATCAACCTGGTCTTACAATTGGAAGGATCTCTTCCTTGTCCTTAATTACAATACAAGCCCATGAGTCTATTATATAGATTCCATACAAACAATAATTAGACATCTAATTACAATAATTAGACACATAGCCCAAGACAAAAATTAGTCTTTACATGTAAACAACCTGTTCAAAAAAATAACTGTTCATCAACAACCAATTTTGGAACACAGATGACCGACGTCGGTCCCTGTTTGTCTAGAGGTGACCGACATCGGCCGACTCTTGACCGATGTCGGTTGCTCTTGTAACTAGATATGACCGATGTCAGTTGCACTGCCGACGTCAGTTGATGTAACACTGAGCAACCTCCTCCTGTTTGCATCCTGGTGAAGCTTTTAACTCCACAACCTAACAGTATTGGTAATGTCACAGACATTTCACAAAGAGCATAATTGGGACATTTTAGTGATTATCACATTATTTATTTGTTTTCTGGTTCATTTTGGTGATAGTAGTTAACATTTCATCGTGGAAAAGTAATGCACCAAATTTACAATCAAAATAATAGAGGAAAATGTGATTTCATGAGTTTGGACCTTTAGCTAAAACTTATGTCATCTTATGTGTGAGTGCATACTTTACTATGTTTTATTCATGTGATGATTTTTCCTCTCCTACATTTTATCCTAACTACATTTTTAACCATTACATTTTTGTTCGTTACTTTTTTTATGAATGCCATTTGTTTAATTATGCAAAATTAATTTTAAAAAGCACCTAGTGGTAAAAATGGAAGCTATACTATGCACCCAAAACACTTTAAATATTATGCCTGAAGGTATAACTAGTTTCAAAAAATAAAGGTTCCATGATTTCATAGATAAAATCAGGACGTGTTATACTAGCAACAACAACCTTGAATGTTGTTTTCCACTCATCACCATCTCTAATTTTTATTTTATGGTAGCCACTATTCAAATATATTTTTTAAAATTAATGTGTTCCACTCAAACATTCCATAATATCATCCATTCTTGGTAAACAAAACATGTACCTAATAGTTATATTGATGATGAATCTAGAGTCTATACATATTCTCTATTCTCTACTTTTCTTAGTATTTAAAATTGATGGTTTAACACATGGACTAATATTCTCTCTAATAAAACCTTTTTCCACCTATTAGTCCAAATCACTCCTTGAACCATGTCATTAGACCTACTTATAATTAGGTTTGCACACACCCAGAAAGTCTATCTCACATAACTGAATCACAAAATGAAAATTTACATATAACCACATGAAAAAAAAACATTAATATATATTTCATGACCCCAAGGTCATCACCATGTACTTTTTTCTTCACCACATAGGCAAAAAGACCTCAATAATACTCATGCAAAAGGCTTACTTAGAACTACCAAACACTGCCAACATACAGTTCGAAACATTTGACTCTCCATTCTTTAAAAAGGAAAAAATATAACTCTTAATGAATTATAATGAACCTTAGAAACCTCTATAACATCTTAATATATAAAATATTCTTTAACTCTATCCAAATCACTTCAAACTCATATTTGCAAAATGACTACACAGAACTGCCAATAAGCTTGTCAACACAGTCATGATAAGTGTTATCTTTAGATCTTGTAATGATACTTCAAAAACTTAAAATTCACATTAATAGTTTATATATTACCTATAAATCATCATCTAATATATATTTTACTGGTTCTGGTGTCAATCATTGGTCTTATAGACCAATTTCTTAGGCTTCTCTTTCATAGTGCTTACATAGCCACATAAGCCATTTTGGCTTTCATATCTCAAATTATTAGAGTGAATAAAAACATTCCATAAATTATTTATAGATAATTTATGTCTTAAAAAAAATATCATATTCATGATATTCTTTAACTAAGTGCAAAGATCCTTCAACTCATCATTCTCACTCACTTACTCAAAACTATCATTCTGCCTTGAGAACTAGTATGGTAAAAATGACTTCTAATAGATTTAAGGAATCAAAAAATATATTTAAAATAATTAAAATGATATTATAACATAATTATATCTACTTCCAATATCCATATCATATTCTCAAAGAGTAACATTGGTCTTGCAGACCAATCTCACTATCTTAGGTTTGACTATAACATCTTCTCTATACATGGCATCTTATGAACATGATTTACAACATTTTTAATGATTTTAAAATAATATAACCAATATTTAAATTAGTTATATGTATTTAAAAATAATCTCAATCAACTATATCCATTCTAAATCCATTGAAACTCATCCCTAAACACATTCTCACTCTAACTGGATTTTCTCACTGGTTTCACTATTAGCCTAGATCAATGATAGGTCAACTTGAGTGACAAATTTAATTGGAAAAAATGATATGAATTTACAAAATAACACCATGTAAATAAATAATGATTCTCTAACTTCTACATACATCCATTTTCATACTTGGTCTAATGCAACTTTTGTCATGATCTAAATCAGGACCTAAAACTTCATGATCACTCTTGAAACAGGACCTAAATCTTCATGATCACTCTTGAAAAAACATATAACACATTAATACATGATTACATTATCATTCTTTCCTTGTAATGTGAACCTCATATCATATTTAGTCACATTCTATCTCTTTGCACTTTTGGCTCTTAAGTTGCAAATCATATTAGGCCTAGTAATAGACCCTCTAGCTATTATTCATGTACTTTAAACATTATTAACATGTTCAAACACCTTATCACATTATTTACCACTAATATTCATCCTTCATGTGTATTCTTAACATCTTAGGATCCCTGGTTAGATCAAACAAAGTCTAAGACTAGTTTATTTGCATAATAGACCTATAGATCTTACCTCTGTAAGTACACTTTAAAGCATACCTAGGTGTTTCAAAGACTAAAAATAATGTTATTATATCTTCATACATCCCATTATTCCTCTATTAATTCATCTCCTAGATCAATCATGCTCCTTCTTTCACCAGACTAGGTATCCCATATTCAAGCTTTCTCAAGAATTTTGCACTCAAGAACAACTACACAAACATGCACACCATGTGTTGAGCCTTGACATAAACTCTCAAGAAAATTTAGGTTGTATTAAAATTATCTCTCTCTTATCTCATGAAATAATCAACCTTATATCAATGAGCCACCTTATTATGAGCCAATACTTAACCTCAGGCTTCTTTTGACATTAATGACCATACACAAACACATGACATCAATCAAAACTTCCAACAATATCTTCGTTTATCATTTATGGAAAAGCACATTTATTGAAAATATACTTCAAGTTGACTATCCTTTCAACAAAAAAATTCTCCATCAATATTATCTCTCTCCCCCTTTGTCATTAATGACAAAGGGTCTCTACAACTACCTCAAGGTCATTTACATAGTCCACTGATCCTTGGACCTGATCATTTCATAGAATAAGCAAGCTCCCCCTTTATCCACAAATACTTCTATTAAATCTTCTAAAAATACCTAATTTAACTCCCCCTAGCTCCATGTTCCACCTATATCATGTCATTTGAAACCACATGATACTCTTCACAATGAATCAATCTTACACACTCAATTAAGACCCTTTGACAAAACTCAAAACACTTATCATCCTTATATTATTGTCATCTTCTTCATGGAACTTACATATTTTAAACATGATAAAATTTCCATTTATGACCTTATGAGTTCATCTTGATATTAAATAAAACATTACATCCAATGACAAAATCTCAAAGGAGCACTATAGTTATCTTCTTTCAAGTTTACAAGATTCATGTGATGTTATAGGACAATGATCACTTCTAGAAATTTATGAACACTCTTAGGACACAAAAAAATTATCATATCACTCTTATAACACCATAATAATTTTTATTATAGGAGCAAACAATATCTACCTTTAATATCATTGGTCTTGACCAATCTTCAACTCTCACAACACTTATTCTATCTTTGCTATTTATACAACACCTTGAGCTCACACGTGCATTAAAAACATGTTATCTTATAAAGGAAATATTTCACTCATTCCCTCAAGAAAACACTAAACTCAAAATTTCATGAATAATTTCATTTGGTTCAATAAAACATACCTAGGGTTTGCAATCATAATTCATCTTGAAACCCTCATTCCTCTATTTTTCATAACTTGTTCTTGTTCTTCATATCTAGGATTAATATAAACAAATAAAATGCATTTATAGATGTTATATGACTTTAATAAAATTTTCAAACACTAATAACACTCACCTTGAGTGACCAAAAACTCTATACAACTCTGAAAAATGCCCATGTCTACCATTTTCAACTAATAGTCAACTTTATCCTACAATAAATTCACTTGTATAGACTTTTGAGATAAACTACCACCTAGAGGATGATATTCATGGAGTCTAATTAAACTTTTATTTTTAATCCAACTTGATTTGAATAATATCTTACCTTCTACAAGCACTTATTTTCTATCGGATCCAATGCACACACACAATCATTTGAAATCCAATGTTCATAATTTTGAACTTCAATGACTTTTTCTTGTACCCTAAACTTGACTTCCTTCTGCACTTCATAGATTTTTAGATGATATTTACAAGATTATATCTTTAAGATGCAACTCCTCATGATAAAAAAAAATTACGTCACCTTTAGGGCACTAATTACATCATCTCCATGTTTTAATTTGACTAGGGTCAACTTTTTAAGTACCTATAATAAATACACAAACTTCTTAGTATATTCAAATTTGTGTGATTGTTTGTGATGGTTTGGTCCTTCTTAGGCTATAGGATGCATGTTTTATCTCTCTAAATGGTCAAATGACACATCAAAACATCTATGGATGCCTCACAACCTCTTATTTATCCTTAATTGCCTAAAAACACTCTTATCATCTAAACACATCAAAACAAGCTTCTTGAATATCTAAAACATCTTACACATGCTCTCCCTATCACCATACACACCTTATATATAAATTTATGAAATATTTATGTTATTATAAACTTTGTGAATGCCTTTAGAATAACTTATCGAAGCTTACCAAAACATCACACTAGCTTACATGATTCTATATTTCCCATCATGCTTCAATAGACTTAGCAGAGTCTATGACTAAGTCTAGGTCTAGACTTAAACCAAGCAACATCTTATTTAGATCTATTTCTTATCTATCTATATTCCACTCTCTATTATACACCTTGAACACACTTTTTATGAAGATCTGATGGTCTCTTAACATCCAATTAACACATTCATCTCTTCAACCATTTACCCCTCTCAAACAACCTTCTAAGCTCACTCGATCAATATGGCTCTTACTAGGCTCATTAGGTCAATCTAAATTGTCATCTAAACATATAAATTATGATGGATGTTCATGAATAATCATATACTCCCATTTTATGGTCTACATGACTTACTTCTGCTCTTCTAAGAGCTCTTTTATTCACTTATATTCTCATACTCTCAACAACCTCAAATAGGCATATTATGCCTTGTATAAATACCAATCACTTGATCTTACCCATATTGCTTGGCCAAAAACCATTCCACACATGTATTACCCTTATAGTAGGTTAATACACACACTTCATAAGTGAAACACTCACCACATAGGTCGATCAATCTCATTTAGACCTAATCTCTTCTTAGGCCTACTTACAAACCTAATACATTAAGTCTTCTCAACCACTCATTACACTTGGAACATATTAGAACATGTTGAACCTCTACCAATACTTGAAACACAACACATACACCTCTAATAGACCCTTGCTAACATCCACTTATATCCATACCATTTGTTAGTCTATACCCCTTGATTAGATTCTATCTCTCTTACCTCATGAAATAATCAAACTTATATAAATTAACCACCTTCTTATGAGCCAATACTTAACCTCAAGATTCTTTTGACATTAATGACCATACATAAACACATGACATTAATGAAAAATTGAAACACTTCATAGTTATCTTGTTGATGAGTCTAGAGTCTGTACATATTCTCTATGTTCCACCTTTCTTAAAAGTTATGACGGTCGGTACAACACATGAAATAAGACTCTTTCTAATAAAACCTTTGTCTTAAAGATCATGTACTTTATTTTTAATCTCTTCATTCTCCTTAGATTTCATTTTATAAGTTATTTTATATGGAAAACTAGCTCTGTTAGGGTGTGGAGCTAAAAGCTTCACCAAGGAGCACACTTAGCAGATTCGGGTCTACACAAACACCAGCGTCGGTCAGGAGCAATCGACGTCGGTTAGGAGCAGTTGCAGAGATGCTGAAGTCGGCAGTGGGTCGGCCGACGGTGGTCACAGACAAGCAGCAGGAACCAACGTCGGTTACCTGCGTGTCCAGAAAGCTATTTTCGTGGACAGAAGCAAGTGTTTGCATGATGAGTTTGAGTTGTAGTCTCAAGCTCGCGTCTCTATTGTTAGCAATACTATTTTTAGAGCCCTTGTTCAAGTGGCTTAACTGCTTGTTGGAAGTACATGCTCAAGTCTCCTAATTCTATATGTAGAATTAGATCTTCCTAGCTTATTGTAGTTTTGGATAGTTTTTGTAGTGAATTATTGTTGTAATTCATTGTATGAGAAGAACAGTACAGAATTGAATCAATCCAAGTTTGTTGGAGTTGATTATTCTTGAGAGAGAGAGCTCTTGAGGAATAGAGATCTACTGAGAGATCTATATACATCTAGGAGAGGTGTGGAAGAAAGAAGTTTCTTTAATTGTATTCCTTTTGTAAAGAGTTTGTTAATACAAGTTTTCAGGGTGGTTTCTTGTATCTCTTGTTCTTGCTATTATCTCATTCTAATTACTTGTCAATCTAATTTAATTCCGCGTTTATTGCTTTCACAATTGTAATCTATTGTTGGTTAATCCCACAAGTGGTATCAGAGCCTGGGTTGCAGGTTCGGAGCTTGATATCCAACAATTGGTATCAAACCTCAGGTGCACTAACAGGTGGTTCAGATCTGTGTAGTGTGTATTGATTACAGGTTCTCACAAGAGTTTCTGCAGGGATTTCTATTTGAGTGGGAGAAGCAATGGCAGATGAAAGTAAATTGAGAATGGAAAAGTTTAATGGCAAAAATTACCAACACTGGAGAATGCAGATAGAGGATTATATGTATCAGAAAGATCTCTACTTACCGTTAGGTGGGGTTGCAAAGAAGCCCAAAGACATGGAGGATGAAGAATGGGAAGTTCTTGACAGAAAGGCTCTGGGGTCTATAAGACTAAGTCTAGCATCCACTATGATATCCAATTTATCATAGGCAAAGTCTACAGTAGAGTTGATGACTACGTTAGCAAATTTGTATGAAAAACCCTCAGCTTCTAATAAGGTATATCTTATGAATCAGTTATTTAATTTGCATATGAATGAAGGTGGATCTATTTCTACTCATCTAAATGATTTCAATGGAATTGTGAATCAATTAAGTTCAGTGAATATAGTGTTTGATGATGAAATAAAAGCTCTTTTGATATTATGTTCTTTGCCTGAAAGCTGGCATGGCTTAGTAATGGCAGTAAGTAATACTGCATCTGCATCAAATATTTTGAAAGTAGAGGATGTTGTTAGTGTTATCTTGAATGAGGAAATACGCAAGAAAAGCACAGAAGAGACATCTGGGAACGCTTTAAGTTTTGAGAGCAGGGGGAGGCAAAAAGAGAAGAGCAAGAAAGGTAGATCAAGATCCAAATCAAAGGGGAAAGGTAGATCTAAATTGAGAAATGGTAGAAAGCCACAATGCTGGAATTGTGGAAAGATGGGTCACATAAGCAGAGATTGTTGGTCAAAGCCTAAGGAGGACAATCAGCACGAAGGAAAGGAAGAAGCCAAGATTGCAGGTATTGCACAAGATGCTTTAATTTTCTCTCTGCATAATAATATAGAATCTTGGGTATTAGATTCTGGTGCATCTGTTCATGCTACCCCTAATAGGGAATATTTCAGTGACTATATCCATGGAGATTTTGGAATAGTGTATCTAGGGGATGATGAGCCCTGTAAAATAATTGGCAAAGGTAAAGTGCAGCTGAAGATGCAGAATAACAACACATGGGTGTTGAGAGATGTGATGCATGTTCCTAGCTTGAAGAGAAATTTAATTTATGTAGGAAAGTTAGGGGATGAGGGTTGTACAGTAACTCTCACAGCAGAATCTTGGAAGGTGACCAAGGGTGCACTTGTTATGGCCAGAGGTAAGAGAGAAGGTACTCTCTATTTGTGTAATTGTGTTACTAACAAATCTCTTTCTGTATTATCTACTTCAGATGTGGACGCTAAATTGTGGCACTCAAGGCTTGGCCACATGAGTGAGAAGGGGATGTCAATTCTTAAGTCCAAAGGTATGCTTTCAGATTTAAAAGGCATAGATCTAGAGTTTTGTGAGCACTGTGTATTTGGAAAATAGAAAAGGGTTAGTTTTCTCAAAACTGGGTCTACTAAGAAGAGGCATAAGTTGCATCTTGTTCACACAGACGTGTGGGGACCGGCTCAGGTTGCTTCCATTGGAGGATCACAGTACTATGTATCTTTCATAGACAATGCTACAAGGAAGGTATGGATCTATTGTATTAGAAGAAAATCTGATGTATTTGAGACTTTTAAAGTTTGGAAAGCTATGGTTGAGAATGAAACAGGTAAGAGATTAAAGTGCCTGAGATCAGACAATGGCGGTGAGTTCTGCAGTCACAAGTTCAGAGATTATTGTTACATGCATGGAATCCGTAGGCAAAGGATGGTTCCAAGGACACCTCAGCAGAATGGAATTGCTGAAAGGATGAATAGGATAATAATGGAGCATGCAAGATGTATGAGATTGCATGCTGGTTTGCCCTTATAGTTTTGGGCACAAGCTATTGACACTGCAGTGTACCTGATTAACAGAGGACCCTCTACAGCTCTAGATGGTGGTATTCTAGAAGAGGCATGGATAGGTAAAAAGGTTGATCTCTCATATCTCAAAGTTTTTGGTTGTGAAGCCTTTGTGCATATAGATAAAGAAAATAGAAAGAAGCTTGATGCTAAGTCTATGAGATGCATGTTTATTGGCTATGGCTCAGATGATTTTGGTTACAGATTGTGGAATCTAGAAACTAACAAGGTAATCAAGAGCCGTGATGTTGTTTTTAATGAAAGAGTGATGTATTGTGATCAGCTAAGGAAGCTGAATCAATCTGAGCAGAGCAATGGTGAATTGGACGAGGTGAAAGTCCAAGATGAGCTCGTGGGAAAAAGAAATAATCACTTGCATGAAAACACAGAGACCGACGTCGGCAGGTTAGGAATCGGCGTCGGTAGGATAGAAACCGGCGTCGACTGTACAGAGACCGACGTCGGCAGGATAGGTACCGAGGTCGGTCAGGCAGAACTGACGTCGGCCAGTAACAGGTCTGCAAGTGACTGAGGTCGGTCACTGTCAGAGAATTTGGGTGGACAACGTGTTGTGGACAAGTCTTAGACACCCATCAGGAGGTCAAAAAGGGTGAGTAAGCCTCCAATTAGATATTCTCCTTCTTTATTTTACTTATTGCTAACTGATGATGGAGAACCAGAGAGTTTTGATGAAGCAATACAGGTGGAGTCCAAGATTTAGTGGGAGCGTGGCATGGTCGAGGAGTTGGAGTCCTTAAGAGAGAACCAAACATGGGATTTGGTTGAATTGCCAGCTGGTAAGAGAACACTCAAGAACAGATGGACCTACAGGTTGAAAGAAGGTGAGAATGGATAGATGAGATATAAGGCCAGATTGGTAGTGAAAGGATTTGCACAAAAGCCAGGTATCGACTTTGGTGAGATTTTTTCTCCTGTTGTTAAAATGACTTCTATAAGGGTTGTATTGTCTTTGGTTGCTTTCGAGGATTTGCATCTTGAGCAGCTAGATGTTAAGACAGCGTTTCTTCATGGAGATTTGGATGAGCAAATTTATATGGAATAGCCAGAAGGATTTGAGGTCAAGGGTAAGGAGAAGTTTGTGTGCAGATTGAAGAAAAGCTTGTATGGCCTCAAGCAAGCTCCTAGGCAATGGTACTTAAAATTTGACAGGTTTATGACTGAGCATGGCTATAGTAGGTGTCAATCTAACCATTATGTGTATTTCAAGAGATTTGATAACGGTAGATATATTATTCTATTGTTGTATGTAGATGATATGCTGGTTGCAGGATCTCACATGCAGGATATCTCTAAGCTCAAGGTGAAATTAGCTCAAATGTTTGCTATGAAGGATTTAGGAGCAGCAAAGAAAATCCTTGGCATGAGCATTAAGAGAGACAGGAAAAATCACAGGTTGATATTGTCTCAAGAAGATTATGTGGACAAGGTGTTGAAACGGTTCAATATGCAGGATGTTAAACCCGTAAGCACACCTTTGGCTGGACATTTTAAGTTGAGTAAAGAACAATGTCCTAATTCATATGATGAGGTAGAGTACATGAGTAAGGTTCCATATTCTTCTGCAGTAGGGAGTTTGATGTATGCAATGGTGTGTACTAGACCGGATATTGCCCAAGCAGTGGGAGTGGTAAGTAAGTATATGGCCAATCCAGGTAAGGAACATTGGAAAGCAGTTCAGTGGATCCTTAGATATCTGAGAAGACCCAGCAGTAGGCACTTGTGCTATGGAGGTTCAGATACTTCTCTACATGGTTATGTAGATTCAGATATGGCAGGTGATTTGGATGGTAGGAGGAGCACTACAGGTTATGTTTTCACTGTAGGTGGAACAGCGGTTAGCTGGATATCTAAGTTGCATAAGGTTGTTGCCTTGTCAACTACAGAAGCAGAGTATATTACAGCCACAGAGGCTAGCAAAGAGATGATATGGATGACACAGTTCATGGATGAGCTTGGTAGGGAGCATGAGAGTTGCAGATTGTATAGTGACAGTCAGAGTGCAATCCATTTGGCTAAGAATTCAGCCTTTCATTCAAGAACAAAGCACATACAGCTAAGGTATCACTTCATACGACAGGTATTGGAAGATGGTGAGTTGAAGCTGGAGAAGATCCATACAGATAGGAATCCTGTTGATATGTTAACCAAGCTGATAACAAAGGAGAATTTGAATCTTCATTCAACTTCTATTGGTCTTCATGATTGAGTTGAAGATGGAGGAGCTAGAAGATGTTGCTGTACAGGTACTGGTGCAGTTTTTTATCTCCAAGTGGGAGATTGTTAGGGTGTGGAGCTAAAAGCTTCACCAAGGAGCACACTTAGCAGATTCGGGTCTACACAGACATCGGTGTCGATCAAAAGCAGTTGCAGAGATGCCGACGTTGGCAGTGGGTTGGCCGACGGTGGTCACAGACAAGCAGCAGGAACTGACGTCGGTTACCTGCGTGTCCAAAAAGCTATTTTCGTGGACAGAAGCGAGTGTTTGCATGATGAGTTTGAGTTGTAGTCTCAAGCTCGCGTCTCTATTATTAGCAATACTATTTTTAGAGCCCTTGTTCAAGTGGCTTAACTGCTTGTTGGAAGTACATGCTCAAGTCTCCTAATTCTATATGTAGAATTAGATCTTCCTAGCTTATTGTAGTTTTGGATAGTTTTTGTAGTGAATTATTGTTGTAATTCATTGTATGAGAAGAACAGTATAGAATTGAATCAATCCAGGTTTGTTGGAGTTGATTGTTCTTGAGAGAGAGAGCTCTTGAGGAATAGAGATCTACTGAGAGATCTATATACATCTAGGAGAGGTGTGGAAGAAAGAAGTTTCTTCAATTGTATTCCTTTTGTAAAGAGTTTGTTAATACAAGTTTTCAGGGTGGTTTCTTGTATCTCTTGTTCTTGCTATTATCTCATTCTAATTACTTGTCAATTTGATTTAATTCCGCGTTTATTGCTTTCACAATTGTAATCTATTATTGGTTGATCCCCAACAAGCTCCTAGAATAAAATCTATATGATGTATTATGCTCCTCATTGGTGGTTGTTTAACCCTAAAATGTTGATCTAAGGTGATCTTATCATTACCCCTATATTTGAATTAAAGTGTTATATATTAAAAAAATGGCACAAGGGTGATGATCAGGGCTATAGTAGGCCTATTATATGCTAAACTTAGATATAATCATATATTGAATTTATTATGATGAGATCGTCTAAATATAAAAAGTACAACTATGTTAAATATATAAATAAAAAAAAGTGATGTACTTAGCTTATAATGATGTTAATATAGTTTTATAGCTAGAATGTGTAGAAATCAATATAGAAAGAGAATCTAGAATAGTCATTAGATTCTAGATCTGACACTTTTAGCATTTTAGACACTAATGTTAGCCTAACTTTGTTGTGTCAACACTATTGTATGCGTTCAATGCAAGTTTCATATACATAATACATGATGTAAAATAATGTGATTAATTGGATGATTATGGATTTTACTTCACCTTTACTTTGGTGTAATCATTTATGGGTCATAGACTGTTGTTATTTATGAAATGGCAAAACCCTAATTCCCACCTTCATAATTACCTTGGGGGAAAATGGGTTAGTGGGCACATGATTTCAATTTGACCCCAAAGATATTTCTATTAGAGGGTACTTCCTACATAGCCAATACTTCAAAAGAGGGTTTCAAACTCATAATTATCCCCTACATGTTGGCTTGTGTGTGAATCATGTAATATTATGCAAAGAAAGTACAACATTGACCTAGCTTGTAACTTGGAAAATTGGGATCTTGAGCTACTCCTTTAATAATTCAAACCTATAGATGTGTTGTACCTATGACTAGTGTGGAAATATGGGAGATTTTTTCAATTAAATGATCTTTGGTAAGAATACTTAGTATTGTTCTTGTGTTACTAGGTGACGAATGAATGAGGGTTAATCTTATATTTATATCAATCCCTTTGGAGTAACAATTAATATTAAATCACTTAGGCCAGTCATTAGGATACATTTCATTTAAAAATTGGATGACTTTATGGCATTGGACACTTGTATAAAGATAGGACAGTAGCATCAATTCTAGTGTTTATGTTAAACATTAGTGTCCAAGGAGTTCGAAAGCTGATATAAGTTTATAACTTGCATAGATAGAAGATAAGTACATTTTAATCATTCTAGGTAAGATAGAAGACTTGGACCATTAACATAAGACTGGTCATACTAAGAGATATATGCTAAGGGGTATTGGTAGAATAGATGCAAGACATGTAGAAGCAAGAAAGGTATAGAACTGAGAGAATAACCAAGGTCTGAGTTTACAAAATGTACAAGATAGATGTGTTATATAATCATAAAACATTATCTACACTTCCCCCCCTTTAATTTAGTAATAAAATTTATAGTTTAAAGAAAAATAATGGGCACTTAGGTGTGTATGCACACCTTGTCTTTGTGTGTGCCCAACTGGAGTGCTCTGTTATTGATTGATCTACAGCTAAGAGAATGTTATAGTATAAAATTAGTGTATATAATTTGGGTTGAAAGTACTTGAAATAGATTGAAATTGAAAGATAAAGGTTTAGGAGTGTAGTTGTGTGTCGATGTAACCAACTTGCCTATTGAAAATTTGATTTAAAAAAGATATATCATTGTAAGACTCTAAAAATGAGATTAAGATAAATATAGATAAATATTTAAATTACATATATACAAGGAGATAAAGAGAGAGAGGTATTGGAAGGCACATGCCCCCAAATTTGGAGCAAAAGTGAGTTTCCACTTGGAAATTGACATTAGCTCAATCATGTAACCTAATGATACTTATAACTTGGTGAGGCTAGATGATCAAGTAAATAATTTTGAATAGTAAATAATTTTGAAAAATAATTCATTTGATATTAATTTCTATTCTAAGAAAAATAGATCTCTGAGAGACCTAGTGAGATCCTAGAGAGCTAGGATGGTGAGGAGACAATAGCTAAGATGGAGAGGATGCATAGTAGTTTTAATAAGTGTAGCATAGGTAGGTAGCAAAAAAATTCAAAATTTTGGAAGTTTTTATTTGAAATTGAATGTTTGATAGAAATTTGATCATTAGGCAAAATCTAGAGTCCAGAATGAACCCTAAGAAATTTTTAGGGATGCTAGGGCTCAAACAGGGCACTGATTAGGAAGGGCTCAGAGCAATAAATTCCCAAGACATTTCTAATAATTGGTCAAAAATTCATCATAGTGAAAGAACAAGGTTAATCAAGTCAACTTAGTTAGTAGAAGATAATAATTTTAGTGGGTTGACATAGTAGTGCATGGCCGACTTAGTTTGTTTTGGAAGAGGGTCGACATAGTACTATATGGTCAACTTAGTACATTTTCTAAATGGTTGATATAGTACTTTTGAGGGAAAATAAGGACAACTTAGTATTATATGGTTGACTAAGTTATTTTATAAGTGGTCGATATAGTACTGTAATAAAATAAGGGGCATGATATAGTGTTGTTAAGCCATAGGTGGTTGACTTAGTACTGAAAAGGTCAATTTTGTTGGAAAATAGGTCAATTTGGTTTAAAAATGAATAAATCAAAGCAAAATTTGTTTATTTTTGTGAAATTTAAGAGAATGTATTTTGATTATGAGTGACATGAAAGTCTCATACATCTTTTGTTGTTTAATATTTTTAAGATATGTGGGAGATTTTTTTGATTGGTTGATGTTTCATGACTACATGATTTACTAGAGTGCTTGATGGATGTAAACAAAACTAGACTGGTTACATTGGGATTAGGAGGCATCATGGAGATGTAATAGATCTCACTGAGTGTTGATGTTGTGGTCATATTCATGGGTGCCTGGGAACATTTGAATAACACATTAAGATGTGTGGTAAATATGGATACCATAGTGGTTAGTATCGCATTAGAGGATGTCCAAGCATTACTTGGACTATTGATAAGGGGACACCAATGATCATAAGGACACTAGATGACTAGGAGGAGAGATGATTAATAGCTTAGTGTGTGATGTACTCAAATACGATTTATAGAAGACTGAGGGTGAGTTTGTTTGATGTTTATAATACATAGATTCCATATATCTAGAAGGTTGTGATAGGACTTCTAAAATCATGAGTGTTATGTCATAAGTTGGATGACAAGGTACCACTTTATGCAATAGCCTTATGTTAGTTTATATTAGATTAGGGGGCACTCTATGACTTGAGTTCTATCAGCTAGTTTATGCTCATGCAACATATGTATGGTATGTTATTTAGAGGGAATAAGACTATGGGACTAATGGTATTAATGATTGTTGAGATATATGAGAGGTTCACAATGTATCATCCAGCTAGGGTTTCCCATATAGTTGATGATCAATTGCCTTAGGTAGTGAGATGGAGATAGAATTAGGTGGCATGGGTCATGCCCCATGTTCCAAAATTGCATATGGTCACTTTGAAAGAGTTTGTGTGGCATCTTTATGTGTACATTATTACTATTTGGGTGACTATAGCACCAAGGTTAGCACGAGTGAGGATCATGGTCCATTATACCTAGTGGGTAGAGCCGCATCCAATGGCATACTTGTCAAGATAGTTTAGATTCCCTCACCTATAAAATATTATATTAGTGCTTATATTTTTAGCTTGGTTTGTGAGAGATCAAAGGGGGAGAGGAGAAGGAAGAGCACTAGTTGAGAGACTAGAGATCAAACCATGACATGTGAGACCATGAATTGGTTGAGCATGATAGCTAGAAATTAGAGAGGGTTGGATGTGGATACAAAAGGACCACAAGCACCATAGATAACACCATAGTAGGAAGAACAATGATCACCTTGACCATACCATCAATACAAATGCTAACAAAGAGATAGAGCATAGAGGGTGGTCATCTAGTATGATCCATCAGTCAACCTAGGGCAATGTTGGTCTATAAAGGCACCATTGAGGAGATGCCCAAGATGTGCATAGGTGATGACTATAGGGTTTTATTTGATTGGGAGGCATCCCACAAATGATATGTTTAAGGGATGAGATGATAGAGAGACTGTGTTTGGTGGATGAGCAGATAGGGAGATGGTGATTTGTGATATGAGGACTGGTAATAAATGTTTATGATTTTTTTAGTAATTACAAAGGATACTAGTTGTATATATGATTATAGATAGATATATTTTGAGATGTATATGCAATCTAATATCTATCTAGTTTGAATTTTATAGATCTTACTGATGAAGAGGTCAGATGGGGATCCCTAGATATGGGAATGCACCATGATATTATAGATGGGGTGCTGACACAATACAAACCCACCACATTGGATGATCATGTGGTACCATCTACCCCATCTCAATAAGGCTAGTTCAAACTAGGGGCAAGGTTATGAGGTAGCTACAGGCATGTAGAGATGGGCTATATCCACCAACAAGGCTAGGAGCAGGAAAAGCATAGACTTGGTAGGCACTGGCCCAAGAGAAAGTTATGCATATGGATACCACTATCCATTTGAGACAAGTATAAGCCTAGGTGGCCAACCTATAAGGATAGGTAGCAAGTTTGAGATCTCAGATAGCCAGGTCCTATCCATAGTCTTACACTGCAACTCATAAAGGGAACACCAATGAGGTGGAAATAATGAAAATATGGTAAAAAGGGATGTTTTAAAATGGTAATGTGAAACTTTTGGTAATTTATGAGGAAGGCCATGTCCTAACCATGGTCTTACATTGTAACTCACAAATGGAATCCCTAGGGGGAGTGATTAGTGAATAAAACAATATTTTTCAAGGGGAAATATTATGATTTTAGGGAGTGAAAAAGGTAATGTAAGAAGCATAAATTATGCATCTTGTAAGAAGACCTTAAGATACATGAGGCATACTAAGGATATGAGAAGACACTAAGTGACTAGTGACTATCAATATATAGAGGATACCTAGTTTCTATAGGCACAAAACTATTTAGGCAAATAAGTGTGGTACTAAAATCAACCCACATTGTAAATTTGGAACAAGAAAATTAAAATAGACCTACCTTGTCACAACGTGTTCCGCATTATTCAAGACCCATTAAAGAGTCTTCGGTCTATTACAAAGATTGGGTACTTACATGAAAAATTAGGTAATACTTAAAAGAGAGATTTTTTTTAATTCTTCTTTTCTAATCTACTAGCCTACTACACGCCAATGGACCTTGGTTATATCATGAGGCCAACTATGGAGTTTGAGCTTTGATTAGAGAGAGGATTTGTGCTTAGAATCATGTTTTTTAGTGTGATTTAACTTTTAATTTTTCATTTTTTTAAATGTTGCCTTTTAGATCATTGCCTTTTGTTAATGATTTAGCTTTTGAATATTTTAGAGGTTTTATGATTCCCCCTCTATACAGACTTAGAATTAACAATCATGAGAGATAGAGTGATACACTTGAATGAGATTTAGGATTTGGTTAAAGGAAACTGAGTATCCAAAGATATGACTAACTAGAACACTTAGCCTTAATGAAAAACCAACATATTATCTCAAGTGTCAACCATGTGTATACTTAGTTTGTGAAATGGAATAAATGGGAAGAAGGGAGATCCAAAGTGGATTGGTAATGGGAGATTGTAATGAGATGAATTGTTTGTTAACTAATCACATAGTAAATGATGAATGATTAAAGGGAGCAAGGTTTGTATAACCAAGTCATAATATTAATTATATGTGTTTATAGAGATAAGATAACAAACAATCATGAAAATGAGCAAGATAATCATAGAAAATTATGAAAAATAAATCATAAGAGAACATAATAATAATAATGACATCATAGGCAACATGTAGTGCAAAATATAAATCACCATATAAGATAGATAAGAATTTGACACAATGTCAGATGATAAAATAGATAAAATTTGGAGCACATAGCCAAAAAATGAGGAAATAAATGTAATAACACCATGTTTGTGTTCATAAGTACTGATATATTTGTCCACACACATTATCCATAATATCTAATAAGTCTCTGTGAATATGAACTCAGACTGTAGCTAAAGTCTCATCGATCTTTAGGGAAAGTTGAGAAAATACTACACGTTGAATCTCCTCAATAAAAAATGTAGGAATTCCTAAAGGATAATGATGATGAGAGTTATCTTGTATGGGATGCTAAGAAGGAGGAATGGGAATGGACTCTATGAGAGATGAAATGGTCATCGACAGTTAAGGTGCATGTTAGTGTTCTAGATTTTCACCCTAGCTGAATAAGAGGATTGTTTAGATCTTCCTGCTCAAATCTAGTCCAACATGGGAATGATCCTAGGCTATGAGTATCCTAATAATGGATCAGACCTCTAGAAAAGCCTAGCTACTTTCTGGATCTATCACCTAAACTAGACTTAATCCAACATTTGCTTGGAAAAGGGGAGAGAGAATAACAACAATATATGAAAGCATGTAAATGGGGTGATACACTAGTAATTAAAACACTTATACTTTTCACAAAACACACTATAAGACACATTCAAGACCAAATAATATCAATCTCACATAAATATTTCACAATAAGGCATGAATCAGTTATCAAACAAGTATGAGAGGGCACATATCCATTTTCAAACTAAATAACAAACTATAAATTACACTTATAATGACCTATGGGAACTACCAATCTATTTATGAAGGTGAGAAAACTTAGACATAGACAAGGAAATTACATTCACTTAACTACAGTATATGAATTCATGGAATATGCTTCAATCTAACTTGCAAAATGGTGGCATTTCAATTTTTATTGCATCAAAAGGTGTCAGTATAAATTTTGGCATAATCTGAGCAAGCTAAAGACTAAGATTCTATTTCTCTAAAAAATTGATAGATATTTATTTATAAAAACTTTTAGAGATTTCTACATGTGGTAAAAATTGGAACATATATAGAAAAAAGGAAGAGAGAGAGGGAATTCTAATGTATTAGCACAAGTTAGAGGATGCTGACTCATTGATCTTATCAATAAAGAACCAATTTTATAAAAGAATTGAAAGCTCATTGTCCTTATCCATTCACCTGGTGTCCTTCTTGGAACCATGTCATTATCTATTTGATCTACTAATGAGGATCATGTCTTGGAATTAAAATAATTATGCCATATCTACTTTGGGTGGCCAACTATACTTGTTCATTGAAAAGTGACCCTGATGATAGGTGAGACACCTCTCTATGGTCTGTATTTAATCTAATATCAAATATAGGTCTATTTATAGGTGAAAACTAATCCAACTATTAGTTTTCACATAGTCACAATATTCATGAAAACCTATAAACTACTTGATCTTTCTTTACAATCATTGGTTTATCTTCAATATATGTATTAGACCCAAAAGACCTATTTTACCTATATGGAGCTCTGTTAGCAATGCTTGGTCCAAGTGGTTCTACCTGTATCTTGCTCAAGATCTTGTTTCTTGATCTTTACCTTTCTCAAGTCTAAAAATGCCTTATCAACTTTTGTCAAAATGTCTCAATCTCACCCTTTATTTATTGGTTGTTGATTGCCAACTCAGATCATTGACATGTTGACCCATCTCACTTCATTAGATCTTACTTACCCAAATGAACATTGATATTTTGCTATTTAAATGTGTTGTTAATGCTTGTCATACACACATTTTATTTTGAGATATACTAACCCCTTTGACCTCTGCTCATCATTAGATCTGAACGTATGATTGAACACAGGGTGTTAGATCTGTCTAGGACCCATGCTTTGAAATCAAATGACTACTTATCAAGTCTTAAAGTTGACATCTGAATGACCTTCATTTGGCATCTACATAGATGTATTTAATGTCCCAAAGACCATCAAATTTAAGATCCATTGGGTTTTTGTAGTGGTTTAAAGTTGACATCTACATGAACTTATCCCATTATTTAATCAAATTTGAAGATTTATATCTTGAAATGAAAAAATCATGGAGGGACCAAATTTATTGGAGATGTTCCTAAGGTAAAAATGATTCTACCCACTTGATTCACTAGTTTTTGGAATTTTCTAAGTGGAGATAAAATTTTCTCAGATAAGCTAGTCTATTGTCTTTGCACAACATTCAAGTGACCATAACTGATCATTTGAATCTTAATGGCTATTCATCAAGGCCAAAATTTACACTTACATGACTATCTTTCTCTAGGTGACCAACTTTAGAACTCCATAACTTCAAATAGGAAGCTCACACGGATTTTAAACTTGCAGGATATGTTCTTCACACAAGTGACTTTATGGCACTGCAATTCTATTGCTCATGAGGCCTTCTAAGCTCATTTATAAAATGCTCAAGTAAAATGGTTTGTTTATTTATTAAGTGAAGTCTTGGTGATAGTTTGGTTCCTCAAATTTGCATAGTCCATCTTTTGCTTAATATTTCAAGGCTTTGATGATCTCCTAAATCTCGTACAACTTGGTTCTTGTTCTTAGACACCATGAAAACTACTTGGACCCTTCACCTGTAACTATAGACCTATCTCTTAAAGATCAATTAGATCATACTTTAAGGTTACTTGAAGTGTTTCAAAATACTTTCAAAAGTTATATGATCTCCACTTGAGGTCTATTTTCTCCTTGCGATATTGGGTCACTCTTCAATTATGATCCTACTCCTGGACTCTTGGACTAGGCACATTTTTATTATGTAGACCAAATTTGGTCCACATTTCTGGCAACTTGGCTAGGTAGCATGCCTACTATGCTTGAGAAATCAAACCAGATACATGACTATTGGATCATTCACATGATACGTGGATCATTTACATGACTATAAGACATCTTCTTGACTTGCAAAGATAATAATTCCAACATACAAGGAAAGAAACAAACTTGAAAGGGAAACTAGCTCAATAAAGCAAAAAGAAACTAACCTAATAAATAGTTGTACAACAAATCACTTATTTGGGACAAAATATAAACAAATAAATGTGTTAAAAAAACACTTATAGAATCCAAAACAACTATGTACAAGTAACTTAGCTTCTTCAATAGCAATGCTTGAGACGTATCCCATTGACTGGGATAGGAAGCTCTTCACCATCTATCCTTGTGAGTTGGAAAACATTTTGGGACTTGAAGCTGAAGATTATATATGGACCACTACAAAGAGAATCAAATTTTGTATGCCTTTTTGGCTTCTCTCTATCTTCATCCCACTTGAGGACCAAATATCCTTCTTGAAAACTTCTTGAAGAAGCTCCTTTGTCAATTGATCTCTTTATCATTTCTTGATGGGTATCAATAGCCAACATGGACTGATTTCTTGTCTCTTCTAGCTCCATGATTTTATCATATCTGATTTCTATTGGCTCATTCTCCAAAATCTCAAGTTGATGCATTAATTCGAAAGCAAGGAATTCAGGAGAAATAAGCATTCTTGCTTCTTTACCGTATACTAGCTTATATGGAGAATTGGAAATTGATCTATTATAGGTGATTCTATCATCTCATAGAGCTAACTTCAATTTGAGATGCCATGATCTATGATTATCTTCAATAGTCCTCCTAATTATTTTCAGTAACTTCTTGTTAGTATACTCAACAAGGCCATTACCTTGTGGATAATAGTTTGATGAGTTACTAAGAAAAACACTATATTTAACTTCCCACTAGCTTATCTTAGACCCTAAAAATCTATAGAATTATCAAAAATTATGGTTGAAGGGACCCCAAATATGGTAATCAAACCTTCATAAAAGTCCAAAACATTAGTTGCATTGGCTTCTTTTAATGCCACTACCTCTATCCATCTAGTAAAATAATATGTGGAAGTTAGGATCCACTTGTGTCCTAAGCCAAAATTTGGGTTAATGAGACCAATAAAGTTAAATCCACACTAGATAAATGGTTGATTCACTAAAATTGGTTAGAGAGGTAAGGTTTCAAGCTTCACCTTTCCAAAAAACATAGCACACTATATGCATTTCCTAACCCATGTATGACAATCACCAAATAAACTTGGCCAATAATACCCACCTCTCATGATCTTGTGGGATATGATCCTTGATAAATAATGACCTCCACTATGTCCATCATGGAACTTCACAAGTAACCTATGTGTTTGACATGGTTCTATGCATCTTAGCAATATGCCATTGATATCCCTTTTGAACAACACACTATCAACAAGAAGAAAAAGAATTGACTACAATCTAAAATGTCTTCTCTTTAAAGGGGTCAGATGAGAAGGATAAACACCATCTTGTAAGTATCTTACCATATTTTGGAACCAACTAGAAGATAAGGTCTAATTATTTTCAACTTTTTTATCATTTGATAACATAACCATGTCATTAGTCTCTTGCAAGTCTTGGGTCAGGTGTTCACAAAGTCATTTGCCTTTAACTAGCTTTATAACCTTGATTTCAAAATCATATTCCATGACTTTCATTATCCAACCAACTCTTTTGTCATTTATATCCTTGTTTAAGATAAAATATTTGACACTTGGATGTGCAACCATCAAATATATCTTATTATTAGACAACAAGTACCTAAACTTCTTAAGAGACCTTATGAATAAAAGTACGTGCTTCTCAACAAAATAATACCTTGTTTCATATTCTTCAAAGCTTTGACTGAAGAAAGCTATTGGATACTCTAAATTCTCTTTATTTGTATGCATGAGAATACTTGAAATTGTGTTAATATTAACATAGGTATATAAGAAGAAATCCTTTGTGAAGTCAGGGTTCAGGAGTGTAAGACCACTGGCTATATGTTTCTTGATCTCTTCAAAGCTTTTTACTCCTTTGGACTAACTAAAACTCTGACCCTTCTTTATCATGGTTGTGAGTTTCCTAGATAAAGTATAAAAATTTAAATTATATCTCCTTGTGAAATCGATCTTGCCTAAAAATATTTATAGGGATTTCTTGTGCTTAAGCAAGGAAAGTGCAAGAATGGAGTCTATCCTATCAGGATCTATGCTTGTACCATGTTTTAAAATTACATGTCCAAGAAGCCTACCATCATGAATAGATAAAATACACTTTTTTAGATTCAAATACATTCCAAATTTCCTACATCTTTCAAACACTTGTCTGAGGTGAATCATATGCCCATTTTCACTATTACAGAATATTATTATGTCATCTAAATACACAAGTATAAACCTTTTAAGGATACCCTATAATTCCATATCTATAGCCTTTTAGAAAGTTGATCCATCATTGGATAAACCAAAAGGCATCTTTCTATATGCAAATGTCCCCCACTTTGTGGTGAAGGTTGTTTTGAACTAGTCTTCTTCGTTGACCAAAATCTGGTTATATCCACTATAGCCATCCAATAAAGAGAACCTTTCTGAACCTACAACTAGCTATAAATTTTTCTCTATTGATGGTAATGAATAGAGAGGCCTTGTTCAAGTAATGGAAGTCAACACAGTGTTATTTCACCATTCTTTTTTTGTACTAGAACAAAGTTTGCCACCCAAGCTGAGAGCTTAATTGGAAATATTATAGTTGACTTAATGAGATTATATAGTTCAAATCTCATCAAAGGATCAAACTTTAGGTTAATAGGCTTTTGTCTTTGTTTGAATGACCTAGTCTCATCTTCTAACTCAATGGTATGTTAAGTTATACTTGGATCAAATCCTTTAAGGTCACTGTATTTACATGTAAAGACATCTACAAAACTTGAACATAACTCAATAAAAGTTTATTTCTTTGAAGATGTATAAACATTACCCAACTTTAAGCTCTTGCCAATTGTAATCTCTACATTTGTATAGTGTTCTTCCTTGGTTGATAAAGCAAACTTTTCTTTTCTTAATTCATCATCTCTGTTGAATATGTTTTCAAGGGTGACCAACCCTTTAGGCAATGTGTTTGTCTTTAATTACATAATCTGGTCATCATATTGTTGCAAATTCTTGTCTTAGTTTTTTGAGGAAAATTCAGCTTCCTCTTATAAGAATATAACAATATAACTATCATCTTCAAATAATTTCTAATTATCATGGTTATTTGGGATAGAAGGTCTTACAACTACCTTGATGTGTGATTGAACCTGTTCATTTTTTATGTCATCTGGGATATTGAATTATGACTCGATGGCAGTCAGCCTATCTGCATGCTTATTCTTATTTCTTGATATGGATTGAATATGGAAAGCTTGAAAGTCTTAAATAGCTCTCATAATCTATACTTTTAGGACCTAATTAGTGGGTTCTTTCATATATTAAGTCCCCTTACTTGGTGAACCACCAGCTCATTATCTCTAAAAATTTATAAAGAATTTACCTTCATCCTTCTTGCCCATTACAAACCATGCACTAGTAATTCATGTTTAGTAACATTATTGGAATAACCAAAATTAAAACTTGAGAGAAGATAAATACCTTTGATTTCCTAGATAAATTAACAGCATTCCATCTCCAGTGCCATGTTTGTTCCTAGATCCATTAAAATTTAGTTGCCACAGGCCATCACTAGACTGATCATCTTTCATTAATGTTAGAATTGGTGCATCATTTTAATGAAGATAATAGACACCAAATCCTTCTTCCTTGATTAACTCTTAGGGATCATGTTTATGCAATTCATAGGCCCATTCATCAAGTAAAATATATGGGACTCCGTCTAGAGGTGATTCAGCTTCCACCTTACTATTTTATAGTACCTTATCTAAGATAACACAATTGATGTTCACCACACTTGGCATATATGACTCTAAATTAAATATTACAATAGGTTCAGAACGTATTTTTACCTTAGTACCATACCTAGTCTTAAACATTAAATAAGTTTAATCAACTGACAAATATCCTCCAATCTTTGAAGTAAAGTCTCTTGACATGCACATGGCAAAATAGGGAGGCAAGTCTAATACAACTACATCTTACTGAATAATAACATTGGGTCAAGCATGTAATGTATTTTTATATCTTTGATATGCCTACTATATATTTTTTTTGGTATCTAATTTTAATACTCCTTTGGTATTTGGCTCATAGATAAGACTAAACTTGTTTGCAATTTGCTTGGGCATGATAGTGATACTAACTCCACTATCTACCATATAATTTTGGATTAAACAGTCACCAATTATCAAAGAGAGATAAAAGGGAGGGATTTTGTTTGATTTGACATTTTTTTGTCCACCTTTGTCATGTTATGTATTTGTTGATCAAGTTTCTTGATTTGATGGTTTGAATTAGCCAAGATAGCTCCTTGTTTATCAACTAGTTCTTTAAATATATTAAGATCTAAAAGCTCTTAAATAAGTATGTATTTTTGCCTTATAAATGAAATGGAATCCCACATGATAATTCTAACATTTTATTTCTTCATTTGATCTATTATTTTGAATAAGATTCCACTGACCTTTGGCTACAACTTTTGAGCCACTAGTTATTTTCTAGTAAGAGGCATTTGGGCAGCCTTCATTGTCTCTACATTTTGAATATTTTATGCTATAGGAACATCAACTTGATCCTTGACACTATTGGAAATAAAATTAGGAACACTATAAGTATTGATCACATCTTGAGCTTCCTCAACTACTCTTTTTTTTAGCTCTATTTAGATCTACCAACTTAACCATTTATGTTGCTAGTTTCACCAACTTGGATCCTTGCCAATTAACATTGATAAAATCAAGATGCTTTGAAACTTATTGAGCTTCTCCTTGTATTTTCATATTCATGTCTTGATACTGACCACTTAAAAGAGAGAACTCTTCCTGTGTCATTTGTGGCATAGTAATATCTTGTAATACCAAGGCTTAATTTTGAGTGTCATTTGGATTGGAAGGCTACCATCCTGAATCTTGCATCAAGTTATTTTGGGGAATAATAGATTTTGATCTAGAAGTTACATTAGGATCAAGGGCTACATAAGGCTTAGTTTGGGATATGGCTCCTTGATTTTGATAAGGTTTCCTATTGTCCTTGAAATGATATGGAGGTTATTAGTTATTAAAATACTGATAAGTATTATGGTTTTGTTGTTGATAAGGTATACCTTGGTATTATTGTCTCTTGAGTTCAACAATCTCATTTGGAAAAGCTTGTAACATGCTTTTTAAATCAGCAATCTCATTAGTTTGATTAGGAAGGGTTACAACTTAGACTTTTACAGATAGAATAGGGGATATACATGGAACCTGGGGAACTTGAAGAGGAGAAACAAGTTGTAATTTTGGGTATATGGGCATTAGAGGCATTGGAGCAAGTTTACCAGCTTGTATTAAGCTATTATTTTCTTTTATTGTAATTTTATAAGCATTTGGCAAGGTATTACCACCCATAGACTATATCATGACACTTATATCAGAATTAAGGGCCTTAAGATAGTAAAATAATGCATACTCTAGAGATGGTCTAACCAATGCAGGGACACTACTCCATGTCTTTTAGAATATGAGGTTAAAATTAGACATGAACTCATGGGGGTACCTTTGTATGGTAGTTATTTATTTAACCAAAGATAGATGATCAGACTTATCTTTAAATTGCCTAACTAAGGCTAAACCTAAATCATCCCAAGTAGAAATGGAGATCAAAGGGATGTTCCTATACCATTGCAATGCTTTCCATTTGAAGGAGGTAGCATGTATTTTGATAGCCACATTATCTTGAGTAACATTAAAAATAGAACATAGATTGGAAACATCTTGTATATGCTAAATAGTAGTAGTTTTATCCTATTTTCCAAAAAAAAAAGATACCTTTTAGGGAAGACATAGGAATGTCAATATCTTGGGTTAAATTAAGGGAACTACCCCTATTAAATGGAACAAACACTTCATTCCTGATAACTATTTGGGTAAAAGAGATTTGGCTTATGGAGATAATAGATTGGACTAAAATAATAGAATGACTAAGATATGAATATTGCTTTGGAGGATAAGGTCTTATACAATTGAATCTTCATCTTTTATAATAACTAGAAGGCAATTCAATATGCTCAAAAGGAGTACCTTTACTTGATGATCTTGTTGTAACCTTTAGCATGAAAACACTGTTTGAAAGATGTTATAAACTCTACAACTTGAAGGATATTCAACTTTTGATGATGGTATATCTCTACTGCTACTAAAATTTCTCCTTCTCAATATTCAAACTTCAATTATACTAAATAAACTTGTCCCACTAAGCATGCCAAAATTGTTGGTGTTCTTGATTTGCACTCTAGCTAAATAAAAGGATTATTCAGATTATCCTACTCAACTCTATTCCAACATGGGAATAATCCTAGGTTGTGGGTATCCTATTAATGGATTGGATCTCTAGAAAAGGTCAGATTCATTCTGGATCTATCACCTAAACTAGACTTAATCTAACACTCTCTTGGAAAAGGGGAGAGAGAATAACAACAATATATGAAATTATGTAAATGAGGTGATACACCATTAGTTAGAACACTTATACTTTGCACAAAACACACTATGAGACACATTCAAGACCAAATAATAGTGATCTCACATAAATATTTTCCAATAAGGCATGAATCAGTTATCAAACTAGCATGAGAGGGCATATATCCACTTTCAAGCTAAACAAAAAACTATAAATTGCACCTATAATGACCTATGAGAAGTTCCAAGCTCTTTATAAAGGTGAGAAAACTTAGACATGGACAAGAAAAATACATTCACTTAACTACAGCACATGAATTCATGGAACACACTTCAATCTCGCTTGTAAAATAGTGGAATTTCAATCTTTATTACATCAAAAGGTGTCACAGTATAAATTTTGGCATAGCCTAAGAAAGAAAAATCATAAAAGTCTATTTCTCTAAAAATATGATAGAGATTTATTTCTAAAAAACTTTCAGAGAGTTATACATGTGGTAGAAGTTGGAACATATATAGAAAAAAAAAAATGAGGGAACTATGATGTATTAGCACAAGTTCGAGGATGTTGATTCATTGATCTTATCAATAAGGAACCAATTATGTAAAAGAATTGAGTGCTCATTGTCCTTATCCATTCACTTGGTGTCCTTCTTGTAACCATGTCATCATCTATCTAATCTACTAATGAGCATCATGTCTTGGAATTGATATAATTATGCAACATCTACTTTAGGTGGCCAACTATACTTGTTCATTGAAAAAGTGACTCTAATGATAGGCGAGACACCTCTCCATGGTATGTATTTTCTCTAATATCAAGCATAGGTCTATTTATAGGTGAAAACCAATCCAACTATTGGTTTTCATAGTCACAGTATCTATGAAAACATGCAAAATACTTGATCTTGCTTCACAATCACTGGTCTATCTTTGATCTATATATTATGCCCAAAAAACCTATTTTACCTATATGGAGCTCTATTAGCAATGTTGTTCCTGTTGTTTCTACTTGGATCTTACTCAAGCTATGGTTCCTTCATCTTTACCTTGCCCAAGTCTAAGAATGCCTTGTTTACTTTTGTTAAAATGTCCTAGGTTTTCCCTTTATTTATTGGCTACAGATTGCCAACTCAGATCATTCACATGTTGACTTATCTCACTCTGTTAGATCTTACTTGTCTAGATAAATGTTGATCATTAATCTTCTACTAGTTGAATGTGCTTTTGACACTTTTCATGCACACATTTTCTTTTGAGATCCTTTGACCCTTTTGACCTCCCCTCACCATTAGATTTGAACATATGATTGAATGTGTGTCATTAGATCTACCTGGGACTAATGGTTTGACATCAAACAACTACTTAATGAGCCTTAAAATTGAAATCCACATAGACGTATTTGACATCTCAAAGACTATCAAATTTAAGTTCCATTGGAGTTTTGTAATGGCTTAAAGTTGACTTCTACATGAATGTATCCCATTATTTGACCAACTTTGAAGATTTATATATTGAAATGCAAAAATCATGGAGGGACCAAATTTGATGGAGATGTTCCTAAGGTCAAAAGGATTTTGCCCACTTGATCCATTAATTTTAGGATCTTTCTAATTGGAGATAAAAAATTCTCAAACAAGTTGGTATGTGTGTCTTTGCATAACATCTGCATGATCATCATTGATCATTTGAATCTTAATGTATATTCATTGAGGCTTGAATTTGAGACTTGCATGATTGTTTTACTCTACGTGACCAACTTTGGAACTCCATAACTTAATCTAGGAAGCTCACATGGACTTGAAACTTGTAGGATATGTTCTTAGCACAAGGTAATTTATGGTGTTGTAATTATATTTCTCATGAGGCCTTTTGATCTCATTTATAAAATGTGCAAGTAAACTTGTTTGTTTGTTTCTTAAGTGATTTCTTGGTAATGGTCTGGTTCCTTAAATTTGCACAGTCCATATTTTCTCAATCTTTCAAGGCTTTGATGATCTCTTAAAGCTTGTACAATTTGGTTCATGTTCCTAGACACTAATAAAACCACTTAAACCCTTCACCTATAACTTTAGACCTATCCCTTGAAGATCAATTAGATCACACTTTATAGTTGTTTAAATTACTTTAAAAGATTTTCAAAAGATATATGATCTCCACTTGAGGTCTATCTGCTCCTTGTGACATTTGGTCACTCTTCAATTAGGATCCTACTTCTTCTACTAAACTCTTGGACTAGGCACATTTTTGGTATGTAGACCAAATTTGGTCAATAGTGTCATCAATGGAGAGGGATCCATGGGTGAGGGAAGGTTAAAGGGTGAGGGACTCATAGATGGAGATAGAACCATAAGAGGTGGATCCATGGGGGAAGAAGTGGGATATTTTTTATGAGGGTGACCTATGGGAGGAAGTTTAGTAGGTGTGGGTATAGTTATGAGGTGATACTTGAGATGCTACTAAAGGATACAATAATGATCAATGTGATGTGTACCATATTTATGTTAGATATAATATACCTCTCCATATTTAGGAAGATATTTGGGTAACACTTTTAGGGGAGGTATAGCCTTGTTTATGGTTTGAGATGTAGTAGGATGAAAGATCTTGATATTTTATTGAAACTTATGATAATGTGTGGATGAATGATTATATGTGCCATAGAAGTAACATATATGTTTGTGGGTAGGATTGGTAGGTATACTCACACAAGGAGTGGAATCAGAAGGCAAAGAATATTCGTATAATGAATAGTCTCTATTCCAATGACATGTAACATTGTGAATGTCACAATAAGGTTGATCAACCCATTTGGTAGATAAAGGACCAAGCTATGATAAAGGAAACAAACCATCACTAAGAGAAGTTCAGTCTGGTGGAAAGACTAGACAAGGATTGACTAAAATAGGATCATAAATAGGAAGAAGCATAGCTATAGAGGGAGTGGGAATAGGATCTAAACTAGGCTCTACTAAGGGAAGGGTGGGATGGATAAAAGTCTTAAGGACAATCGTAATCATCTCCAGGATAAGTTAACTATAGGGGTTTTGGTATCTTGTAAATTGATAGGGGCCAGTCACAATGTGATCCATAAGCATACTCATATGAGGTTTTTTATAAATTGGAGGTGTGCACACTATCCCTACCCTATGATCAAGAGGGAAAATGATAAAATTAGGAATGATATAGGATGGAATACTATAAGATATACTAAAAAATTAAAGCAAAAATGAATGATAATAAATAATTTTAGCATCTTAGGCCTTAATAAGATCTCCTAAGAATGGATCATCTAAGATATAGTCATAGTCATAATTAGGTATATGAAGATCAGTGGCATATATAAGGATGACCTTATCATCTGATGTGGTATGATTAATGGAATATTGAGTCTTAGTTAAGATAACAAGTATATCATCATAAAATGGTTGATGGTAATGAGGTTGTAAAAGAATAAGTTGAGAGATGAGAAAAGGTGAGAGATCAAAGGTTTTTATCTTGAGATTGATCTCATCAGTGTCGTCATCATCAAAATCTAGGAGGTTAGGGGGAATATTCTCAATGAGTTCAGGGTGACCATTGTAACCTCGAGTGGAATTGACAAGAAATTTAAACCATTGATATTCATGAAATGGAATGCTTGGCAAGGGATTAAGGGTAAGAATCTTGAATACACCATGGTCTTGGAATTGTTCTAAATTATAAGGATTAGTATCACCCTGAATCCTATAGATGGTTCTATTGTGAGAAAATTTGACACATTGGTAGGTGAAAGAGGTAACTTCTCTCATGTAATGAGTCCATGGCCTACCAAGCAGAATGTTATAGGATAGAAGAAATTTGAAAAGCATCACCTTTACATGAATGATAATAGGTGGTATGGTAATGGGGATCCACACACTACCTAAAAGAGGCATTTGCCTTTGATCAAAGCCTTGACATGTATTTCATGTGGATTTAAAATTACATTTAGAATATCTATGGGTTTTAATAAAATTGAAAGAAGTAACATAAGTCCTACAAACCTCATCAATCAAGGATTCTTGACTTGCATATCACCAATTTAGACACTAATAAAAAGAGGAGGATCATCTACATGAAGAACAATCTCACTGGGCATCATAGAATCAATGGGAAATTTGAGGGAAAGAGAAGTGTCCATTGTTTCATAAACATGTATGGACATCTCTTTACACTATTATAAAATGCTATCTTCTGATCCAAATAAGGTGGCTTTATGTCCTCCTAGGAAAGAATGAGAGATGTTTATTTTTATTAAGAGATGCATAAGATGATTATGATGATACAAAGAGGTTCACATAATTTCATGAAATGGGATTTGAAATGGGGGATTAGTAGGATCCATAATAGAATCCCACTCAACATAACACATAAAATGAATGTTGGAAAGAGGTGCATAGTGTTGAATAAGGTCCTTAGAAGGAAAGTGCATGTGAATTTATGTTGATAAGATGCGAGAGGTTTAATTAGAGGACAAGTTAATTTATTGTCTTGAGAGTATGGGTTAGTTGTGTTAATTTTGGTTTGATAATAATTACTGATATAAATTTGAGTTTGTTAGCGATAGGTAAAGAGGCTAGGGGAATGGTAAAAATGGTTTTGGATGTTGACTATAAGACAAAGTCAACCTGTTTGACATAGTCTGATGTTCTAGGACTGAATAAGAGTAATGTGTCAATTGATTTGATATAGTAACCTATATCTGATGAAGACCTACACAAAAATAATAAAGTCATTTTGATGTGATTGTGTGCTAAACTTTTGCACAAAAGTTAAAACTATACCATCCTGATCAACCTAGTATCACAAATATAGAAAAATAAGAAAATAAGAGAAATGAAAAGTGTTAAATAAAACTTTCAAGGGTTATATTCACATCATGTTCACCAAAATGTATGCAATGGGAAATGAATCAGATCTAAAAATTAATCCTAGCTCAGAGAAGATAGATCCTACTTAAACTTCTAATCAGGGATACATTAGATAATTGGGGTCATGACCAATATTGATCTACTAGACCTATCCAAGGGATCTCTTACCATAATAAATTCACTAGGGAGGGTTCCAAAGCCTCTATTAAATAAAAACTATGCAATAACCCTAATTAGGTCATATATTTTCATATTCACTAAACTAATAACAAGTAAAGTAAAAAATCTAATCTAGTGCTCACCAAAGATTATGATGCAAAGTGGGGGTAATAAATACTAAAAGTAAACATGCATAGAATAAATATACTGACTTCAATGTATATGAAATCATAATGCATGGAATATAAGTGTAAATGCATATCTATCTACTCTTACAAAAGAGGAACAAAGTTAGGAATACTTACCTTTGAAGACAAACCTGCCAAGCCTCAATCTCTCCCTTGATGAAGGTGCTTTGAAAGAGGTTGTTTTGGTATGTAAGGATGACAAGGATAAAACATATCTAGGCTACATAACCTATCAATGCATCAAAAAGGCTTCACCACAAGATAAGATTCGTATCTCCAAAGAAAGTATGAAACCCTAAGCTTGATCCTCAAGTAGAATAGTGGATAAACAAATGCACAATATATCTTACTTATTATTTTCTTCTCTTAAAAATGTTAAAATTATTGTGTTTATATAGTTGGATCTAACCCTAAAACCTTCTTAACTTTTTGGCCAACAAAGTCGACCTAGTTGACCTAGTATCATAATTGATACTAGGTCATAGACTAGGTTGGTCAGGGGCAAACCTACACCCTTAATAAGTTTTATCAATAAGAATACAAGGTCAACACAGTCTACATAGTCATGTAAACTATCAAAAAGGGGTTTAGTTTAGGGAAAGGGCTAATAAAGGTGGAAAAAGACTAGAGGAGTGTATAAAAGAGGAGGCCAAGCTTAGGGGAATGGTTTTTAGGAGATAAGTGTGTAGATAGCAAGTGTAAAAAGGGATAACAATCATGTGAAGCACCAATGGTCTGCCCACCCCTTTCCCAATACACCCTTAAGGGTGTGCACTTAGAGATATTATGACTCAATAGGTTCCTAAAAGATAAAAAGCATTAGTAATTGTTAAAGGTTTAAAAATATTATGTGTATACAGAATGTGTTATGTATTTATGTATGTGTGTATCACACTCAAGTAGAAGTATGAAAAATATACGTATGTAGGATTAATTAAGTATGTCATCCATCAACATAGAACTTTCACATAGATGTCAAGGAGCCAATAAAACATGTAAGTACTGAATTTTTTTTGTATTTTTTAATGCTTATTTTTTTATTTTTTTGGGTATTTTGGAATTTTTTAAGAGGAAATACCATCTTATGATGCCATCCAATGGATGGTAATAAATATCTTAGCATTATGCATCTTACAACCTTAATTTGTAACTTTTATGTTATTTGTATCATGATTATATAGGTTGAAAAGGTACATAGCATGTTTCTCCTCACATTTTGCATGTGTAGTAGAAGAATTAATGCTATCATTTAAAATATATATCAATTTGCCTTCATGAGGAAAGTAAATACCTTGCTGATTTGGATCAATGCTTGATTCCATTTGATATAACCAAAGATTTATTAATGCCAATGCATATGGAGATGTGTTAGGCATAACCCAAACTAGTGTTTGAATTACTTTAGGACCACAAGCAATTGGTATTTTTATGTTTCCCAAGGAGTCTTTTCAACCTCATATATTTTGTATTTTTTTACATTGAAACTAATTTATTTTAATTATGTTACATTGAAACTAATTTTTTCTTATGTAGGATCAATATGGTTATGCCAAAAATAAGCACCACCCATGTATAAGGTAATTGTTAAATCTTGTTAGAGTGGATGCTTTTTGTGTTGTTCATTTTGAGATTATTTCATAAGATATGGACCTTGGATTGGCAGCATGTGAAGTATCATTTACAAATTGGTCATATAAATATTAAGAACACAACATTATTGTGCATAATATTTATTAGGTAAGTTATCTCCATCCTTTGTGTGAGGGATAAAGCTTTTGTATTTGGAGGGAGATATGTTAAGCTCCTTTGAATGATTAACTATAAAGGAAGCATATCTATGCACATCATTATATAAATGGGTAAATGATTCATATTGTTTATGAAATGCCCTCTCCTTTAATGGGGAAATAAATCCTCTACTAAATATAAATTGTAATTCCAAATCTGAGGGTCTAAATGCTAGCTCATATGATGTAATTTTGAATCGAATAGTATAATCTTGAATCGATTCATCATCATGTTGTTTGAAAGTGTGAAAATATTATAATGTAAGTTTTGGAACCTTATGGATATTTAAATCCATGAAGAATACATCTTCCAATTGTAATAAAGTGTTTAAAGAACCCTTTGGTAAATTATAAGACTAATTTTGAGCATCATCAGAAATACTCATATGGAAAAAAATTTGCAATAGTTTGTCATATCATGCCCATTGACCAATAAATGTACATAGATAATCATGTGGTCAAATGGATCTTGTGTCTTAAAAAGATAGGTAAATTTGGTAATTCAAAATTTTGTTAATAAGGATATTTAAGTATACATTTCTCAAGAGGTTGATTATTAAATAGAGGTTACATGTGCATTATCATTATCGAAAGCCATTTACATTTGGAGTATAGAAGCTTGATTTTGAAGATCCCCAATAGTGGTCGTCATAGACATTAGATATTATATGGGGATATAGGTGTTTTAATTGGTAAGGACATTCATCATCATCTAGGCATATGACTATAATCATCCTCGTGTATAATAAGTGCAAGTTTATGATCACTAAATTTAGGACATTTTGGTAATGGTATGGGATATTTGAACTTTGGTACATTTTGTATATCAATTAAATAGGTTGTACCATTTGAATAATTTATTTAATTTTACTTTGGTAAGGATATAACAATGTTAGCTTCAGAAAAGTTTGGTAAGGACACCTTTTTTGATATAGAATTCATTTTAAATGAATGTAGGAAAAAACCATCACCCTTAAATGGAGGGATATTACTTGGGAATGTATGAATCTTGGTTGTTTTGATAAATTTTCATGAAGACATGTCCCTATTATTAATTTTTTATAAATTAGTCATAATCTCTGTATGTAATTGTCAAAAATTTTGACGATCAAATGAAGGAATCTCTTGGTCATATATACCCATTTATTTGGTAAATGTACATGTTTAGTTGATTTTAATAATTGGTAATTCAAGCATATTTTTGAAAACCCCAACCCTTGTCTATTTGTTATATTCAGGAGATATAAGGTGGTTTATACTTTACTCGTGTTTGCCCAATTCTTGGCTTGGTATCCATATTATTGCAAGTATCAAATGCCAAAATCATATAAGGGTGTTTTATAAAGTATGGATAAAGGATTTTTATCTTCCCTAATATGGATCAACTCATCTCTTGAAGTGGTGGAATCATAGACCTAATTAGAGGGATAACAACTACCACCATTCAAGGCATTTATATTACATGTTTTAACACTTGGAAGAATGCAAGAGTAGTCAAATTTAATTCCTTCATTGAGGGTGAGTTTGATAGTCTCATAGTCATAGTCATCAAAGCAATCAATATCATCCATGATAAAAGATATGAAGTAAATAAATATCAAGACAAAATGGGTAATAAGCATACTATAGTGTATGTTTAGGCATAATGGTGTTCTAAGATCAGGTTCACCAAATGTTTAAACCTAAAATGTCAATCTAAGGTTATTTTATTGTTAACCCTAGATTTAAATTGAAGGGGTATATAGAAATGAAATGGCACAAGGGTGATAATCAAATCTATAGCAAACCAATTAGATGTTAAAATCAAATATAAGCATACACTAAATTTATTATGCTAAGATAGTCTAAATATAAAAATATAACTATGCTAGATATATAAATGAGAAAGAAGTGATGTATATAGATTGTTTTAATAATAATGTAGCTCTAGATCTGTAATAGGTAAAAATCAAGGTGGAAGGATATTCTATAATATTCATTAGATTATAGATCTGATGTTTATGGCACTCTAGATAATAATGTTAGCCTAAGACAATTGTGTCGATGTTACGATTTGGTTTGACACAAGTGTCATGTATGCAATAACTTCTATAAAAATATGTAACCACCTAGATACTTATGGGTTTGACTTCACCTTTGATCTAGTGCATCTAGATCTAGGTCATGGATTGTTACTCCTAGTGAAATGTCAAAACCCTAGTTATCTACCTTCATAGTGACCTTGGGAAAAATGGGTTAGTGGGCATATAGTGTCAAGATGACCCCAAACACCCAATTATCATAGGGCACTACCTACATAGTAAATATTCTAGAAGAATGCTTCAAACTCATGTAGTTCTCCCCTATGTGTTAGCTTTTGTTTGAATCATGTAATATTATGTAAAGCAAGTACAATAATGACCTAACCTGTAACTTAGCAAACTAATATCTTGGGCTACTCCTTTAGTTCTTCAAACTTGTATATATGTTGTACCTATGATTAACATGTAAATAGTGAAGATTTATTCAATTTAATGCTCTTTGGTAAGAATAACTAGTATTGTTCTTGTGTTGCTAGGTGAGGAATGAATGACGGTTGATATTGTATTTATATCAATCCCTTTGGAGTAATAACTCACATTAAATAAATTAGGTTGACCATTATGATACATTTCATTTGCAAATTGGATGAATTTAGGACTTTAGACATTTACATCAAGCTATGACAGTAGTGTTGATGCTAGTGTTTATCCCAGATGTTAGTGCTTATAGAGTAGGAAAGTAGGTATAAGTTTAGAACTTGAAAAGATAGCTACATTTTAAAAAGTTTGGGAAAGATATAATACCTTGGTCATCAACATAAGACTAGTCAAAATAAGAGATATAGGCCAAGGGGTGCTAGATAGAGTAGATACACGACATGTGGAAGCAGGAAAGGCCTAAAATTAAGAGGAACAACCAAGGTCTGAATTTGCCAAGTATACAAGATTGAGGTGTTGTATAATCAAAAAATATCATCTAAAATTAAAACTCATTAGGCAACTCATTAAACACTATATCCATATACTCATCAAACAAATTCTAAATTTCTAATGGCAATTAACTCAACTTAGTAACTGTAATGACTATTTTGGGCTTGAAAACCAATGCAAAACCAATCTCTTCTGATTTTATCAACTATAATAATTATTTTCCATGTACTATTAGCACCTTAGTATTATTTTCAACTACTTCATTTCCATCCTTCAATGGTGTCAAGGTATGTTTCTTACCATTATTCTCAAATATATATGTGTTAATACTTCCATCATGTATAACCCTCCTATCAAACTACCAATGTCTACTTGACAAAAAATGGAAAATATCCATAGGCATAATGTCACAATGTACCTCATACTTAATCTACCTATCTGAAAATTAACCTTACATTGCTCACTGGCCAATATTTGATGCCCTTTTTGTAGCTGATATACTTTATATGGTGTAGGATGTGTTAATCTTATCAATCCTAGTTTTTCAACCATTTCTGAATACACTAGGTTATATTGACTACTACTATCAATGATAACTTTACAACACTTACATTTTAATTTTCATGTAGTCTTGAATAATATATTCTTTTGGGATGGTTCCTTCAGCTCCTTATTTGTCTTAAGGATTAATTTATTCATCAATAAAGACTCTCCCACTTTCAATTCTTCAACATATGATGGTGATCCTACACTTTCTTCTTCAACTTGAACAACTTGATTTTTACCTTCAATTATTATATTAATTATTTTTAGATTCTCATGGAATTCATATGACCTATGGCCAACATACCTATCACATTTGAAATATTTTCCTCAAAATCCTTCTCTTTTGCCTCCTGTATATAGCCTTCTTCATCTATATGAATAGCCTTCTCTTGGACTATTATCTTGACCTTGAGAGTTGTTTGATTCTTTAATTTTAACCTAAAACTAAATTGTACTACCTTGTTATCCTCTAACTCTAAAATTTTTACCTCCTCCTCTAGATTGTTGAGTTTTTATTTTAGGAAACTTGTCTTCTTCCTTGAGAGAAAATTGATAGGCTTATTACCCTAATTTTGGTGACAATAAATTGATCTCATACTGAATATTAAACCTCATATTATTGATGTATCTTACTATTTTCTCAACATCTTCTTCTATATGACCAACTGTGATTGTAAGCTTGTAGAATTATCCAGTGTATAGTCATTTACACTCATGGTTGTATGCTTTAATTTTTGGAGTTTATTAAAAAAAATTGGTTGGTAGTCTAAAATCATGAATTTGGATTTTAAATTTGCTACCATTCTATCCCATGACTTGATCTTTTATTTCCCTCTTTTCTTTATTTCCTCTTGGACACTATCCCACCAAAGAGATGTATGTCCCTTTAACCTTGTAAAAGCAAACTTAACCTTCTTAGCTTAAACTATTTATTTAAATTCAAAGTATTTATCCATTGTGGCTATCCAATCCACAAGTTCTTCAACATCTAAACTTCCTCTATATACTCAAATCTCTAATTTGGCTTTCAAACCTATTCCTATGACCGCTTTCAAGAGTCTTTCTTCCATTCTTTCTTCCTCTTCTTCTTCACCAAACTCTTATTTTGGTTATTCATCTCATTCACTCACATCACTTGTTACAACACATATTATTTTATTAGTTTATATTAACTCTAAATGTGTTTGAAATTTGCTTATCTTCTCTAGCAATACATCTCTTGGTTTTCTTCTTGCACCTGCTCTATCATCACCTTTGATTTCTCCTCTAAATGCCATTTTTCACTTATTACAAGTTTATTTTTCACATCTTGATATTAACTTATCTCAATTAAATATTCCTCCATAGGTCACTTTAATTACAACCAAACCCTACTCTAATATAAAAAATTATGTTTATGGATAAAGGAAGAATCAAATTGAAATTTGCTTAAGAGAGAGATATAATGCCTACAAGCCTTATTGACTTATATATATATATATATATATATATATATATATATATATATATATATATATAATCCATAATATTTTTATGTTGTTTCAACTCAGTATATTCATTTATTCCTTTATCCAAACTTGAAAATGCAAGAAAACATAAAACATGGTTTATAGCCTTTACAATTAGGCCTATTAACTGAGAATCATCAATATATTCTTATATAGATGTTTAAAAATACCAAAACCACTTTAATAATTTATAAAACATTACATTATACCCTTATACAAAGTTTTAATAAATTTAAAGACTTCTTTTTTTGTTTTAGAGAAATTTTAGTCTTCAAAACCCTAATTTACATGCCTTTGTGCACGTTGAGAGCTAAAAATTTAGTGAAATTTAAATATAAAGACATATTTTTAAAATATTTAAATTTTTTAAGGTTGTACCCAACAATATATTACTCTTTTATTGAATTTCGAACTTTGAACAATCTTGAAATGTGAATAAAATAACTTTTCCTTGGTTGTATATGTACCATTGATTGACTATAATAGACTTGCCTATATTTTTAAACTTGTAAAGTGAATGAAAACCTTAAAAACACAAATATATTATTTTAAAAAAAACATAACATTCAATTATAGGAATACTCATATTTAATTTTTAAAGAGAAACTTAAATGAAACAATTTTTCATTGTTTTGATGCAAACTTGTGATACAGTCCAACCAATACCCTATTTTCTGATCTTTCCTATATCTTTTTTTTATATATTAGAATATTGATCTATATTTTTTATATTTTATTCTCATGTCCCCATAATTTTTATCTTAATTTATCCTCTATTCTTTGTTCCAAATCCTAAACTCTCTCAAACTACCTAACTAACTCACAAACTCAACACAAGCTTTTAACCTCAAATTGAGTTTTATATGTTTATTCATGAGTTAATTCATTACTATTATTAAAAACATGTCATAATGTATTAATTTAACCCATAAAATAACTATCATGACCTTTTAAATAATTATAAAATCTCCAAGAAACACCTAAAACAAGTTTGAAAATTCAAATTCCTAGTTTTGGCAGAAAAATGAAAAAAAAAACCAAAATGACCAAAACAAAGGGAAGAAAAGCATGGAAATGATTATTACATACAAAATATTACTTTTAACACATAATAAATCTAAAAAAATTAATTCTTAACATCTAAATCCAAATTCTCCTACATCACAATCAATACTTAAGAAGATAAAGGAAAAAGAATTTCATAAATTAGATAGCAACCATCACATCTTATGAAAAGCATGTGAAAAACATTAAAATCTAATTAAATAAAGTAGGAAAAATCAATTTTAAAAATTAATACACATAAAAATAACATGAGACAAGGGAAATAAATAGGGGGATCCATACTAGCACAATATTTCTATCAGAGTTCATTAAATTACTAGGTTGTTGGAAAAAAATGTACCTTCATTTATAAATGTTATTTTGGATTTTTAGGATGGGACAAAGAAATAAAAATTAGGGGGATGAATGAATCAAATTTTATAAAATGAAACCTTGGTGATATCCTTCAATAATATTATCCATAATAATATTAACATAATATTCAAGATAATTTCAACTATAAATATCGATTATATTACCTCGAATAAGTGAATCATTTCTAGGATATTTTAATTGTATAATAGATATGGATTTGGTTTGGCACACTCTTGTTTATATATAAATATTTACTTATACATTATGCCTTATTACCTTATGTATACATACTAATTCCTCCTTTACTATTTCCTTATGTAAGACCTTTTCTTGAATTACTTGTTTTGAAAAATTGATAGCAATTTTAATTGTAATTACTTGACATTTTCTTGAAACATTGAAGTAAAGTATAAGGAAATTATTTCATTTGATGTATCCTTGAGGTATACATACAAATAATTTATTATCTATTAGGTACCTCATGGAATAAATTTTGAGCTATCTTTGGACCCACTCTAATAGGTAAGATAATACAACCAAGAGGCTCTCTTCCTATACCATCATATCCTATAATAACCTTTAGAATATATATGGAAAAATTCCTTTGTTGAATCCAATACTATAGATAAATTCATGAGTGAAAATATTTAATCTTGAACCATTACCCATTATTCCATATTTTTCATTTATACCTAAGAAAGCTCATATAAACAAAAGTCCATTGTATGAGCTATCACTTGGAATCTCACTATGATAAAAAAAAAATTGGGAGTGGATTTCTTCCTCTTAATTGAATTACCCACAACAATAGAACCATTAAATGGATCAGTGTTATAGTCCCTACATATTTCACTATGATTTTTTTAATCTATCGTGTGGATATGTCATCTTTCACTTGATTGGTTGTTATGATGTGGAAGAGAGTTGATAAATGTCTTCAAGTGTTATTTTGGTGGGGCCAATGATTTATTTTAATTAGTGTTTACTCCCTCTAATTTTATTTTATTTTTATCAATGAGATATCATATACTATGTTTCAAAGTAATACATATATTGGAATGCTACCTTAAAATCTTATGATAATCACAAAATGTATTTGCATCCAATCTTTGAGGTAATGGATCAAACTCTCTTATTGGTGAAAAATTAATCATCTGACACTCAAGAAATATTTTCAAAGCATTACATATGCTTTTACTAAGCTTAGTGAATTTATACGCTCCATTTTTTGAGGTAATATGAGCTTTATGGATAGTTTTTCTATGATACTAACCACATTCTTAGGTTAAAAGGTATTTTTGTTGATTTTAGTCTTAAATTTTGACTTGTTTGGAATTTTTTCACCATTTGATGTTGGAGAATTATCCTATACTTGAGTACTTATGCATCTATTATTTTAACATTAAATTATTTAACAATGTGAAAAGTTTCACCAAAGGAATGATAAATGTTGAAGACCATTTTATCCTTAATGATTGGAAACAAACTATTGGAAAAAATATTTTAAAGTTTGTTATTTGGTGGTTGATAAGTCATTTCTGCATCCATGGTCTTCAATTGAATCATATATTCACTAATAGTTTCATTTTATCCATATTTGATTTGAGATAATTACAAAAAAGTGACTTTTATACCAATATTGATTTTAAAATGGAGTAATAAATCACCAACTAGGGTTGCAAAATCATGCACAAATCCACATGGTAAAGTATGGAACTAATCAAGTGCATAATCCTTAAATATATTTATAAATAGCTTATTAAATACTATATCATCATGGGAAAAACATAAACAAGATACGTAAAAGGTTCTAATGTGATGATAAATATCTTCATTTTATTAAACAATTTAAATTTTATAGGTACATGGCCTTTTGTAAAGGGATGTGAAAGGATAAAATCATTACAAGTCACCCTACTACTTGGATTTTTATAACCTTGAGAAAGGAATGTTATTTTAATTTATAAGTCACATAATATTATATGCTTCATAGTAGTCATTTTGAGGTTTGAAATAAAAACTTGTAGATGGTAAACAAGTAGCATAAGTAGTATAGAATAATTTTGAAAAATATAAATATTAGCAACATGTGAAGGAAATTGAGGAATGTTATTGGAAAGAATTTTTTAGGCAATAAAATATATATTAGAATCAAAGGATTTTGAAGAATATAGGAGAGAATAAAAGCATGTTGAGAATTTCTTGAAGAATTTTAGGAGTGGAGACATGAACTGAGACAGATGAATAATTTGAGTGGTAGAAATATGTTGAGAAATATGAATAATATGAGAAGTAGTATAATTTTTAAAGTAGGAGAATCATCAAGAAGAATAGAATAAACATTGGAAACAATATAAACTTGAGTAGGATTTTAAAATAATTGAGAAATGAGTCCATGGGAAGTTAAGTTTTTCCATAGAACTTATTAATGTAATATACCTAGGGAGGGTAATATAATGCATATTGGGGGTAGAATAGAAGAAATTAATAGTATAATGAATAGTAGTGAATAATATATTAGCGGAATAATCCCACATGCATAGAAAGGATGAGTGGGATAGATTAAAAATAGTATAAATAGAGGGACATAAGTTATTGTAATGCATCCAAGAAGAAGAATTGTAATTGAGCCTTGCTCAAAAGAGGTAACCCTGTCGAAATGGCCTATGATCATATTTACTCCTTCCTTAAAAGGAATTATGTGTGTAATATATGATTTAGTTAATATATAGTCAATTAATATTGTTATTCAATTATTGTGTGAGTGAGGTTATTAACATATGGTAACAGAGCTCTTTCAAGGGCCATTTCCATATAATTTTTTTAGTAGGAGGTTATGTAAGTAGGTGTTTGTATTTTTATTTTCCGTATGCTCTCACCTTGGCTTTAAGATCCTAGTGATCAGAAAGTGGATAAAAATTGTATTGGAGAGAACATTTTTTAGGAAGTTAGTTTTGGAAGTGGAAGTGGTTTGAATTATAGAGGTATTGTGGTGAGTGTTTTTATTGCAAACACATTTTGGATCTTCATAGAGAAATTATAAGTTATCCATTCCATCATTGGGGTTTTTTAAATTCAAATCTACATATTTCTCTTTTGTCTAAAGTTACAATATGAATCCAAAATAAAATTGCAGATTTACATTACATAACCCTCCCTAGGTATATTACATATTTTGCTATTGGAATCCATTTTTTAGTCTATGACATTTTTTAGTGGATAAAATTGAAATATTATTCCTAGGTATGTTGCATCAAAAACATCTTTATAGGATGCCCTTTGAAATCCACAAACTACTGCTAAATCCTATGCTTAAGATAAATTCAAACAGTTTGAGCAATGTGTTTAGAAACATATATATAGATAAATATCATAGCATAAGTATAATCATAACCATTTGTTTTTGAATTTATCCTTACAAAATAACTGACTTTATTTACCAACTACTTGTTCATGTTTTTAGTTTTGAGACCCAATAAAATATTGTATAAATGGATCCAAATGGGGATTTTTTTAATGGCTTCCACTTCTGGGATAAAAAATGGTTTGCAGGGACATAAACATAATCCCACCCTATCATGGAACCAATCACCCTTATTCCACACAAAATCATAATCGTTTGGAGAGTGAAACTTGGTGAGGAAAAATTTCTTTAAAATTAGGGTCACATTAGGGCATAAAATCTCTTTCCAAACTATTCTCATTCATCAGAGAATATATGTTAAAAAAGGTCTCTTGCCCAAAAATCTACCCATCAAAGTTTTTATCCTCATCTCATGCATGAAATGAGTCTCTTTATCCCATAAGAGACAAAAGATAACTATGCAAACTATTATTGCATATCATATAATTATAGTTATCCTTGCATGTGCTTTGAGTATTGGGATTAACTTAGAAGATGCTCAACTAAAAATCCCATTGAGAGATGCAACACAAATGACATAATTAATACTCTAATTGAATGAAATGCTAATAAAATATACCATGGATACAAAATTTGAGTGATGGGAAGCATTGCAAAGTTAGAGAAAGTCCACTTTATTGAAAAAGTTATATGAGTGTCACATGTACAGTTAATTACTACAAGGTTTTTCTTATATTGATTGCCTATCTACAATTATTTTACATATAGATGACTAAGATGGAAGGTATCGTAGTCAAAAATCAAATTGACAAAAAAATTAAAGTATAATAACTATTAATGCACTATTGTAGTGTATAGGATCAAGCTGAAAAAATGGGTTTGAAATTTAATGTACTATTTAAGTATTTTCATATGGAAAAAACTTTAAAAAATTAAAGATAAATGTATTGTTTAGGTTATGCAATGAAGGTTGGCTTAGATTTATTCAAGGGTTATCTAGTAGGTTTATTTTGTAAATAAGAAATGCCCATTGATATATAATTAACTTACTATAGTATACATATATTATTTTATTATGAACACCTAAAAATTCCCTCAAAGTATTTATTTGTCCTAAAATTATATTATGATAGGGTACATGTGTGATTGTTAATTATTAGTCCAAATTAGGCTCTTATTAATATATTTTAGGTGTTTTTAGTATTTTTTTCGTATACTCCCTCTTTATCTCTCCTTCCTTCTCCTCTCTCCTCTTCCTTATTCTCAAGTGTTTATATAGACAACTAATTTGGGTATAAGTATTATTATTACAATTTTTTATGGGTTGTTTTTGCATATGGATAACTAGTTAGAGTTAGGGGCTTATTGATGATTTTGTATGTTTTCCTCTTTTCTTTCTTCCTCTCTGTATGGTCCTAGATTTTTCCCCTTACGTTTTTATCTTTTCTCCATTTTTTATTGTGTTAGAGGCTTCATGTTTCCTTTTGTTCATTATCCTCTACCTTTTTCTCTCTTAGGTCAAATTCTCCTCTTTATTAAATGTGTCATATGTGTTTTCATGGGCCATTTTATCCCCCATTAATGTGTTTTGATGTTTAGACCCAATAGTGTTGCTTATTTCATGTTTTCTTGGTCAAATTATGTGAAAATAGTTTCTAAATTCAAACTTGAGATGTCTATAAATATAAAGCCTCTTATAGGAATAAAATAGGATAAGTATCAAGAGGAATTCAAGTATAGAAATACTCTACATTGCTATATTTATACTTAAATAATTACAAACATGGGTTAAGTTACATCTTTTACCAAAAGGAGGATAGGCAAATGTCATGTAGCTACATTAAACTTGGGGAGAGAAGGTGAATCTCTTACTCTCAAAATTCCATTCACACTACACTATAATTATAGTGGGTTGGATTCTAAACATGCAATATATGTAGCTATAATTACTCAATGAGGTTTCTTGAGCTACTTAACCCTTTCTTTTATATATTCATCTTTCAAGTGTTTGTGGAAATTTAGGTAAAGGACAAAAAGATAAAAAAAAATTAGTTCTTCCTAATAAAACAATAACATGTTCATCTAATCATGCTTGATGTCTAACAATACATAAGCCCATAATTTTTTCAAACATGAAAAGTAATGTTGGATGGACTTAACAATTAAAAATAGATTCAATCCTTCAACAAGGACCAACTATGTGGCATACTGAATCAACCTATAATAGATTCTATGGTTTTGGGAAAAGTACTAAATTCATCCCTTCAAAGTTTTATAATTAGATTTAACATAAATTATCTTAGACACTTGCACATTCTAGATTTAATCTTAGGATATCAAAATAATATCCAAGTGTGTTAGTTTCATCACTCTTCACGTCTCTTTCAAATTCAATGCTTGTTCAATCATTACAATTGCTTTAGTTTATTATTTTTAACCATAGGGAAGATCTGATTGTTGTTTTAGACTACATTATGCATGACATCCTTTGTGCCCTTAGTTTTAACATGTTGTGCATAGGTAATCTACCCTTGTGTACCATTTAGTCAAAAATATTTGGGTGAACCCCTCCATATTTTGAATACTTACACCTTATAAGTTTCCCAGTAAGATTTGATTTCTAATTTTATATTTTTAAATCTACTTCTTATTTACATTGATCAAGCCTTAGCTTACACTTCACGTCTTTATATATTTGGACTTATATCCACCTCTAAAAAAATAGTGTATACACCTTCATTCTTTGAATGCATAGACCTTTTAATATTTTATCTAAGATTGGATCTTCCATTTTAGATATGACTTTTTTCTTTTTCTTTTTTTTCTTTTTTTTTTTTTTTGGTTTCATATAAACTATCTCCTTACTTTTTCCTTGTTACTAGGCTTTTATTTTCTCAAATCATGATGACTACTTTTAGCCTTAACTCACTTTCCAATAGTGGTTCATGCCTAGGCTTGTGTTTATTTTCTTATATCATGGGTAGAAAATATTTACATATTTTATATTCATTTATGAAAAGTCATGGAGGGTCTTTAGTACTCACATTTTCTTCAGCATGCTCATATGGTTTTTATATGAATGCTTATCATTGTTTTCATTCTTATTTTCTTAGCATTTATCATAGAACAATAGCTTATGGATTGAGATATAATAGGTTTGTTTGCTATGTTTTATGTGATGATACCCTAGCCATTGATATATTTATTTCCCCTCCTCTTAGTGATTACCCTTCTATTGTTGATTGTAAGATGATTCACTTTGAGTTAGATGTTTTAACAACCTAGAGAGGTAGTACACATAATGTCACACTATCTTGTCTTAGTTATCAATGTAGGGTCAACCAAAGCACCCATCCTCAACCTTATAGTATCCCCATCCTTATTCGAGGATTTAGATGTAAGCACTCAAAACTAGATTTTTATCTTAGAATTTCTTTAAAAGTCCATTACTTTCAAATACATATTGCATGATGACTTGTGTGATGCTACTTTATCAAGAAACCAATATATTTTTATTCTATTATAAAAAATTTACAAAATACTAAACTCCTCATCTCATTTGATATAAATTATTTACATTCTAAAGACAATATTTTTTATTAAGGTTAAAGGGGGCATTTTTTTACTAGTGTCCATAAACCCTAGGAAAAGTACCAAAAAAAGAGACCAAAGGACACACCCAGTCCTCAAATGAGATAGAACAAAATAGAAATAGAATAAAAAACAAAACAACCCATGTACATCAAAAAAATAACTAAAGAAACTCCAAATGCCAAAAGTAGCTAGAGAAGAACCAAAAACCTACTACATATCCAATTTTCTAGATACACCTTCCCAAAATATCTTAATATGCTTAAGATTTGAATCTATTTTAAAAAGTAGGTTTTCCTTATTAATATTTTTGTGGCACTTATTGCATTTAATTTTTTTTCCTTTGCCTTTATCTAAAGTCTTGGTGTCAAACATATCACCTAAATGAGCCCTTGAGTTTTTCACATTTTGGATCCCTTCGTGCATAGTTGCCTTACTACAGTTCACTAAGAAGTTGATATTGTTTTTGACTTTTCCATTTTCATTTTTAAGTAAGTTGACGCTTTCATGAAGACCTTGACTTTATTTATTGATTTAATTATTAGACTAATTTTGATCCATTCTTTTATTCTCCTACTACAAAGTTTTAACCTTACCTGTAAGTTCAGTCATCTCCCTCATGAACCATCTCATGATTGAAATTTACAAATAAGTTCTTCCTCCATCTTATCTATGTTTTGTTTACCTTTCAAAGAGTCAACCAAAATATTGAAATTTTTGTTTAGGTCCTGGGGTTGCCTACCTAAATGATCCTTCTCTTTCTCCTTGGGAACCTCCCTAGTTTTCCTCTTTCTAGAATTCACTTTCTTAGCAAGGATAGTAATATTCTCCCTTTCCAAAACCTTTTGATTATTAAATTCTTTTTTTCCACCATTCTCATCCTCAACCAAAATATAATCTCATATTGTGTGCCCTATTTTACTATTTATACCTGAATTCTAAAGACATTATTAATCGACACCTCCCCTTGTACACTCAAGTTAAAATCAAGAGAGTCCTCATAGACAATGATTCATGATTGAACATATGTAGTGAGGCCTTACTTAATACACTTGGCATTGATCATAATTTTCTTGAATTTTATGGATATGGTCATCAAAGGATTTTAAATTCAATTATAAATCCCTTTGGGAACAAATATATCGAACATAAATTTTGGGCCTAAAAATTTACCTCTAAAATGTCAATTAATATCTAATGAAGTTAGTTACAATATTATGTTTGGTAGACCATGTATTCATTATATGAATCACATTCCATATACATTACATGGATGATTCAAATTCATATATAATGGATTACACTTTTCTTATGAGCAATATCCCCTTCTAGCACTATAAAGTTATGGAACCCACAAAAGTTTCTATTCCAAACCTCAACATATCTCATCTGTAGATCACAGCCCCTCAACATTATATTCCTAAAGAAAAAATACATACATATGATGTGGTAAAATATAATAGTACAAATGATGATACTCATACTCAAGATGATGATGATTACAAACTTGATTGCATAGTTGAATAGTTAACAAAGATTAATTTATCATTATGCGGTCTTAGAAAATATAGAGATCACATGTATACATTTGGTATTAGCAAATTATAGTGTACTCTAGAAAAATATAGGTGACCTTTCTCATCTTTTGAAGACATGTCATATTTCATGAATAACGATGAGATTCTAATGACATAATTATTTTAATACCAGCCAACTAAATCCATCTATCATTATCCCCAAGAATATTAGAGAAATATGGAAAAGGATAGACTTGTGAAATAAACATGGGATACAAAGGTAATAGGGTAGGGTGAAATGAACAAGGTATATAATAACCAATAGTTACCACTTCTCATCAATTCAAATTAAGACAGATATAGTGTAGACACTATATCTAAGAGAACCCTTTATGTTTGGATAATGAAATTATTAATGATTACAATCATTATTATGATTCACCATATTATAGTAAGTAAAATTTGGTATTAGATCATTAGAAATGTCATTGTTGACTTACTTTCATATTACATGACTTGTGCATTAAAATATGGATTTTACATATCCTTCTCTCACATTTACATGCTTTCCATGGGTTTGACTTTCCTAATTTTCTATCAATCACCTAAAGGAATTCCCTAATTTGTGTTTAATATGTGTATTATCATATTTAGACTAACTCCAAATCATCAAATTAGTATTCCTACATTTCAAATGAATCTATTAGACTCAAATGCTTGAGGAATTATGTAGGTGTCCAACTCTAAAAAATCATCCCTATGCCAAACAACAATCATTTTTAAAATTCAAATTCTATTCACAAGTTAACCCAAACATTTTGTAAGTCAGTGGCATGATAAAGTAGCCAAGGAGTGCCATAAAGTACAAAATAGGTCTAAGGCTATTCCCTATCTAGTAATATTAAAGGATACATCCATACACTTTTTCACATTCAAAGGAACTACATTATACTTATTAAGTTAGCCATCATTTATAAGGAGTAGGTCATAGCCTAAGATTGAAACACTTTAGCCAAGCTAAGTTTGTCATTTTATAGGTGTTAAAGGATAGATTAGAGGTTGCATTCATTAAAAGAGCATAATTACACACATACATATAATATGGAGAACTAAATATGGTTTGACTTCCTTCTTCTAGTATTGAATATGTAGGTAGTGCTTAGTCATTCATTGGGGAGTGGTTGAGGTTATCTCAACCTGCCATTCTTCCCCATTTGTAGGCCTAAACTCAGGGTCAAAATTTTACCTAGGGTTTTAAAGAGAAGGAGATAGGTTTCTAGGTATTCAAAGATAATAGACATGTATACATGATAATAGATGGGTAGTGATTGCAAAAAAAATGAGGAAGAGTAATATAGCAAAGGAAAATTTAAATGGCAGTGATGGGTAAGAGTTGGTGGATCTACATATAGATGCTCTCATTATGCCAACAATAGATCTAGATGTAGGCACCCACCTCAATCAAAGCTTTAAAGAATCAGAAGTCAATAGACAAGGATCCCATTGGGCCCATAGAAAACTGATCCCCATCCCAATATAGGTAAATAATAAGTCCCATGGGTAGACCTAGTCACGAGAGATCGACACCACTTCATTTCATCTAAATCTACTCTAATGCCCATAGGGGATTGTAATGAGGTAAGTTTATAGGTCCTGAATGGTATTATTGATAATATCAACACCTCTCTTTCAAATTCCATTTTATCCAAGTTCAATGATTTTTTCCCTAACATTGACTCCTTCCAAAAATGGGTTGATCTCAAATGGAAACTCAAAGGCCAGATGGACATTATAGCTATACCTCAAAAAAAATTATTGATAAATTTATCCCTTTCTAAATCCACTCTTAAGATCATAATGGGTGACCCATGGTTTATGGGTAAATTTATAGTCTATCTTTGACAATAAAAGGTAGGCCTTAATCTTAATTACTTTGTCTTTGAAGATATTCTAGTCTAGATTAGCCTTTTATAACTTCCATTAGAATTTTGGGCTCTAGAAGCTATTTTCAGCATAACGAGGGCCTTCAGTCAACCTATTTCCATTGACCTGATAACTCATTTCAGAAGGCACCTACTAGTAATCAGGGTTTATATCTTCATTCCCACTAATAAACCTTTGATTTATTTCATCATTCTAGAATTTAAGTATGGCTCCTAGACCCAAATGATATTTTTTGATAGGTCCTTGGATATTTGTCAGACATGTAACATCCTCAACCACTCTTCTAAATCTTGTCCCCATCTCAAGAATCCTCCATTGCCTTCCCCCCCATCCTAGGTTAAGAAACTCCCCCTCATCCTCCTTCTTCTCCTCCCATCAACTCCCACCTTTCTCTTTTCCCTCCCTCTTCCCCCCTTGCCTCCCCTTCTTGGGGTCTCCTACCCTTTCCCTCCTCCCTCCCTTCCATTGATCTATCCTTCCTTCCTTTTTCCCCTTCCTCTTCCTCCCCTTCCTCCTACCTTCCCCCCACTTCCCCTCTGAGTCCTCCCTCATCTTCCCTTCCTCCCTCTTCCCCCCATCTTCCCCTTCCTATTTCTCCACCTTTCATCCTCCCTTCATCCTTGTTTGTAGTCCCTAATAGCAAAGGGAAGTTATTGTGAAGCCCCTCTATGCTCAAGATCTAGAGCCCTCCTTATACTCCTCAGTCTTCATCTCCTCCCTTGCTCTCTCCTTTTTTTCCCCACCTTGCTTCCTCTTTGTAGGACCTTTTTCACAAGGTCAAATTTGCTTCTTTGGTGGTTTCCCCTCCCCGCTCTTCTCTTGGCCTTCCCTCCCCCATTTCCGCCTATCCCATACCTTGTGTTTCATCTTTACTTAGTGAAGATCTGGTCCTTGAGGAGGTCCCTGTACCTCTTTCTCCTCAGGTTTATGGTTGTGAACCAAGATGTATCAATTTCTTAGGAGGCCAAAGCTCCATGGTTTCCTTGAGGGAAAGGGATATCCCTCCCCAAGATGAGGAAAAATGGTTTAATGTGCACAATAAGAGGGGTAAGAATAAAGTGGATGTTGGGAGCGAACAAAAATCAAAAGGCAAACCCACCTCCTAGAACTCTCATCAGGAAGAGATAGATAGACAGGTGGCTAAGGGTACATAGATGACCTTCCATCACTATCCTAACAGTAAGAAATGAAAGTTCTCTCTTGGAACATAAGGGGTTTAAATAACCCTGCTAAACAAAGACTGGCTAGAAATCTCATTTTGAAACATAAACTGGATATCCTCTTATTATAAGAAACCAAGATGCCTAATAAAAAACTTTGAAAGACTAAGTCAAAGGTCTGGGAAAGTGATTTTTGTAGTTTTAATAGTGCCAGAGGAGCATCGAGGGGTCTATCAATTTTTTGGGACCCTATTGTCCTGAAGGGAGTTCATCTTCTCAACAAGGATAACCATATTTCCATCCTCTTTTTTTATGTGTGGGATTATATTTCTTAGATTATTACAAATGTCTAAACTCTAAATTCAAATTTTGATTGGAAGAATTTTTGGGATAACTTGATTGATATTAAGAAATAATTCAATAACTTGGATTGGATGGTTGGAGACTTCAACTCTCCTTTATTCTCAGGGGGAAAAAAGGGGGTATCTTTTTTGACCATGTCAGTATGGTAAACTTGCATGATTTCATCTCAAATGATAATCTTCATGATGTTGAACTCAAAGGCAACCAATTCACTTGGTAAAATAGAAGGCTCGACAATAATCATATCCAAGTAAGACTAGACAGGTTCTTAATTCCTCTTAATTGGATACATTCTTTTTCCTCTTTTCTCTAAACTCTCTTAAGGATTGGATCTGACCATAATCTCATTCTATTCCAAAGTGACAGAGTCTCTAAAAATAAGGCCATTCCTTTTAGATTTGAAAAAATGTGGCTCTCCAATAATACTCTGGAAGATCATATTAAGGACTGGTGGAGTATCACCATTCAAGGATCATCCATGTTCATATTGGTGATGAAATTGAGATATGTTAAAAATATGCTTAAAATCTGGAACAAGAACATGTTTTGGAATATCTTTATCCAAAAAGAACTTTATTAAATAAGAAATTAACAAGGTTGAATTGAAAATTTTATATTTAGGGTACTCTATTGAACTCCACATGAAGGAAAAGGAACTCCTTAATAGATTACACAATCTGGAGGCCAAAGAAGAAATGTGTTGGCAACAAAGATCTAGAAAGTTATGGCTTAAAGAAGGATATAGAAGCACTAAATTTTTCCACACCTTCACGTCTAAAAATTGACAAAGAAATCTCATTATGGAGATCCAAGGTGAATATGGAATTTGGTTTAGGAAGGAGGATGAAATGACTCAATATTTGGTAAATTTATTTAAATCTTTACTTTCCCATTCTTCATATCAGCATTATGGTCTTGAGGATCAAATGGTCAATCTAGTTAGCAGGGTTATTTCATAAGAAGATAATGATTCAATCCTTAAACCCCCTTTAGAAGAATATATCGAGGTTATTATATTCTCTTTAGAAGGGGATAAATCCCTTGGGCTTGACAGCTTCTGTCCTTTCTTTTTTTAGGTCTTTTGGGATACTATTTGTCATGACATTTGTTTGGCAATTACCAATTTTTTAAAATAGGATCCATGCTCCAGGACTTCAACAACACTTTTATTTTCCTAATCCCTAATAAATAAGATGCATCTAAGGTATCAAACTTTCAAACCCATTAGTTTGTGTTCCAGTTTCTATAAAATTTGTTTCAAAGGTATTTCCCTTAAAATTTAGCTTGTCCTTGATAAAATAATATTAGAGCAACAAGGCACTTTAATTTTTGGTAGATAAATTTTCGATGGGATCATTATGGTTTATGAAACCATCCACTTAATTTTTCATTCAGATTAGTAAGGCATGTTCCTAAAACATGATATGAACAAAGCCTATGATCAGGTTTCCTAGTCATTCCTTGACAACATTCTGAGCAAAAATGAGTTCAATTCTTGAATCAAAAAATTAATTGCTTATAGTATTTACAATATTTTATTCTTAGTTTTAGTTAATGGGGTGCCCAAATGTTTATTTATAGTTAGTAGAGGGTTAAGACAGGGGATCCTCTCTCCCCTTACCTTTCTACCATCTTGGCAAAAAAACTTTACCCAACTTATCTCTATAGCCAGATCTTCCAATACTATCAAGGGGATCACTTGTGCTCCTAACACCAGTCTTGTCACTCACCAGTAATTTTTTGGTGGCATAATTATGATGGGAGAATCCTCAATTTTTCAATCTAGATGCTCCAAAAATATTCTTGAGATGTATGAAGGGGTGGCTAGTCAAAGTGTAAATTTCAATAAGAATTCTCTTTTCTTCATCAACACTTTATCATCCCTCTAATATAACATCGCCAGGAATCAATAAAAATTTATCATCTACTTATCTTGGCATCCCTCTATTTGAGGGCTCACTGAAACCTTCTTTTTGGATCCACCTCATCAATAAGATTTAGAAGAAGTTGGTTGGCTAAAAAGGGAATATCCTAACACAAGCCAATAAAGTTTAACCTCTTAAGAATTTCATACAGAGCATTCTATTTTATTTCATGTTCACTTTTTCCATTCTAAAATATATTATAGACAAGTGGAGAGTATCCAAAAAACTTTCTTTTGGAGAGGTCTGGAGGACAAATTCAGATTTTTGCTCATTTCTTAGGATCATGCCTATCACCTAATTTCCTTAGGAGGCCTAAGATTGAGAAGGGTTTCAACCATGAACCAAGCCCTCTTGGTGAAGCAAGGATGGAGAGTGGTTATAGAGGAAAACCAATGGACAAAAATCATTAGGGCCAAATACCTCTCCTCTGGGGAAGGCTCCTATTTTTTAGTAGATCCAGGTCCTGCTAATGGTTCTACTTTCTAGAAAGCTCTGCAGGTGGGTAAGAACCTTCTTAACAAAGGGATAAAATGAAATGTTAGAAGAGGCCATATGGTTTATTTCTACAGTGATTCATGGATTTTGGCACCTCTAGAATCCACTTTTGAAGACTTAAAATTGATAGATTTCTTCAATAATAATTATGGACTCAAAGTAATGGATTATTCAAAAATTAGAAATGAGAGAAAGTGTTAGAAAAATTTAGCCATATCAGGTTTAGATTAACAACAAACCCATATGATCCAAACTCTAAATGAATCCATTCAACACATTCATGTTATTCAAGCTCCTAGAGAGGATAAACTTATCTAGAAACATAATCCCAATGGGATCTACTCGATGAAATCAGGATTCTTATCTCTGTGGATTTTGGATGAGGAGGATTTCAATTGGAAATCTCTATAGATAAAAAAACCTCATCCCTAAAATCAATTTCTTCTACTGGTTGGTAGCTCAAAACAAGATATTAATAATGGATAATCTAATCAAAAGATTTTTGACTATCCCTGACAGATGCTCTCTTTGTAAATAGGTAGAAACAATAGTGGAACATCTCTTTCTTTTTTGCCCATTTAGGTCAACTATTTTTTAGTGATTCTTTTGCAAGTCCAATGTTTCATGAGTTTTTATAAGATCTATCCTAGACTTAATTACCCAATGGAAACCCCCTTGAGAAGAACCATTGTTAACTCACTGGTGGAATTTGGCCCTACCCCATATTTTCTAGGGTATCTGGAAAGCTAGGAATTCTTGCATATTTAAGTGTCATCAACCTCATCCTAATTGTATTCAAAAGGATCAAGGCTTTCATGTAACATTTGTTTCAAAGGTATTTCCCTTAAAATTTAGCTTGTCCTTGATAAAATAATATTAGAGCAACAAGGCACTTTAATTTTTGGTAGATAAATTTTCGATGGGATCATTATGGTTTATGAAACCATCCACTTAATTTTTCATTCAGATTAGTAAGGCATGTTCCTAAAACATGATATGAACAAAGCCTATGATCAGGTTTCCTAGTCATTCCTTGACAACATTCTGAGCAAAAATGAGTTCAATTCTTGAATCAAAAAATTAATTGCTTATAGTATTTACAATATTTTATTCTTAGTTTTAGTTAATGGGGTGCCCAAATGTTTATTTATAGTTAGTAGAGGGTTAAGACAGGGGATCCTCTCTCCCCTTACCTTTCTACCATCTTGGCAAAAAAACTTTACCCAACTTATCTCTATAGCCAGATCTTCCAATACTATCAAGGGGATCACTTGTGCTCCTAACACCAGTCTTGTCACTCACCAGTAATTTTTTGGTGGCATAATTATGATGGGAGAATCCTCAATTTTTCAATCTAGATGCTCCAAAAATATTCTTGAGATGTATGAAGGGGTGGCTAGTCAAAGTGTAAATTTCAATAAGAATTCTCTTTTCTTCATCAACACTTTATCATCCCTCTAATATAACATCGCCAGGAATCAATAAAAATTTATCATCTACTTATCTTGGCATCCCTCTATTTGAGGGCTCACTGAAACCTTCTTTTTGGATCCCCCTCATCAATAAGATTTAGAAGAAGTTGGTTGGCTAAAAAGGGAATATCCTAACACAAGCCAATAAAGTTTAACCTCTTAAGAATTTCATACAGAGCATTCTATTTTATTTCATGTCCACTTTTTCCATTCTAAAATATATTATAGACAAGTGGAGAGTATCCAAAAAACTTTCTTTTGGAGAGGTCTGGAGGACAAATTCAGATTTTTGCTCATTTCTTAGGATCATGCCTATCACCTAATTTCCTTAGGAGGCCTAAGATTGAGAAGGGTTTCAACCATGAACCAAGCCCTCTTGGTGAAGCAAGGATGGAGAGTGGTTATAGAGGAAAACCAATGGACAAAAATCATTAGGGCCAAATACCTCTCCTCTGGGGAAGGCTCCTATTTTTTAGTAGATCCAGGTCCTGCTAATGGTTCTACTTTCTAGAAAGCTCTGCAGGTGGGTAAGAACCTTCTTAACAAAGGGATAAAATGAAATGTTAGAAGAGGCCATATGGTTTATTTCTACAGTGATTCATGGATTTTGGCACCTCTAGAATCCACTTTTGAAGACTTAAAATTGATAGATTTCTTCAATAATAATTATGGACTCAAAGTAATGGATTATTCAAAAATTAGAAATGAGAGAAAGTGTTAGAAAAATTTAGCCATATCAGGTTTAGATTAACAACAAACCCATATGATCCAAACTCTAAATGAATCCATTCAACACATTCATGTTATTCAAGCTCCTAGAGAGGATAAACTTATCTAGAAACATAATCCCAATGGGATCTACTCGATGAAATCAGGATTCTTATCTCTGTGGATTTTGGATGAGGAGGATTTCAATTGGAAATCTCTATAGATAAAAAAACCTCATCCCTAAAATCAATTTCTTCTACTGGTTGGTAGCTCAAAACAAGATATTAATAATGGATAATCTAATCAAAAGATTTTTGACTATCCCTGACAGATGCTCTCTTTGTAAATAGGTAGAAACAATAGTGGAACATCTCTTTCTTTTTTGCCCATTTAGGTCAACTATTTTTTAGTGATTCTTTTGCAAGTCCAATGTTTCATGAGTTTTTATAAGATCTATCCTAGACTTAATTACCCAATGGAAACCCCCTTGAGAAGAACCATTGTTAACTCACTGGTGGAATTTGGCCCTACCCCATATTTTCTAGGGTATCTGGAAAGCTAGGAATTCTTGCATATTTAAGTGTCATCAACCTCATCCTAATTGTATTCAAAAGGATCAAGGCTTTCATGTAACAAAATTGGTCAATCTCTACCCACACTTTTGATCAGCCAAGATCCCCACTTTCTTCCTCAATTTTGAAACAACTTAATTTGGTCATCCTAGGTAAAGCCTAGGTTAAATGGGTGGATATATCTCTCATCAAATGGTCTCCCCCCATTCCTTGGTGGGTCAAATTAAATTTTGATGGGGCAGAAAAGGATAATCCTGGTCTAGCTAGGGTGGGTGGTTTGATCAGGGATTCTTTAGGAAACATCAAAGTGGCTTCTATAGGGCCACTTGGAATTCAAACCAATCACATTGCGGAAGCCTCAGTGGCCTTATAGGGCATTAAAGAGGTGTTCAAATTAGGTTCTCAATTTATTCATATAGAAGGGGACTCAATGAAATCATTAATTGTCTTAAGGGCCTATCCCCATCTTTGTAGAACATTTATAGAATCATCAATGATGCCAAATCCCTTCTCAACTATTTCAAAGGAGTTATTATTGAACATGTTTATACAGAAGGAAATAGAGGAGCCGATTTCCTTGAAAATATATGGGTCCTTAGAAGTGATTATTTCACTGAGCATGATGGTGAATTTTTGGATGACATCATCTGAATATTCAAGAAGGAAAAGGGACTTGCCATTTAAATTCATGATGATTAATTTTTTTAAGCTTAGATTGTGGGTTAAGCATATGGCTTTCCATACATGAAAATCCATTTTTTCCAAGGAGTGGCACGAGGGTCAGTCATCATACAATTACACCTATATTTTGACTTATTATTTCTTCACTTGTTTTTATTCTCTAATATTGCCAAGTGCTTTTCAAAACACCTACAACGATAACAACAAAGTGAAAGTGAATATGGGCAGAGATAGAGATCATTCTAAGCTAATTTCCTATTCTAACATTAAGAAAAATGATCATGCTTGGTAGAAAATAGTAAAAGTGGGGTTGGCCCCATTTATATAACGTCTAGTGGGGCATGATACATCACTCTCAAGGGATTTTGCCCATGGTTGGAACAACTGTGAGGTGAGAATGCATGGGCTAAAGATTCGAATTATAGAGGATCTAATTAAGGAGACAATAGAAATGGAATACCACAAATTAAATGCATTTAAAGACAAGTGTCACAAGGAGGAACTTATGTAGATTTTTTCAAGAAAGAGAAGGAGAAATATAGGACAAAATCATTATCCAACAAAGGTTACATGCATGCCGATTTGCCAAGGAAATGGCCTGAGGTATGTCTCCAAATAATGTGTTATATTAATTTAGAAGGTAAACACACCATTCTCTACTCGCATCATTTCTTGATTTTAAACAATTTCAAGGGTCATCTCATCAGTATTCCTTTCTTTCTACTATAATCTTTGCAGGTTTCTATTTTAAATTTCAAGAAGAACCCTACCATATATCTTATCCACCAGGGTCCCATTTTCCTACTGATCAAAAGGGGGGAATTGGTCTGGTTTAAGAACATTTTAAAGGCTATTGATATTAACAATGATAAAGAGGAGTTAGAGGTGGAGGGTGATCAATCCTCAACTCCTAAAGAGGAGAATCAAGGGAAACAGTTGGGGGCTTCTAGTGCCCGTGCATAAAAAAATCACAAATTTGATTTAGGAAGCCCCTCTTTTGCATCTAAAAGAAAATCTACTCTAAGGGTTGATGGAAACAAGGGTGTTAGAGATTCACTTCAAAAAATCCATACCAAAATCACAATCCAAAATCTCCTTTACAAAGAAATCTCAGAGGAATTTGAGAGGTTAAGTAATTTTATCAGTTTTAAAAAATTTATGGTTCATGATGGTAGGACTCCTGAGACTCATATCTCTAGAGAGAACTCTTTCTAGAAGGAAAATGAGGAGGAGAATACCTAGGTTGTTGAGGAAAATCATAAAAGAATCCCCTCACATGGATCTCAAAAGGAAAAACCCAGATAATGAGGAGTAATTCATTGGCAGTCGCACTAGAGTTAAATGTCATAAAAAAGCAAATATAGTGACCAACAAATTGGTCACTTACTTTGAGTCAGAATAACTCTATTTTTACCTATTTTAGGTCAGGTCCTTTTTGATCTATCAATTGAATGTTGGCTAAAGTTTAGTGTAAGTTAGGTTGTTCATCAGGGTGCTTACCCTTATCTCATTTGGGATTTGTTATTTTCTCTCACTTTTCTATATGTTCTCTTTTGTACTGGTTCTGGGTCCCTTCAACCCATCTTTACCTATCAAATAAAAGATATCACACACAAAGATGGATTTCATGTCAGTTCAATGATATGTACTAAAATAATAAGGTATAAACTCAAAAGATAAAATAAAAAAACATTAGATGCATGTGCCAAACATTAGAATCTATATATTGATGTATTTTCCATGGCACATATAGACACCCATTTCATAATTTTAGTGATCCTTGATTCATGTTTTAACCCTTTCTATTACCTACACATTGTCTCAACCCTGCACATAATGAAAACACACTAAGTATCTTAATCCCTTAGTTTATTCTATTTATAGTAAGTTCAATTGTTCAAATCATATTTTATATTTTACATTCAGATTTACGTGTCATTGCCATAATTTATATAACCTTAATAATCCTAAGTTTTATCTTGGTAGTGTCATGCTATTCTGAAATATGGTAGAACATATTGACGATCCCGTTTATAGGTTCTTATAAGATTTCTTTCCTTATTTCTAGGGTTTCAAATTTTTAACTTGGGGTTTTATTTTTAGACCTTATTTAATTTCATCTTCATTGGTTTGAACTTGATGTTTTTATTTTTTTCTTTGGGTTTCATGCTTAATATCTTATTAGAATTTCTTTTATTAGGGTTTTTCCTTGTTTGGCCGATATCTAATCAGGGAAAATTTTAAAGGCTATTTATAGCCTAAGTAGGTTTTCTCAATTTTAAAAATGGTTGATTTTGTGAAAATATACATAGGTCAAATAGCCTCAATTTTATATAATTTTTTTACATGTATTTCAAATCTCCTTATAAATCATATTCAATCCTATTTTGGGACATAGATTCACCATAGTTACTATCCATGTATGGTTTTGAGTCACAAAAAAATAATATGAGACATGTATTGGTTATCTCTAATCATTATGTGTGTGTGTGTGTGTGTGTGTGTGTGTGTGTGTGTGTGTGTGAGAGAGAGAGAGAGAGAGAGCACTTAGGACATAATAAACTTAAGGTAATAATTATATTTTGGTTGAAATGGTTTTTTAATTAAAATAAAAAATATTTGAAAATCTAATTATGGATATGGTTAAAACATTTTGGCATACCTTATTATATAGTTTATAATTTTAAAACTATGAAAATGTTTTGAATATTTTTTTGTGCCATTTATAAAACTAAGTAAAATAAACATGTTCTTCCTTCTAAATGGTTTTAATAACTAAAAAACATAATAAGAAATAATTTTCAAATTGAATGTTTATTTTGTTTCAAGCATTGAATGCAGTGTAGGTGGAATTAAAGCTACGAGATTGAGGTTGAGATCTTGCCCCATTTTTTGTGAATTAGCACTAGCATATTGAGGGGCCCTAAGACAAAATTTAATGTTGTTCTAACACGTCACCTAAAGGATTAATGTAAGTTGATCGAATACATATGTGATGGTTTCTCATTTTTTTAGTCATTTATGTAATCTATTGATGGAAGCGAAGATCTGGGAGTTGAAAGCTTGAGATGAGAGATTAGAAATGATGCAACATAAAATTTCTAAGTTGGTTTACTTATGATTGTAAGGCATGGATTTGTGTTAATTTTTTTTTGAATACTAAGAGTAGTTATTTGCATGCACATTTATCTATCTTGAAATAAATAAATATAATAATAGGTTCCCTAAAAAATCATTTCTTTAAAGATATTTTCTAAAAACACTGTACATTTTGATTTTCTTGAAATTTCCGTGTGTGTCTACAAATATTTTCCTTCAAGAAAGGATTTTGTTTCTTTCAGTCATTTTGACTGCACATCGTTATTCCATTCACACATGTGATAGAAGGTTGATATGTTCTTAAAATTTATGAAATGGATATTTTTGTGTCACTCAAAAATATGGATGAAATGATCATGAGGCTTCATTTCATTTATTCATTTTTTTATTTGTGCATTATTTAAAATAAGTATCTTGCATGCCATTATTTCTAAGAGGAAATCAATTTCTTATTTGTTTAAAAAGTGTAGTAAAGACCAATCAATTAATATAATAAACTGACTATAGCAAAAATTATGACAAAAAATTAGAGTATAGAGTATAAATAATAAACTATGGGGCCATAGGGCATGACAACTATGAAAAGCAAGGATGATATAACTAAAGAAAATATTCAAAACATTTTCATAGTTTTAAAATTAAAAACTATACAATAAAGTATGCTAAAATGTATTAACCATATCCGTATTGCCCTTTCAAAAAAAAATCTTTCAATTTGCCAACCAAAATATAATTATTACCTTAAGTTTATTATGTCCTAAGTGGTCCTTATCATATATATATATATATGATAAGGACCACTTAGGACATAATAAACTTAAGGTAATAATTATATTTTGGTTGGCAAATTGAAAGATTTTTTTTTGAAAGGGCAATACGGATATGGTTAATACATTTTAGCATACTTTATTGTATAGTTTTTAATTTTAAAACTATGAAAATGTTTTGAATATTTTCTTTAGTTATATCATCCTATATATATATATATATATATGAAAATTGAATATTATGGTTTTGAGAAAGCTTATTTCAGATAATGCAAAGTATATAAATAATTTATTTTGACATAGTGGTTTGTCTTCATTAAACATTTTGTTTAAATGTTTGAGGAACTTTTGTTCAAAATGAGTATTTGATTATTTGGCATAGTCAAAATTGGAAATATTGGTTTCAGATTTTTGAAGATAGAGTTGCATATATTATTAGAAATATATATATATATATGAAACTCATAGGGTCATGAATTTTTTATAGATTTGAGTTTCATGTATTTGATTATGGCCTATTTATCATTTTCTTGAAAGTGGCATGAGGATTGTGAAATAAAAAATGGGGTAAGATCTCAACCTCGATCCCCATAGCTTTAATTCCACCTGCACTACATTCAATGCTAAAAATAAAATAAAAAATAGGTTTAAAAATTATTTATCAAGTTTTTTAGTTTTAAAACCATAAAGAAGGAAGAGCATGTTTATTTTACTTGATTTTATAAATAGCGCCAAAGAATATTCAAAACATTTTCATAGTTTTAAAATTATAAACTATATAATAACATCTATCAAAATGTCTTAACCAAATCCATATTAACCTTACAAATATTTTTTTATTTCAATTAACAAACCATGGCAATCAAAATATAATTATTATCTTAAGTTCATTGTGTCTTAAGTTGTCCTTATCACACACACACACACACACACACACACACACACACACACACACACACACACACACACACACCAAAAACAAATGAACATTAGGGTTTTGAGAAAGATTGTTGAATATAATACAAAGTATATAAATGATCAATTTTGACATAGTGGTTTATCTTCATTTTGCTGAAATGTTTAAGGAAATTTTGTTCAAAATGAGTATTTGATTATTTGGCATGATCAAAATTATAAATATTAGTTTTAGATTTTTGAAGATACAGTTACATGTATTTTTATATAAATATATATATGAAACTCATAGGACCAAGAATTTTTATAGATTTGAGTTTCATGTATTTAGTTATGGGTTATTTACAATTTTATTGAAAGTGGCATGAGGATTGTAAAAGAATAATATATGGTTTTCTTAGGGTGGAAGTTATTATTTCAATATGTTTATAAAGAGGATGAAATGATTAATTTTTATGCACAATGATGGTTATATAAGTATTATTTTCATTTTATTTGAAATTGAACAATTTGATGCATTGTAATTTTAAGATCATGAAAATTAAGAAGTATTTAAACTCAACTGTATAAAATGCTTATTTTAGCATAGTTTATTAGATGTCAGGATAGAATCTAGGTTCAAATAATTTAGGTAGAGATGTTTGGAGTCATGATGATGATGAACATAGTGAGGGTACTCCTTCACAGGATATCTCTCGGGGCGGCCAATTTTTTCATGGTCGTAGGACTACTAACACATCTATTAGACCATTTAATCAAGGAACCCATATTTCCTTCCATTTCAATGCCACTAACCCTATCTTTTGGAATGTTCTCAACTCTTTTCCTTATAACTCTTTGAATTTCCATGGAAATAGAGGATGGAAGGGAACACATTGCAATTGTCCTCATAGACAAGGCACTCCAAGTGAGCCCTATCAACACATGGATACTACCATTCAGCCTGATGAGCATAATGTTCCATTACCAAAGCCACCTAAAAATATTCTTGAAGTAACTACAAAATTTCATCCTAATGCAATTTTTCCACTTAACACTAATATTTCATCCTTTGAGCCTGAAAAATCTACTTCTTCTAGCAAGAAATGTTTTAATATCCCTACAACACAACCTATGGATGTCAGAATGTTAAAAAAGGTTAAGTTGGAGGTAGATGATTCAGAAGGGGCCCAGACCCACTTGATTAAACATCTCACTACTTCCATGGAATTTATACAGTACTTGAATGATAAGGGTGCCCCTTTTATAGATTTAGTTTTTGATGTAGACTCTGGTTAAATTTTGGTGTTAAAATTTTTGTTGATACTTGGTACTTATTAAATATTATCATGATATTTTTAAGTATGTTGATATTATTTTTGGAAGTTTTGATATATACATGCTAGTATTTTATATATATAGAATCATATGTTTGAATGGTATACTGAACAATCATGGAAATACACATGGATTTTAATGTTTTAGTAATTAATTTTATTTTAATATAACATTTTTTTTCATTTGTTTATACATAATGGATCATGTTTAAGCCTTGACAAAATCAATAAATAAATGTATGCAACATGATCAAAATTCAAGGTGAGCCTAAGGGAGAGGTTGAAATCAATAATGTTTTTTTGTTATCTTTCATATCCCAAAAATATTGTTCTCCAAGAATATTTTTGTGCAGTACATACAGTAAGATCATAAATAGTACTTAGTATAAATTGAGTCCATGCCTTTTAAAATCTCTCAAAATACTAATCTAAGATCGACCATTAAATGATGATATTTGGCATTGAATTATGAGTATGTTAGTTTGTCATTTTAGTCACTCTTAGTTTGAATAGTGATTATATTTTCCTTTTCATTGTTCTGATTTCATTTACATTTATATTTTTTTCTCTATTAGTTATTTTCATTTCATTTATTTTTCCCTATTTTCTGATATAGATATATAAAATATATATCTAGAGATTGATAAAACACTTTGATAAAAGCAAAAATCTTTCCTTCAAGAGATTGCCTCTTTTATAGGCTTTACTCTGTTGGATATATTAGATTATATTATTTGAAATCTAGTTCACATATACATATATTTGATAATTAAGATATTTAATTTGTGCATCATTCATTACTTGACATGGAGATTATTCTCAACACTAATAAACACACCTATGCACATCTTAGAAACATTTGTTACTTTCTATAATCATTGTTATTCTATAACCATAAAAATAGATATCCAAGGTGTATCAAAATAGTCACTAAGAAATTATGGCATGTCCTTACAAATTTATGTTAGCCCCTATTTCCATGTTTTGAAAGTGAGTTGTGGTTTGGTTCAAGTTTTAATTTATACTAAGTACTACACTATGAAAAGCGAGGATGACATAACTGAAAAAATATATTCAAAATAATTTCAAAGTTTTAAAATTATAAACTATATAATAAGGTCTGCCAAAATGTCTTAACCATATCTATAATCAATAATGACATTTCAAATATTTTTTAATTTCATTTAACAAACTATGACAACCAAAATATAATTATCACCTTAAGTTAATTGTGTCTTAAGTCATAATTGGTCCTTAACACATTTATAAAACCAAGTAAAACAAACATGATCTTTCTTCTATATGGTTTTAATGACTAAAAAACTTAATAATAAATAACTAAATTTATAATTGTAAACTTTTAAGTTGAAATTGCTATGTAATCAAGGCATAAATAACTAGGGCATGTTAAAATAGGTTAATGATATAAATGACTTTACATCCCAAATTCTCAAACCTAATGTATATTTTATTTCTAGCGTTAAATGTGGTACAAGTGAAATTTAAACTACAGGGATCAAGGTTGAGATATTACCCCATTTTTTAGTGAATTTGCATTGGCATATTTAAGGGCCATGACAAAATTTAATGTTTGTCCAACATGTCACCTGTTAAGCACAGAATATACTGAGAGGGGGGGTGAATCAGTATATTATATATCTTATAAAACTTTCCCTTTATCAAATTCCACTTAATCAAACATTCAAGATATGCAATAAAACTCAAACATTAAACATCACACAAGATAGAGAGAAACACCAGATATAACGTGGAAACCTAATGTGGGAAAAACCATAGAGAATCAATCTCAAATATATTCGTGAAAATAAACCAACAGGAGCACCATACCCCTTTGCCGAGTACAAACCTTAGCTACAATTCGGGAGCACCAACCCACAAGAGCTTCAAACCCCTTTTTTGAGCACCAACCCAGCTACTATTTATGAGCACCAACCCATAGGAGCACCAACCCCTTTTGCCAAGCACCAACCCAGCAACAATTCATGAGCACCAACCCACAGGAGCACCAACCCCTTTGCCGAGCACCAACCTAGCAACAATTAGTGAGCACCAATCCACAGGAGCACCTACCCCTTTGTGTATACCACACACCTATCTCTCAATTTTGTTATCTCAACAAATGATAGATCAATACAACATCTCCTTCCTCTCTCTCACCTTTGCTCTTCTAAGCTAGATATAACAAATACAAATCATATTCATCTCTCACAATTGCTCTTCTAAGCTAGATATCACAATATCAAATCAACCTCTATATCTCATATTATAAATGGCTACTCAAGCCTTCATTTATAGCTTTCCAAATGACCTTTGGCCTTCCCCCTTTGTGACCTTTCAATCCTCATCGAAAATGGCACCAATCTTGGATGACCCTTCATATCCAAGCATTTGAAAAGTCATGTGGTGACCCTTCATGACCAAAAACGTCCTTCCCACTTTTGTCCTTATCTTTGGTGACTTTTCATATTCCTTAAAGTGTCCCTTCATGATAAATTCACCCTTACTCTTTTGTCTTCACTTGGTGACTATTGGTATTCCCCAAAATGACTCTTTATGGGAAAATGCATCCCATCCTTTTTTTGTCTTTACCCCGTGCCTCTTTGACTTCTCCATGGGCCCTTATTTTGTCTCATATGCAACCAAAAATATATTCATTAATATTAAATAAATATTAACTCATATTAGCCAAGATATATTTATTACAAACAACATTAAATGCAATGGGGCCTTTATCACCAATAATGTTAAACCTTTGACATCAATGACAATATTTCCAACAATCTCCCCCTTTGTCATTGATGGCAACCTCAATCTTGAAACTACCACATCCTGTCACCTGCATATACCATCATCTAAAAACATACAGTAACTCCCCCTTACTGTAGCAACCTATACATATTCCATGTACCTATTTTTTACACCTGTACATGTACCTGTTATTCTCCCCTTTTAACATCAATGGCAAAGGGCCTACCTGGAGCTAACACTTAGCTCCCCCTCACTTGATGCTAAACATCAATGGCAGGAATTAATAGAAATTATTCCCAACTCCTCTCATCGATCTTTGAGAAGATATCTGATTTTACCTGTCCTTTGAGAATCTGCAATCAACTCATTTGAATATTTTCTTCTAATCTCACAACCTTCTACATGAAACTTTAAGGTGTATCCTTGATCACATATTTGCCTTACACTCAATAGATTATGCTTATAAACATTCTTAGTCTTGGTTCTACCATTATCCAAAATTAAAGTACCTTTTTTGGCTATCTTGGCAGTGGTTTTATCTCTGAATCTCACTGTACCACCATTGATCTTCTTTACTCTTATCTTCTGTCATATGCTTCAAACATCTGCTATCAACAAACCATGGCTGATCTTTATTTCTTACATGCAAAGATGTTTGTACCAACATAGAATCTTCATGTTGTTTCTTTTGCCATGAATATGACTGAACCTTCTTCCTAATGAATGGAGCTTTGAAACTCTGATCCTTCTTCTTGATGAATTGAGCTTTGAAACTCTGAACCTTCTTGATTGAATTTGCATAAGTATCATTCTCCTTCTTTCTAAAACTGTTAGCTCTTTTTCAACATTCTAATTTCTTGTGACCATAATCACTTGAAACACTTTAAAACTTTTAAACACTGCATATGCAAGAATCATTCTAATAGCCTTAACCTTAAGACCGGTGCAAAATTTTCTTCAAAAATCTATTCACTCAAAAGATATACAAATTAATCTTCCAACTCACCTTCTTGTCATGCAACATAGCCAAGACCCAAAAGCATCCACCATGCTTCAATTTTCTTAAAAGTGTCTCCTTGAATCCTAAAAGAGACACCCCACACAAAAGGGTCCTAAAAACAAATCTCAGGAGATTCCCACATCTCCTCTGTTTCTTCCTTGATCTTCTTGTGTTTTTCTTTTAGAATCCGTTTAAGCATGTCTAACCTTTTTGCCCTACTAACCTTATCATTTATGATGTTTTTCATCTTCTCAACTTTTGCAACTTTCTTATCTTGACAAAGCTCATGTTCAAATGTAACAAGAGATTCTTTACAATCCTTCTTATATGATTCTTTATCTTCTATAGCAAGTAATTCATTTTCATTCTTAAACTCAACCTGGTCAACCTTTTCTATTTTAGGTCTCCAAACCTTAATTTGACTCTTCTCATATCTTTTAGGGGCTCTGTAACCTTTGACATACTTTGAATATCTCTTTACTTTATTTTGGCATAATCTAGCAATATGTCCAACCTCATGACAACAAAATCAAACAATATTTCTCATACCTTTTTCCTGAATGTGACTGAGATCTCCCTTTAACTGATTGCTTCTCCTCATACAATCTCTTGCCCTATGACCAACATGATGACAAACAAAACAATGACCATGAAAAGAATTTGAAAACTTGAAAGCATTGCGTTGCCTGATTGGCTTCTTTGATATGCCTGCAAAACCTACATTCTTCTTTCCTTGGACTGATATTTCATGACCTTTCTCAACCTTGATTATAAGCTTCTCATGATTATCCTTTAAAGAACCTAACTCATCCTTTAAATGATTACACTCTTCTTCTTTTGATGTTAAAATTGAAGTTGCAACCTCTAACTAATTCTTAAGATCCTGAATAGATATCTTATTTTCTTTTACTTCTATAGACAACTTAGAATCCAAGATACACACCTATTCTTTAAGAGCTTCAACCACAGATTTCAATTCTTGATTCTCCTTCTTTAGCTGCTTGGCCATCTTATGCTTTTCTTTGATCTACCTTCAAGATGTTAAACCTTTTCTAAAGGATCCTGCTCTGATACCAATTGTTAAGCATGGAATATACTGAGAGGGGGGGTTGAATCAGTATATTATATATCTTATAAAACTTTCCCTTTATCAAATTCCACTTAATCAAACATTCAAGATATGCAATAAAACTCAAACATTAAACATCACACAAGATAGAGAGAGACACCAGATATAACGTGGAAACCCAATGTGGGAAAAAACAAAGAGAATCAATCTCAAATATATTCATGAGATTAAACCCATAGGAGCACCATACCCTTTGCTGAGTACAAACTTTAGCTACAATTTGTGAGCACCAACCCATAGGAGCTTCAAACCCCTTTGCCGAGCACCAACCCAGCTACTATTCATGAGCACCAACCCACAGGAGCACCAACACCTTTTTCCAAGCACCAACTTAGTAACAATTCATGAGCACCAACCCCTTTTCTAAGCACCAACCCAGCAACAATTAGTGAGCATCAACCCACAGGAGCACCAACCCCTTTGTGTATACCACACACCTATCTCTCAATGTTGCTATCTCAACAAATGATAGATCAATACAACATCTCCTTCCTCTCTCTCACGTTTGCTCTTCTAAGCTAGATATAATAAATACAAATCATAATCATCTCTCACAATTGCTCTTCTAAGCTAGATATCACAATATCAAATCAACCTCTATATCTCATATTACAAATGGCTACTCAAGCCTTTATTTATATCTTTCCAAATGACCTTTGGCCTTCCCCCTTTGTGACCTTTCAATCCTTATGGAAAATGGCGCCAATCTTGGATGACCCTTCATATCCAAGCATTTGAAAAGTCATGTGGTGACCCTTCATGACCAAAAACGTCCTTCCCACTTTTGTCCTTATCTTTGGTGAATTTTCGTATTCCTTAAAGTGTCCCTTCATGAGAAATTCACCCTTACTCTTTTGTCTTCACTTGGTGACTCTTGGTATTCCCCAAAATGACTCTTTATGGGAAAATTCTTCCCATCCTTCTTTTGTCTTTACCCCGTGCCTCTTCGACTTCTCCATGGGCCCTTATTTTGTCTCATATGCAACCAAAAATATGTTCGTTAATATTAAAAAATATTAACTCATATTATCCAAGATATATTTATTACAAACAACATTAAATGCAAAGGGGCCTTTATCACCAATAATGTTAAACCTTTGACATCAATGACAATATTTCCAACATCACCCTGGGATTAATAGAAGTTACTTGAATACATGTGTGATAGTTTTCTTAATTTTCTAGTCATTTATGAAAGCTATTGGTAGAATTGAAAGTATTGGTCTAATATAGATACTTACAATTCATTAAACTATAGATACCTCAAATAATTTTGTTATAAAATAATAAGGGAACATCAAAATATACTTATGCATCTCCATAATCAAGTTTAAAACTATTATAGACATATTCTCTTAATCAAACAGAACACAAAATACATGTTTTTTTAATCAAGTATTAGCACTTTTCTATCAAAATTAGAGTCATTCATTATTAATTATCAAAATGCAATATGGATGCATGAATCCATGGAAAATTATTGGGGATCACAAATTTTGTTGTCCTTCCTTGATCAACCTCAAATTTTAGATGCCTAAATTTCAAATTCCAACATGTCAATTCTCTCCATTATGTTCTTGATAATTGTTATTTACATTATCTTCAAAAGTTATTGGACTCGGATCTAGTGTTACATAACTCTTTTAATATAGTGTGTTTGATGAATTATTAGTCAATTCTCTTCTTTCTAATGTAGAATGCCAAATTGTCAAAGTTCTATCAAATAGAAAATCAAGGACATTGTATCTAGTTGTAAAGAGCCTCAAGCAAGTCTCTAAATTCTTGTCAATCTTGTTTATTGACTTTGATTTTAAAAATGATAATGTACTAAAAAATCTCTCATATTTTATTGAGCCCAAAATCATTATTTGATATAAACTAACAAGATTAAAATATTATGAGATATCATCAAATAGTATTTCAATCAAACTTAAGGTAGTCCATAGTCTAGTGATTGATCCATCTTCGAAAGCATGGTCCAAAACTTTAACTTGTTATAACATTGTTGTAGTAAATTGAATAGATTGCTCCCTTAGATTTGGCAAATCTAAAATGCCTTTAAATTATTCACCATTTAATTTTACACTCTTACATAAGTGTTCGGCTAGGGTCTAGATTGTATTTTGAAAATTTGATGAGCTAACATTTTTCTAATATTGAGGGTACACCAAAGCCATGGATTCTAATAGTTCATCTTAAGGAAAATGATCTCTAATATCTGAAGAGAGACATTTTTCAATCTCCTTCAAGGTGGACCTTACAAAGGATACAACCTCAAAGAATCAATCCCCTCTAACATGAACTTTTTTTAGTCTATTAGATCAACCAATTGTGTGAAAAGTGTGAGTTATGGTTCGTACTCAATTTATACTAAGTAATGCACATAAAATTACCATATATACTGCATAAAAAGAGCCCTAGAGAACCATATTTTTGGGAAATAAAGGATAAAAAAAATATTATTGATTTCAACCTCTCCCTCAAGCTCATCTTGAATCTTGATCATGTTACATACATTTATTTACTGATATTAGCAAGTCTAAAACATGATTAACTAGCTAGAAGACTTGTTGGCATGCTCTGGTAGTCTTCATAGCTATTGTATACAGACCTAATAAAGAATATATAGATGAATCGATTGTGAGGATCATGTTTTGAAAACACAACCAACCATAGAAACTACAGTGAGGTTTTCATATTTTACTTTATTTTTAAATTTATAAGGTAATAATTATACTTTGGTTGGCATGATTTGTTAATTGAAATAATGCTTTTTTTGAAAGGCCATTATTTATTATGGATATGGTTAAGACATTTTTGTAGACCTTATTATATAGTTTATAATTTTAAAACTATGAAGATGTTTTGAATATTCTTTTAGTTATGTCATTCTCGCTTTTCATAGTTGTCTTGCCTTATGGACCCACAGTCAGTTTATACTCTATATTCTAATTTTTGTCAAATGTTTTTCTATACTCATTTTATTATATTATCTAGTTTTTATTTACAACATACTTCTTTTAAACAAACAAGAAACTAATTTCATTGGATAAATAATGGCATGCAAGACACTTATTTTAAATAATCACTAAGAATAAACTAACTAAATGCAATCAAGCCTCATGATCATATTGTATTTTGTTTTTTAATTTTTAATGAAATAATTATGTTTTGGATGGCATGGTTTGATAATTGAAATAAAAAAATATTTGAAAGGTATGGATATGGTTAAGACATTTTGGCTGACCTTATTATATAATTTTTTATTTTTAATCTATAAAAATGTTTCAAATATTTTTTTAGTTATGTCATCCTTGATTTTTATAGTTTTATTTCCCTATGGACCCATAGTCAATGTATACTCTATATTCTAATTTTTTATCACTTTTTTATATACTCAATTTATTTATTATATGGTTGGTCTTTTGATATACATAGGTATGTACTCAATTTATACTATGTTGTAATTGTACTTCCCATGACCATACTCCTCCATATGATTATAGATTGGATCATGTGCAGAATACTAACCCTGGTCATCCCAATTTAAGAAATTTTCCACCTATTTGTACATCTCTTACATCATATTATTACCCTCCATACATCCTTAGTCCATATTGGCCCTTTTGCATGCAAGACAAGGCTTCTAGAGACCCCTTAGGGCCTTTCAGGAACCTATTGACCAACCTAAGTCTTTATTTGACCCAGACCACAGATTATGTGAAGGAAACCCATGGCCTAGCCCACATTTTTCCTTCACCAAATCCATAGCCTAGGCCGTGGCATAGGTAGAATGTGTTCAAAAATGCTGGTTTAGGCCCAAATGGTCAAAAATAACTAGTTTTAGGTCTTTTAGCAGATTGGGGTTGAGATATATGCCTCATTATCATTCATTTGAGACTCTCTATTCTCTCTCCACACTCTCTCTTGATTCTTCTTCCCTCTCTAAAATCTCATTCCTTGTTGAATCTCTCTTGATTCATTCTTGAAACTCTTGAGATTGACTGGTGATAGAGGATCCCATATGCTACTACACATTTTCTTAGAGACTCCATTACTACTCTCATTTATTCCTACCTCCTTGTGGCTTGCTTATAGATTATAAATTTAGCATTGCACTTGATTTGTGCACTTGGTTAGAGATATTACACCATTACAAGTTCTCACTTCACTTCCTCCTTTGCTCTTAGCTTTTGGTTTGGACTTCAACTTGCACATAGCATGGTCTTCCTCCTACATTGTTTCCTAGCTTGGATTCTTGGTTGGTAGAACATCTACACATATTTTTTGATCTATCTTAGGGAACTTTGCTATGAAAATTTCAACTCAATTGTTTTGTGTAGTATATATGCTAAGGTTTGATATGTTTTGGTGATTTAAATTGTTTTATGCATTGTTTAGAATAGTTTTTGAAATTTATGATTTCATATGTGGTTACAAGATATCTTCATTTCTTGAAATATTTACCATCACATGTTATGATTGCATTGGAAACATTTATATTACATATTAGAACTCTATATGCTTAAAACTAACTATACAACTAGCTTAAATAGTCTCCCTGCCTTGTTAAATTAGAACATTGCATTGTTAGAAAATAATAGTGTTGAATTCGAAACATAGCTCAAACCTAGACTAGGCATGCTCTTAAATCCTCTTATTAAAAATGTCCTTATTGATTAAAATATCTTTCATTTGGCCTAAAAGTGCGTTAACATCTATATTTACATTTCATTTGGTATCTCTCTTTATTTGGTATTGTTGTTTCCATAATTTATATGCAATAAATAATCTAGTCTTAGCTACTTATTTTACTATGGTTGGATCTGTTAGAGGTACTTGCATACTTTATGTGTTTATTAGTGCTATCTCCAACCTAGTTTACAAGTCTATTTATAGCTTGGTGAGAGCTGGTGAACCAAATAGCCACTATAGACCTCTTGTATCCCATAGAACCCCTGAGCCTTCTAGCCTCTTTATGGTTTGCTTTAGCACCCTATCAAACACTGGAGGTTACATTCAAATTCTTAGAGATACATTTTGGCATGATCGATGGGACCTCACATATGGTTTCACATCATTTATATCCTTTTTAGAGCTCTTTTATCTAATTCCCCTATATTAGTTATTTATCTTTACTTTCAGCTATGTTTTGGCTCTTACCTTGGTTATTTTTTCCTGCTTTAGTTTTTTGTCATCCTCCTTGTTGGTTGTCCATAATTTTGCCTTTTCTATTGTCTTCTATGTTTCTCATGCATCATTTCATCCATGTCCCATCTCCCACCCTTGGGATGCCAATCTTGATAGATTTAGGGTCTCATCCCTTAGCTCACTAATGAGCAAGACACATTTGTAATAGAATATCATAGACACCATAGAATCCAAGAGCTTTCCTTGACCTAGCATGGTAGTCTGCAACCTCTCATGTTTGAATGGGAAGAATATTGGTAGGACTATAACCAATAAACTCAGTCTTTTTTCACCAATTTTATCTTCATTCCTCTAAGGATGTTTCATCTCAGCCTCAATCTATGCTTCATTTACTCATTTGAGGTGATGAGGATCCCCTTGCATAACTAGGACCTAATAAGTTATTTATGATCATTAATGATTACCATAGATGTCTTTGGGTAAATGAAGTGCTTCCTTCTCCCCCTAGGAGTCATAGGCATGCTTCCTCTAGAAATAGAGGTTGTACCCACTCAATCTTGAGTACTTTAACCAATTCTCATATGAGTTCTCTGCTTCTTTCTTGGTTGGAGACTCTAGAGCAAGAACATCCTCATATCCATGTTATGGTTCATAGGTATTCTAACACAGTGAGGTATCACCATCTTGGGGTTCCTCTCACCCTCCTAGATCTTCTTATAGACACTAAAAAATTGCACATAATGGTTATAGAGTTAAAACTAATGCCTAGACCACCTCGAGACCCCCTCAAGACCCTTCTACAACCATTCAACCACAAACATTAGTTAGGTTAATTAACTAGGTAACTGGCTAGCTAACCCACCTTCAATAAACTTGACCTTTATCCTTGACCATCGATGGTCATCCTAACCATCAATGATTAGGCTTAACCACTAACGATCAGGTTCCAACCACCTGAATAATTAAACTCTAGCTCAGCTATAACTTCTTTTTTTATTTTTAGCTATTTATTTCATGTACAAGATCAATGCATGTTGATGCTAAAAATAAACTGCTTGTTGAACATTTTTGTTGATCTGATTATTTCTCCTCTCTTTTCTTCCTATAAAAAGATAAGAGGAGGTGAAAAGGGATCAATCAAATCATGTAGAACTAGAGCCATCAGAGGTCATCAGCAACCATCAACAGACTCTTTCATTAGAACTTATTATACAAGTATTCTTCCAATAAACCAACAATGAGTATGATATAAATCTAAAGTGTTTTTTCTCATTGGTCAATAACCAAGTACCATTACTCCACTGGAATTTATCTAGGCTCCACTAATAGATTTATCAACCACTCACCTCAAAAACAAAAAATAAATTTAAGTATTTGTTTTTTAGTGATTAGTTCTTTTGTTCCTATCCTAACCAACCTCTGACCCAGACCCACCTTTTAGAATCTTTTTTGCATCCCCATCAACTCAATTTTTTGAACCAACCTAAAACCCAAGGTAAGTGTCGATGGTCACCCTAACCATCAATGTTTATCCATAACCACTAATGATTATCAACTGCTCATGGTCACCCTAACTACTGATGGTCACCCTAATCACTAAGGGTCATTGTGTGACAAATAAATAGCAAGTTATTTTCATCCATCAAACCTCAACCAAATCCCAATTTCAGACCCCCCACCCGATTACAAAGCCTCACCCTATTCTCTAGACCATGCCTGATTCATTTATCATTAATAACAAACTATTTATTTCTATAATTAGTCAAATTCACCTATTCATTTATCAAGCACTTCTTGTATTTAATTCAGTATTTTTGATTATTTATGCAAGTAATTTGTCTTTCATTTTTAGAACTTCATTATTCAAAATTATGGATTGACAGCCTCTAAGAAAGATCATGCTTCTTAGATCTAGATTGATAGGAAATCTACCATACTACCTAACTAATCAACCATCTCTTTATTTCTTTTTTATCTATAGGTCATTCCTCCCAAGCCAAAGAGGAGTATCTATAACCATCTGGATCATGGAGCACAAACCAAATCTAGGTTCTTCTAACCTCACCCTTATTTTAGGTTTTACAACTTTCTTCTTAAGAAATAAAGAAAAATTTACATGAAAAAATTTGGCACACTTGGTGGGACCCTTGAGTCTTTTCTTGGGTTCATAGTTGCATCTAAGTTCTTCTTATTGTCTTTTTTCTCATATAATGAAATCAAAATTTCATTTTGGCCTTAAAATTGATTGCATCCATTATTTTTTTGCTTATTTTAACTCACATGGATTAATTAATTAAGTGAATAAATCATAGTTTCACTCTTATCACACACATAAGACCAAACCACTTACACTTACTCAAGCATAAAAACATTGACATAAGGCTTGACTGGGATTTCATCACCTAATAATCACCTTTCCTAGCCATCCTAACATGGATTTTATCACCAAGGAGAGAACCAACTCAACTCTATAGTTGTGTATAATCTCTAGCAATTGGTATATCTTGGATAAGTACCTGACACCCTTATCGTTGTGGTGTGTGAAGTGGGGAGGTAAGATTTTATATCATGCCATGTACTGATTTCCAATATAATCCCTTTGAGAGCCTAAAGACAAGCTAAAACCAACCATAGACCATTTTTCTAGTACCCACTCTATAATCAAAGTTTAATCACACAATTATTAAAACCCTAAGGCATAATCCACAAGATACACTTAAAATAACCTTAGGATCTAACATGCTTTAGTGTGTTTTTCATTGCCCTGACTTTTTCTTGTCTTCTCTTTGTTTGAGTTATGAGATTACTTGTATCTTCTTCTCTTATTTATCTACATGGTTTTAACTAGACAACAACTAAGAAACCAAGCAAACCAAGATTCACCTCTTAATCACCCAGCTTCTTCTTCCCCCTCATCCATGAAGTACATCTTAGATGCAAAGATTTATCCCTATCCCTATAGAATTCCTTCCATCCCTCGAATGATTTTCCAAGGTGATGTGAATTTCATCACCTTTCTAGATAACAAACCCATATCCCTCCAGCATTACCTTAACACCATATACCACCATACCCCTACTTTAGTTCCACCTATTGACCCATCCTATGGCATGCCATGCCACCTTATGGGTGACACTTTTATTGCCACCATCTCCACCCAATCTTTAGTTACCTAAGCATCATCCTCTACCAATAACCCTACCAATACCACCATATAAAACTAACCCACTCAACCAAGTAACACCCAAATGCCTTCTTCACTAACTAATAACCCTCTTAGTATAAGAACAACCCAACCTTTTGGCACTAGTATTTCTCTTACAATAAGAGTACCCCCTACTAGTGTTACCATCATTCTTCTTGTTCCAAATCCACCTACCTCTACTCCATTCCAAATTTTGGTGGTTCCCATACCTTTTATCCTTCCACCCATCAGTTCCAAGGTTACACCTACCCTATATCTACTAACCCAACCATACCTCCTACCCAACCTATGTTAATCTCTTAATATGTGCCTATTGCACAAAACCTGAGATACATCTCTAACCCATAAGGGTATATACCTCTACCTTCCACCCAACCACCTATCTCCATGTATTCATATGTGGTATCATCCCAACCACCCATTTCCACATACCAACATGTGGTAGCTTCTTAATCCCCCACCAGCTACCCATATGTTACACCTACCCAAACCCAACATAGTCTACCCTATAACTATGGGGGTACACAACCATAAATGGAACTTGTCAAAATGTTAATGGACAAAATGACTATTTTATAATCATCTATCTCTGGTGCCCATAACCTCTTAACTTACAACCAAATTTGTAACAAAAAAATTCATCCATTCATCCCTAATCAACATTATCCTCCTTAATGGGAACATCCAACATCATCTAAGAACATTTAGGCATTCTTTCTATTTGATCACCTATGATTATGCTCTCTTTCTCCATACATTTCCCATGTCTCTATCAGGTCTGGCACTAGATTGGTACAGTGCTATTATAAAACACTCCCTCTTTTTTTTTGCCCAACTAGCTTGGATTTTCTTAGATCACTTGTCTATAAACATCTGTAAGAAAGTTTCCATCACTGATCTCTACTCCGTTTGGTAATTTGATGATGAATCTATTACAAACTTCATATCCCATTGGATTAGTTTTATAAATTAGCTCTCTTTCTCTTTTCTCCAACCTAAATTGATTGAACTCTTTACTTAGGCTTGTGCCAAACACATTTCCTCTACTTTATGGGTTCAAAGCTTTAGGACCTTTGATGAAGATTTCACCATGGCATAAAAATTAGAGAATAGATCCATTGATGAGGGGAGGTTTAAATTGAGAACAATAATTCCACCTTCAAATCAAATGAGACTCCCTCTTCCAAACCTAATAATCAAACCAACACTAACTCTTAAAATAAGGGAACCACAAATGTGGTTGTCCTTAAGACCACTCCTCTGCCCATTGTCAACCAATCCAAATTTTTTAGTTCCTCTAATCAAAACACTATAAACCTAAAGCAAAATAACCAAAATCAATTTACTCTACTAGAGGAGTCATGTGCTTTGATCTTAGATAAAATTTTAAAGCCAAACAACATACAACTCCCACTGATCAAACCTCTACAGTAATTTGATTCTTTGTCCTATAAATGGTTGGTATAAGGAGAATGAATTGTGTGACTTTCACCATGTTATTGGACATGATGTTAGTAGGTGTAATACCTTCAATAACATCATTTAAAACCTCATTGACAAGGAAGAACTTATGTTGGATAACCCCAACACACCCCCAAATCAATCGCTTGACATCTTTAGATATCCATTTCCCAACCATGCCCCTTCCACAAACAATGAAAACAATCGAGTAGAATCCTCTCAAAACCATGAAGTCCATATTGTTAGTGTAGTCCTTAGTCAACTCATTGTCAAGGATTCCATTAATGAAACCACCTTTCCTATCCCTTTGCTTATTGAGGTAGTGGAGTCATTCTCCATTCTTTCAAAAAATAAAACTTAGAAAATAATCCCTACACTCCTCCGCTCATTGAGGTATTTGAGCCACTAACCCCTCCTTTGGAAGACATGCCAAAAGAGGTAGCCATTACCACCATGTCCTTTTCTTCCATTATACAGTAATCTGCTCTTCTTTTGGAAATCACCCCTAAAGAAGTGATCAATCTACCCACCTCTCCTATAGGAGACTCATCTTCTAAAACCTTGTTGATGCCTCTATGTATATCACAAGTGCTCTTAGTGTTTAAGAACACTTCTCATTTTATAATTCTAAGAATTCATAGCATGAGTAGAAGGTTTTAGCAATCTAGTTACTTGTGGTGAAATAAAGGTAGAGCAAATTAAACTATTCCACAAATTTATATTGATTGGTGGTTATGATCCACCATAGTCCTTAATATTTGTGAATTTTGAATCATCTATGCTAATATCAGTGAATTATGATCAAAGTTCTACACTAAAGACCAATCTAGATGAATATTTACAATGAGATCTAAACTAAAGTGATTTGATTAAATAAAGGATCGAAAGGAAGGGTAGGGTAGAAATAGAGTGTGTGATTGCTTATCTTTGCCTTAAACACGATAACAAGGTTTCACTTTCAACTGAACATGCATTTAACCAACATATAAAGGCAAGTAGCAACTGCTCAAATTACACCATATACTAAGCAAGCATCTAAGGAAAACATGAGAGAATACAAGTATGAATTGACTTTACTTTAAAGGTTTATTGTTGCATTCAAATAGCATTTACACATCCTAATGTAGAGAAAATAAAATGAAAAAAATCTTGAGAACATTCAACTAATCTAGCTTCAAAACAAATTAGCTAACGTGTATCAAAGATGCATATTCAAAATTCATAAAACCATTCAAATTCAAGACTTAGAACAAGCAATTGGGAGATAAACCATGTAACAATTAATACAAATAAACTTGGACAAACTTTTTAATATTCTTTACTTATATTAATTGCTCAAAAGTATATAAGTTTTAGCTCAAAACTCCCTCCCTTTATGAAATGGTAATACTGCCTTTTATATAAAACTTATGCAATATATCTATCAGTCATAAGATTACACATGTACAAAGATAAGGACATTTAACCTTCTTCATAGTTATAGAATACACTTATCTTTCCAAAATGAACTGACCTATAGGAAAATATACTAAAAAACTAGCATATACCTTTATAAAAGATTATTTCACATTTAAATATTATAATGCTTAATAAAATGGAATATTAATTAACTGGTGGGCCCTATGCTAAAGGGCCCCCTTGTTGCTCTTGAATAATTTACATAGCCCTTTAATGTTGCTCATTGACAATTTCTAAATCAACAGCTAGCTTTAAGAGGTAGACATCCTCTTGATCACCCAAGTCATCAAAGTCCCTATCATTTTTTACTATGGCCTCTTTGATGCTCCTAGCTTCGGTAGTCTTCTCCTTAGCAGTGAAGATCATGCCCAAGACTTAGTTGTTGTCAATTATAGATTAACCTTGGATTTTGGTCCTAACTTCTTGAATCACCAAAGTGGCTTTGTACTTGTACTCCTCATCAGCAATGATGCCCAGGGAGGTAGACTTTGTAGAAACGGCCAACATGGTACCAAGGCATTATTTGATTATGTCCATCATCTCCTTGTCATCCCTCTAGAGTCTATCTAAGCCATTTGACCAAGCACTCAAATTTTGAATCTTATCAACAACTATCCCTTATATTACATTCAAGTGGGCTAGGCTAATGGTTTTGAAACCAAGAATCCTACCCTCAATTAGTATGTTGATCAGCTCCCTTATCTTGTTCTATGCATCCCGCCATTGGGCCACCAATCCTTTATCCACTTTACTTTGTTGGGTCAACGCATCTTGCCTCAAATTCATTAACTTTAAGGAGTCAAACATGCTAAAGAAAGATGCCTCAAACATCTTTATAATTACCTCTAGGATTGATAAGATAGTTTGTGTCTCTAAATTCTCCTTTTCTCTTTCTAGGTTATGTATCTTGTATTTCATACCCCTGATACCTACCTTGAGTTGAGCTGAATGAGCATTAGCTAGTCCCTCTATGTCTTCCTCATGGATAGGATGTTCATTGGGCTTCTACCTCTAATGGGAGTTAGACCAATAAATGGCTCAACTCTCTGGAATGTGAAATCCTCACCTCTCACCATGGTCTTTTTAGTGGTGACCCTTTCCAATCCTACTATTTTTTAATTGAAATGCATGTAGGTTGATGAATATATGACTTTAAGAGGTTATGGTACCCCCATCTTTGTGTTACTTGAAGCTCCTAAAGTGTCCATTTATGTGCCACTTGATCTTATTGTGGAAACTATTCTCTCAACCTCCTCCTTCATCAAAGCCAATATTTATGGTTTTACTTCATCATGAATATCAATCTGAATTATTTGAATCATGGCTGATGAGTGGGCTAAAGTGGTAATCTTCTATATTTTCCCATAAATAAACCATTTATGGATAATTGGTCGATCAATAGGGTATTCATCATTAAATAAATTGACATCACTCATGGGGTGGGAAAGGTCAACTTGGGCTTCTTTTTCCCAATTGGGACCATTGTTAATTCAGCTTTCCTTTTGTGTGGCGGTATTATTAGAACTAGGTCCAAAGCAACTTCTTTCCATTTGTATTCTTCTACTTCCTTAGCCTAGTCTTGTGGTTCCTCAATTTTCTATTCTTCATCTGACCCATATGCTTTATCAAACACCTTAAGTGCATCCTCTATTATTTCATCAAATTCTAATGCAATCATATCTAGATACTCTATTGGAGACACTAGTCTTTCAAGTGTGGCTAAAGATGATCTTCTTGAGGTTTCTCTTCCACCTTCTCTTTACTAGGTCCCTATATTATTTATGCCTAGGGTTATTGCAGTGGTTGCTCTAGATGGGGCCTATAAGAGGGTCCAGGCAATAAATGATTCTCTAAGGGTCCCATTTTCCATATCTCACCTAGTGGTTTTCCATCTCCCCTAGCCAACCTAGGCTCAAGCTTGATCTTATGCCTTTTTAATTTGGATAATACCTCTGAGAAACCAGAGGCCTTGATGTATTAAGGGTCATGGACCCTGGGTTGATGCTCATATGCTTTATTTCTAGTTTTGGACATTAGATGTTTGGAGACCATCCCATTAGGGTCCCATCGCCTCAAATCATCTTTTTATAGGGTGAATGAGTCCCTATGTCTGGAAATAACATTCAATGTTCCTAATTTTGTAACATAAATTTTTTGATTGTCAAAGGAAAGGGATGGGGAGGGCCTTTCCTTTTCTCCTTGTAAAATTCATCTATACTATGAAGAAGTTGGTAAGCCACTTCTTGTTATACTATCTCGGTGGGCACATAGATAAGTAACCTATAGGGATGTGTCAAATTCCATTCAATCCTTATTACTATGTAATCTAGGTAGAACCATATATCCCCTATCAATTCCATATTTTTCTTAACCAAAGGGCTGACCCTACTCATGGGGATTCTTGTGATGGCTTCCACTAGAGCTAGATAGACACAATCACAAATGAACTACATGTTGTGTATGTATTTGAATATGTGAAGTTTGGAATAATGATGGGAGATAGTGGCTCTTTCATCTGGTGACCAATTATTAATGTTTGGGATATTGGTGGAGGCTAAAAGGGTATCAAGTAAATAGGACATCATGTAAAAGTGATTATTGGCTTTATTTTTGATGTCTGTCAATTATGAATTCAAATAGATATTAATCATCTCATCCAGTGGGGGAGTGTGTCCCTTCTCAACCATGAATTAAACATAAGACACCTAACTTTATCAATATGTGTAGTGGAGGGGGCTTCACATAACCTATTCAGCAAGGTCATAATTATCCTAATCCCCTCCCTAAATTAGATAATTTATATTTTCCCTATGGGATCCTAAATCAACTAGTTCCCAGTAAGTAACCATGGGGCCAAGATTGTGTTTAAGTTATGCTCTCTATTCCACTTTTTAATGGTGGTCAAGTCTATTTGGGTTTTACATAATTTATAGTAGCTCTAAAAATTAAGGGGGGAAATGTATGTTATTATATTAAATCTATACACATGGATAATTTGATCATTCTCAATTGTATAATCCTATAACAGAGGAGCAAGGACATTGATGCAATGTAATACCTTAGGCTTGGTGGTAGCATAGTGGAGGCTAGCCATCTAGATAGAGACTAGGTCATGGTATCTCTATAGGATGGTTGCATTCTTCTATTCTTCTCTTATAAGAGATTACATCTCCTTGATGGTATAAAAGATTTCAAACTAGTTCTTATTCCCATTGTTTAAATTTTTAGTATATAGGTTTGTATCCTTAAAGATTCTTCCCTTATTATCTAAGGTTAGATATAACTCTGTCTCATCCCTTTGTTATTGTCTACAAGCTTCCATGATTATGGAAGTTGTAATTACTTACCAATGAATTGCAAGTAGCCTCTACGTCAATTCATTCTTGATCATATGGCCATTTAACTCTTCATAGTTTGATTGAGATCAATCCAAGTTTGAATTAGGGCTTTTTAACTAGGGCTTTTTTGAAGCTTTAATGGTGATGGCAATTCAGACTTAGACTCATTCATGTCTTGGATTTGATTGAGACCTAGGCCTTTATAACTTTGCCTTTTCAAGCACACAAAATATTTAATTTTATCATTTTATGCTTGCATGGCACTCATGTGGCATCCATTTGACAAATTTCATGACATTTTTCATAAATGCCTTAAGGGACTAGCCGTTGTCTTTTAAAAATCCCAATTTTCCTTCATGTCATTGGCTCTTTATTTATAGATCAATGTGGACCATTGATCATGATCATGGGGCTTGAGATTCATTGGCTACTTTATGTCAAGCCTTGTGCTTGTGCCACTTGGCACCTTTACAGGCCTTTTGGGCTTTGCATTTTGTACCAAAAATATGCATTTGCCATGTGTCAATCCTGTGGGCCTTTAGGGGCTCATTGAAAAGTATCTAACAGTGTTCTTTCATCCAATCATCTCTTATCATCAAGCATAGACCATTGATCTTAATCTGATTATATGCCCATGATTGGTCTGATGAATCAAATGTCTTAGATTTATCAGGTCTTTTTACTCTGTTTGATCAATTCTCATGATGAAGCATGAGTCATTGATCCTGTAAAGGGGTGAGAAATTTAATTATTTTCATGACATAAGAAGGGAATTAGGCTTAAATAATTTATACTAAGGTTTATTTTATGTTTAATAAACATGTCATAAACATTAGGCTAAAATATTTTAGGCTAAGTTCTTCGAAATGCATATAATAGTGACTTAGGCTAAATATTTTAGGCTAAGGTTTATGTTGTATCAATAAACACAACATATAATTTAGGCTAAAATATTTATGCTAAGTTCTTATAATACACCCAAAGGGGCCCAAATAATAAGTGGTCCAAATGTTAGGTTTTATCCTAGGGTTTTATTGTATCAATAAACACAATAAAACCTTAGGTTAAAAGATTTTTAAACTAAGTTTTATGTCACAAGGACCTTTTAAAATAAGACTTAATATAAGTATTTAGACTAAGGTTTACTGCATTTAAACAACACAATTGGAACCTTAGGAAATAGACTAAGACTAAGTCTATGTCTTCATATATTTATACTACAAGAGCATTTTATTATTTGCAATTCAAAGATCTCAAGTGTTTGATCATTTTCTGAGAGGTCCCATTGATTTGCAATGCAAGCCATAAGATTTTAGAAATATTTTGGAGGATATCCTTATGTCTAAGAAAAATAATTGAATATCTTAAATTTGATAGTCTCATGGATGTCAATGATGGCCTCATGGATGTCAAATGATGATCGCGAGAATGTCAAATTTAAGTTAGTGGATCATTAGTGTTGACGGGTTTAAAGTTGATGATCCCATGGACATCAATGACGGTCTTGCAGATGTGAAATAATGATCATATAAATGTCAATTTTAATCTCATGAAATCCTTTTAGTCCATAGACCTTGGATTTGATATGCTTAATTAGATCAATATCCATGATGAAACATAAATCATTAATTTAGATCCAAACAGATGCACACTATTGGTTCAATTTAATGTGTGGGACCCTTTATTATCAATTTTGAATGTAAGAGTGCCACATGGTATCTCTATGGACCTTCTTAATCTTTTGACTTTCTAGCACTATGTTTGCTCTATTGGATTAATTCTATGTGAGTAGCCATGGACAGTTGATCTATATCCTTACACTTGATTGGTTCCTTTCGTATATTGAATTTGTACCATAAGTTTTATCCTAAGGTTTCATTGTATTAATAAATACATTAAGAACTTAGGGTAAAACCTAGGCTAATTTTATATTTGATTCAAGGGGCCCTTTAAAGTTTAATGATGATCTCACGTCATCATATTATCCATTATGCTTAAATGTGGATCATTGATTGTGATCCTGGTGATCTTATAGGACTCATCTGATGGATCAAATGTTTAGATTCATCGAGCTTCCAACGCTCAATCAAATCCATTTCTTGCAATGAAGCAAGAGCCTCTGGATATGTGAATAAGTAATGTGTTTAAGTTAAGATACAGGTAAATATAAGAACTTAGGCTAATTTTTTTTACTGAGGTCTTGTTCATGTTGATAAATATGAATGGGGCCTTAAGGTTAATACTTTAGGTTAAGTATATAAAAAAGGGGAACATGCTAAAATAAAATACCCTAAAAACATAAACATTATACCGTGCTTAAACCTGAGTAGAAGGGGGAAATTAAAAGGGGACCAAACATGATTTTTAGGCTAAGATTTAGTTGTGTTGAAAAACATGACCAAGTCTTAGCATAAAAATTAGGTTTAAGTCCAAAATTGATTCAAATCATTCCTACCAAATTTGTTCCCACTAAAATTTGAATCTGACTTAAGATCTAAGTTAGGGTTTGTCAAAGGAGGGTTTCATCACATGAATCCAATTATGATCTATCATAAATTCAAGACTAGAAAAAGTCTAAATATGATTAATCTATAAATTTCAAACATGATCCATAAGAAAATCCATGAAACCTACAACTTAAGACATGAGGATCAACTATTAGCAACATTAGGAAATTTTTAAATAATACCATAACCAAATGGACTAGTTTCATCAAGCGTGGATGATCTTTAAATCCAATAAAGAGCAGAATATCAAGCTTTTAGTGTTAGGGTCCAAAATAATCACAAGGGTCCTTATTTTTCAAAAATGGGGGATATGTTGACCTCAATAAACCTTATAGCCTTTGATTTAGGAATAGGATGAGGTAACCACTTCTCTCCCTTCACCCATGGGTTTGACCTTTGAGCTCAGTATTGAAGGGATCAAACCCATCTATAAGCCCTTCTCTAGACTGGTTCAAAACTTGCAGTACTTATCTCAACCCAACTCAAATCATGCACCATTTTGGCACCATATAAGACTTCCTTACTAAACCAATCAAGAACCTCCAACCACACCAATATCATCCCAACCTTATGTTTCCACCATCGAACCCACTTTTACCATAATTGAACCATTGGAAACCTCTATCAACCAAACCATACGTGGACTATTCAAATAGACCCTCCTTAAAATAACCAAGCCACCTTTTACCATCTCAACTAAGCCTACCAAAAACCTTAGCATATTCCCTATTTATGACCTTACTCACCTCTCATTGAAATTCAAGTTAACTCCACCAAACCCACTAAAAACCCCAAACCAAGCTAACAAAGAAGGGAAGAACACCTAAGATTATGCAAACCAAAACTCTCCCTCCCCCTTTCACTTTTCCTTCTATTTTAGGACCTCACTCTTCTACCATGGTAAGGAAACCAACCATCTCAAACAAGACCCAAATCCAACCACCACTTTTGGTTACACCATCACTCCTACTTTCATCCTCACCTATTTTCACCAAACCTTTTATAACCAAACCACCTACTTCTCAGGCATCCACCCCAACAGATTTTGCCTCCAAGCAACCTATACCAAAACCATCTACTAATAACTCTCCTTCACCCAAATCTCTTACCATCAAACCCACTCCTAAAAGGGTTTCACCTCAACTATTAATCCTAAGACTTCCATGCCTTTGCCACCTTTGCCTAAGTCTTACTCATCCATCCACCTTTCTACCTATTAGACCATTTGAACCACATAGTCCTAAACCATCTTGATATAATGATAAATTAGTATGCTCATAACATAGGATACATGGGCATGATACTGAGAACTATAAATCTCTCCAATTATTATCCCATCAGCTATATCATAAGGATGACTTATTTTTAGATGAACCTCCCATGAGATCACCACTAATCCAAGAACCAAGAGGCATCAACCAGCAATTACCTACTCCTCCACTCTCACCTCAGAGTAAAGAGGAATCGAAGCAATCCTCTATCCTGACTCCTCCTTAAATTCATATCATCTATGTGGTCACATGATCACAGGCTCAACCAAAGGATAAGGGAAAATCAAATTTTTCCATTCCATATACATATCCCTCTTCTACTACCCAACCACCTTTACCTTCAACCAAACCCAAAGTGTCCATCTTGGGACCCTCTCAATCCAATCCATCTAAATCAATAGAATGAGTAGTTCTAAACTAGCTTCACAAAACACTGGTGAATATGAGTTTGTGTGAACTGATAAATACCTCACTCCATCACCGCTAACTAATGATAGAGGCTTTACAATCCATAGATATCTAGCTATAAGACCCACAACCTCTAATAGCCTTTATTGAATCTCTTCAACTTTCTAACCTTATTACCTTCAAAGATTCATAAATACCCTCCATCTATCCAGATAACCTAGATCCTCACCTCTTCATTATCGCATACATCAACCAAACCCACATCAAGAGATTTATTATTGATGGGGGAAATATCATCAACATAATCTCCTCCCATGCATATAACCAAATCAAATTACCTGAGAACATTATTTTAGAAACCTTAGTATTACTCCAATCATTCAACAATACCATGACCACAACTCTAAGAACTATTGTCCTTCACATTCAACTAAGACCCCACACATTTCATGAGCTCTTCTACATAGTCAAAGGTGAGTTCTAGTATAACATTTTGTTGAGATGACCTTGGATCTATTCCATAGTATGTATGCCATCAACCCTACACCGATGCATCAAATTTAAACACAAAAGTCAATTTTTTTCCATACGACCTAAGTCCTTTCACATCATGTAACATGACATATCAGCCCAATGATGTTCTCCTTCTTCCATCTAATAATCATTCATCATCACAAGATGAATCCCCATCTTCTCCTGCCAACAAATCATCTACTAGTTCTTCCATCCCTTCCACCAAAATCCCCACAATGGACCCTTTGGGATCAGCCTTCCAATGTCTTTCATTAGGGGAGTATTTCCTTTTGACACTAGACACTTTTCCCACTCCTTAAGAGTATGGGTATCTTGACCAACACCCTGGTTATGACCCCAATATTAGAACCATTATTCCTCTCAAGCCCTCAACTTATCAAACCAATTTCATCTATGGGGGACTTGATAAGCCCCTTAACTCTTCTATCACCTATTTTTCACCTTGACCATTCACCTCCAGTTTCTCTTACCTAAATAAATGAGAGTTTGCCAAAACATACCTTTATAGGTGTGCTTGGAATGGATTTAGTCTAGGTCAGTATGAACACAGATCACATGAGTTACTTCCAATCAAAACCCAAAAACCTCATGAAAAGCATGGCATCAATTTCACACCACCTAAAGAGGAAACCAACCTACCTCCCATTACCATCATTTATGAGGAAATCCCATCCTCACCATCCACTCCACCATCGACAACTAATGATTTTGAAATCACCCTCCTAATTCATCAACATGATCAACCTTAGACTACTAACTTATCTAAAGGATGGGGTGATCATAACCATTCCTCTAAATCATCCTAAGATGATAAGAGATGATTATCCTACCATTATTATTTTTGATGACCTTCTTGGGAAATCCAAACGTCATAAAGATCATTTGGTCATCCTCAAGATTATCTTTGAGTGCCTCATCCATTACCATATCTACCTTAATCCCAAAAAGTGTACTTTTGGGTCTTATCAGGAAAACTCTTTGGATTTGCCATCTCCCTTTGAGGAATTGAAGTTGATCCTACCAAAATCATAGCAATCTTTGACATGCCTCCACCTACCCACCTCAAATAACTCCACAGCTTGCAAGGGAAGATCCAGTCCATCCATTGCTTTATCTCTTAGCTCTCTGATCAATGTCAATCCTTCCATCTCATTCTAAAGAAGGATGTATCTTTCAAGTGGAATGATGACTATCAAAAGTCCTTTAATTCACATAAATAATACCTTCTCTATAAACCTATCCTCATTTTTCCCAAGGAAGATCAACTTTTTTACCTTTATATTTCTACCACCAATCACTCCTTAGGGGCAATATTGCCTCATCAGAATGAGAAACATTAAGAGCAAGCCATCTACTACATTAATCATATACCTATATAGTACAAGACTTAGTACACCCATACCAAAAAGCTTTGTCTTGCTTTAGTCTTTGTGGCCACCAAACTTTGCCACTACCTTCTCAACCATAAGACTTATGTCATCACCAATACTGACCCACTCAAGTATATACACTCCAAGCCATACCAAAGCTTTGGCTAGGTTTGAGCTCAAGTTCCTTCAGTAGAATTAAATTAAATGGCATGTCATTTCCAACCAATTGGTTGAAGTACCATTAATAGGCAATCAACCTCCTCCTGTTGAGTTTCCTAATGAGTCCATCATGACCCTCTCTCAAGCAGACTTCACCTATCAAGTGACCATGTTGCTTGATGGATCAAAGTGTCAACATGGTGGGGGAGTTGACATCATTCTTATCCCCCTTCATGGTGAACCTATTACTTTATCCTTCAATCTATATTTTGAATGTACTAAAAATATGGCTGAGTATGAAGCCCTATTGATAGGCATCCAAACTATATTAGCCTTAGGAATCAAAATAATCGACATCTTTGGTGACTCTCAACTCATTTTCAATCAAATAAATGGCTCATACCAATGCAAAAATGATGTTTTTTAATAGTACAAAAATTTATCTGATGTACTATTGGCATCTTTTGAATACTAACACATCTAAACCACTTTATGATCTACAAATAAGTTTGTCAATATGATGGCTTCCCTCACTTTCCACATCCTATCTATACCCTCTAACTCTAAGCTATCTATCATTATCCATCAACCTACCCAGCCCTCTTATATCAAACTAGATTCTCCCACCATCTTTAATGTGGAGGAGACCTAACCTGACCTTTGGTATCAGCAAACCTTTGACTATCTCAATCTTACCATCATTCCTTCTGATATTTCTAGGAATTCTTGAATAACATTTATCTAGAGCACCTCATGTTATACAATACTGGGATAAATTATTTATAAATATGGCTTTTATGGTCACCTCTTCCATTGCCTACATAGTCATGAAGCCTCTCATGCTATCAAGGAAATACATGATGGGATCTGTGGGGGACATTTTAGTGGCCTAGCCATAACTAAACGCATCCTTCACCTTGGATATTATTGGCCCACCCTTAACTAAGATTGTTGTGATTATGTTAAAAAGTGTGTCAAATGCCAACAACTTGATAATTTATATAATTCACCTAGCCATAGTCTTCATTTATCCAAAGATTTCTGGCCCTTCTCACAATGGGGTCTAGATATCATTAGACAAATTAACCCCCACTCTTCATAGTGACATCATTCTATCATCACTGTAATCAAATATTTTACCAAATGGGTAGAAGTTATTCCTCTCATCTCAACCAAAAATGAAAACATTGTCAACTTTATCAACCATCATATCATTTGTCATTTTAGTGTTCCTCATAAAATTATCATCGATAATGGTAAATCCTTGAAAAACAAACAAGTCTAAGGTCTTTGTGATGCGTTCAGTATCAAGTTAAGTTTATCATCACCCTATCATCCATAAGCTAATGGATAGGTGAAATCCTCTAATAAAACTCTCAACAATATGCTAACTAAAATGGTTAATGCATCTGGTCAAGGTTAGAATTTACACATCCCCTTTGCCTTATGGGCCTATCATACTAGCATTTAGACCCCTACGAGTGCTAACCCTTTCTCTCTAGTTTTTAGAACAAAGGTTGTCTTGCCTCTCAAAGTCCAAATTCCCTCTCTTTGTATATCCCTACATGACCTCATCTACTAGAGCGATTATCATCAAGAATGTTTAGCCCAACTCAAGCTACTTGATGAGAATCACTTATCTGTGTTTACCCACCTTTGTGTCTATCAAGAATAAATCAAGCATGCTTATAAAAAATACCTTAAAGTAAAATAATTCAATATCAGAGACCTCATCCTCAAATAAAATCAACATGTCACCAATATGGACAAAAGCAAGTGAGGCAAGTTTGCTTTCAATTGGCTCAGACCTTATATCATAATGCACAATTATGGATCATGAGCTTACCATTTGTCCTCTCTTGAAGGCAACCCAAAACCTGATCCCCTCAATGCTTTGAGTCTACATCTTTTCTTTTGTTAAATGGGATTGAACTCACCTTTTTATCTAATTTAAGCTCATCCCTTGTATTCACCCACATTTATCTCCTTCTCTTAAGGGCAATAACTACAATTGAATCATGTGAGTATCCATTTCAATCTTTGCCTAATCTTAAATATAGGTGTTATGGCTCTACCCATGGCATGATTTCTCATGGTATTTTCCACCCCTTTTATTGGATGAATTTCCATGGTCATTGTCACCTAATACTCTTTTACACCTAATCAACCTTCTTGTGTTTTTAGTTTTGAATTCATAAAAGGTGACCCTTTAAGCCTATATAAGCAAGTCTATGTTAAGCAAAAATCAAAGGAAAAATCAAAATCATAATAAAAAACAATCAGGGGTCATTCTTTCCATTTACAGACCGCTCCCTTAAAGGATAGATGCACAAACATATCAAAATTGCTCAATATAAGGTAGACTTCTCCCTTGAAGAATAATTATTAATAACCTTAAACAAATCACATAAACTTAGACCACTCCCTTGAAAGATGGCTAAGTCAAGCATTTGTCAAAGCATAGCAATTTCTTGCAAGCTTTCAGCATTGATTAGCTTCCCCAACCTTCCTAAGAAACAAAAAAATAGCAAAAGACCCATTATCACACACCAGTAAAAAGCAACATAATTTTGAAAAGCTGCAATCATCTCTCATAAGTATACTTCCTGCATCAATCAATCTACACATTATATGACATGGACTTTTTTATATTGACTCCTTAGTGACCTATAAAAAAGCTAAGATACTCTCCCAATAAGGTTCCATTTTTCATCTCCCTCTCCTTTATACACTCTAGAAGCAAGGGATTTTGAGCTTACTTGACATTATGTGATCAAGACACCTTTTTAACCAGCTAAGGAATGCTCATATGAAGCATTCAAAGGGCTTATGTTCCTTAAGCTGACCCAAATTTGGTTTATTTTAGTCCTTTCTAAATAAGAAGCATTGTGCCTCCTTATTCTCTCATACTAGTTGATTTACTCACTTAGACATTTATCTCTTGATTGTATTCTCTTTCTCACATCTGGTTTTATTACTTAACTTACTTTATGTGCTTCACCTTAATATAAACAAAATGGCAATAATCATAACCACATCATGTAATATCATCACCACATCATAAATAAAAACAAGCATCATTATCATAATCACCACCTCCATAAAACAAATAAATTATCACCATCACATCCTCATAATCACATATACCATATCCACCACACGTCTAAATCTAAAGGAGGAAGCATATATTTATTAAATTTTAGCACGAACACCATAATCATAACCACATCATAAACATCATCAACATCCTAACATTTATCACATCCATATAACTATGATCCATAATCCATAAACCATAAAAATAATCACATCATAACCGTGTCCACCTAAGCATAACAAGTAGCAATAACCATAATCATATTAATATCATAAACATGATCATCTCAAACCTAAAATTAAATAATCACATCCATAAACAATGCCATCAAATACCATAATCATAATGTCATAACCATCATCATAATCATCAACAACATCACATTAACATCACATAATCATATCAGGATTATCATAGTCATCCATAACAATCACATCATAATCACATCAATCCATATCAAACATCATCATGAACATAAATTAAGGGGACATATCATCACATGCCTAGCTATGTGAGTCCACATCAACATCATCATGAGCATAACCATGATCAATATGACATCATCAATAATCAACACGAACATCATAAATATGAACCACAAACCATAAAAAAATATCACATATATATCTCATAAATAATCATCATAGTGTATACAAAATATACATATCTCTCAAAAATATAAATCTCACTACATCAGATCATATGCCAATATAAAAATCATATGGAAAAACCAAAATATTATGTCTCAACAAAATCTATGATCCTAGGGTACCACTGCCTCCTAGAGCCTATCCTCCTATACCGGTCAGGCTCCTACAAATGCAGCCCACTGACCTAGTGTTACCATACTAGTGCCTCATATAATCCCTGCTCTGTACTTACCCCATCAAGGTTCATCTGGTAAATTCTTGAAGACCATGGCCTCATAATACCATAACTCCTCCATAGTTACTGCATATATTTGCATTGAGATAGTCCTTTTTTATCCCACAGCTATTGGTACTCTACCTCCTACCTACCAAATCAAATCTCTCTCCTACATCACCAAGGCTAGTTGAGACCTAGCCTAATCTCTCTCTCTCTCATGTTAGATTAGCCACTTAACCATATATTATTTCCAAATATGTTTGAGATATGACTAGGGCCACTCATGCTTAGTCCCTCTTAGTGATCACTATTTATACATATGAGGCAACCCCTTGCACCTGAGCCTACTGACCATCTCCTCTAACATCAACATCTGTGTCCTATCGACCACCATCATCAAAACAAAAATCAATTATAGCATAGTGTGTTTGGTACCATATGGAGTAGCCATCTATCACACTTAAATAAAACATATCTATCCTCATAATCATCTTTTCATGATCAATAAATTCATGAACTGGTTGTGGAATAGGTAATGGAAACTCTAGATACTCCCTCCTCTATCTCAAGAATGCCCTTGGTATATCCTACATGAGGCTAAATTGCCTCTATACCTTATTAAATGGAATCAACTCTATCTCATGGTCTCATCTACCATATATCTATTTGTAGCTCTGGAGAGACATAGTATGTCTCCTATAATGTGACCAGCCTAGAAACCTAACATACAATCTCCAAATCAAATCTCCAATAACCAAAGCATCTAGTTGGTTTTTATAGTAGTCAATGTTATGTACCCCTCCTCCTAGACCTGAGAGGGCTTAATCATCTCTCCACCTTATATATCCAACCTTGTAATCTATCTGAGCATAACCCTCCCATGATAACACCATGGGTCTTAGTACCTAGATGTACTCATAAGCCGAGAAATGGAGGACAAACCCAATACTAATCTTGTATCTCCTATTGGCTCAAAATCCCCATAACTCTTAGTAAATATGAACCATTAATGTAGGTGCCAATGAAAACATTATGTGACACAACCATATTTCAATGAGTACCCCTAGCAGTAAGTAAGGGAACCTCCCAATACTATAATTTGGTAATGCATAACATGTGACTAATATCATCATCATCATGAAAATCCTCCTCATATCCTTTTCTCTCTAGTGCAATGGCATGTAGTGGAAGCATCTTGACTGCCACCTCATAAAATTGAGGTCATCTCTATACAAGAGCTCTATCTACCCATCCTAATCATCACTCTCAATATGATAGATTGATTCACCCCATATGGTTAGCCACATTATTTTATGGATGTCCTTAGATAAGATAGTCAAATCACCTGTAGAAATAAAAGTGTTTTTGGTAGGGTCCCATCTCTTGATGAGCGCCACTAACATTGTCGTATCTTGAGGTATGTGTTGATAATACCTCATACCTTTAAGGCTCATGTCCTCCATGTGCTTCCAATCATCATCAGTCATCCCATATTAAATCTCATCTAGTATTTGAGGCACTATGTCCCTAATTTGTATATGCTCTTGTGCCTATAGGGTTTGATAGCAACCACCTTAGTTTACTAACATATTTTGCCTAAAAATTCTACCACTTATACCTACCTCATATTCTAATCCATCCTAATCTTAAAATTTACCTAATATGACCTATACCTATTACTTTACCCCATCATTCAACCTTCTTTAATCCATACACATGACCTCACCCTAAACCCTTAACCTCAACTATTACCCATTAACTATTGAATATCAATTGTCACTCTTAAAACTTTAAAGCACATCTATCGACCACTAAAGGTTGACTATTACTATAGTCTACTATCGATGGTTAGGTGACTGACCATCAAAGGTCACCACAAAGTGGCCTATCAACAACCATGTATCGACTGTTGATGGTCAATAATTGACCATTAATGGTTTATAGTGATCGATGATGGTCAAAAATAACCACTAATGGTCACTATAAAGTGATCACCGATGATCAAACTAAACCCTACCCTCCTAATCTTACCTGTCAAACCTCAAAATAGCTAAAATAAACCTACCTACATCTACCTCTACCCTCCCTTATCTACCCTTCCCTTTCTCATTGGCATCTAACCTACCATTTCAAATCCAAAAATAAAAACAACTGCCCAAACCCTAGCCCTAGGTCAAACACACCCATACAACCAATAAACACACAAAAATATTCAAATAAACATTCATTTTCTAAAATTGAAACTCAACTATCAATTCAATAACATTGCATACCTCATTCCTCAACCACCATCAAGGAGGCACCTTAGGAACCACTACCTAACCTTAAGTTCTCCTTTGTCCCCTCTACATCCTTATTAGGTCAAACCTTTAAAAAATCTATGTCAATTCAATCCACCTCACTCACTTGATCAATCACTAGTGCAACCATCACTATTCTCTCACAAATCACTAAGAGTTAGTCATCGAGGGTCAATATGCTCAAATGAGTAAATAGAACCCCCAATGATCTTTTGTCCTTGCCTTTTTAGGGATGATATGTAACCATCGATGGTTAAGGTGACCACTGATGGTCGACCCCAAGTGTAAACCATGATCATTGATGGTTGGTATTTTAGGATTTTTCCCTCCCAGCCACAAATTTTTTTTTCAAATATTTTTTTTACCCAAACCTAACCAACTACCTACCAATGGAGGTTCCCTTCTTGGCCAACCTTAAACATCACCAATTTTAACCTCACCATTGGCCACTTTGGTCTGACTATCACCTATTTTTTTATGACCTTTCCATGGCTCTTTTTATTGCACCAACTACATTGCCATGTTAAACATTTTAAACTTACACTACTTTGTGCACACCTGACCAATTATGTCTTAATAGGAGCACTTCTAACCTTAGACACCCATGACAACACTGACATTGTCTAGGAGATTTGCATTTACAAGTGTATCCCAACTGCCATTCCTAAATATGGTCATGTGGTCTACTTATCACTTATTTTTTTAGTATTTTCCTTATTTTTACCAACCATGACAACTTAGTCATTACACAATCTTGGCTATCACAATTAATCACACTTTGTGCGCATGTTTTTGGTTTAGACCCAACCTATAACCCATTTTTTCATCAACTTACCCACTTATCAAACTCATACTCAATTTTTTTCACCTCATCAATTCCTAGTTTGAAGGGGAATACCTCCTCCCATGCTCAGGGCAACCAAATGTTTGACCCATATTACTTTTTTGTTTTGTAGCTTGTTGATACAACCTACATAATAAAAGGGGGGAAATGTAGACATTAGAAAACTATACATAATGGTTATATACATCAAACTAACCCCTAGACTACCTCTATAACCCTTAGGGACCCTTCCATAACCTTTTAACTTAAAACTTTAGTTAGGTTAACTAACTAGCTAACCCATCTTGAACAAACTTGACCTTTACCCTTGACCATCGATAGTCATCCTAACTATCAATAATTAGGCTTGACCATCAATGGTTAGGTTCCAACCACCTGAACCGTGAAACTCCAACTCAACTGAAACTTGTTTTTTTATTTTTAGCTATCTATTTCATGTGTGAGGTCAATGCATTTTGACATTGAAAATAAACTGCTTATTGAGTTGATTATTTCACCTCTCCTTTCTTCCTATAAAAAGAGAGAAGGAAAAGATGAAAAGGGATTGATCAAATCATCTAGAACCAAATCCATCAAATATCATTAGCAACCATCAAGAGACTCTTACATTAAAGTTTCTTGTATGGGTATTCTCCTAGTGAACTAGCAACAAGTACGATAGAGATCCAAAGTGTCATTATTCATCTATCAACAACTAAGTATCGTTACTCCACCCATATTTAACTAGGCTCCACCAATAAATTTTTAACCCACTCACCTCAATAATAAATAATAAAGCTAAATATCTATTTTCTAGTGATTAGTTCTTTTTTTCCTCTTACAACCAACCTCTGACTTAGACCCACCTTCCAGAATCCATTTTGCATCCCCATCAACCCAATTTCTTAAACTAACCTAGAACCCAAAATAAGCATCAATGGTCACCCTAACTATCAATGCTCTATCTATAACCATCGATAGTTGTTAATTATCGATGGTCACCCTAACCGTCAATGGTCACCCTAACCACTGATGATCATTGTGTGACAAATAAACAATAAGCTATTTTCACCCATCAGACCTCAACCAAATCCCAATTTTAGACACTCTACTTAATCATAAAGCCTCACCCTATTCTCTGGACCACACCTTATTCATTTAGCATTAATACCAATATATTTATTATTATAATTGGTTAAATTTACCTCTTTATTTATCAAGCACTTTTTATATTTGATTTCAGTATTTTTTGTTATTTATGCAAGTAATTTATCTTTCATTCTCAGAACTTGATTATTTAAAACTGTGGATTGATAGCCTCCAAAGAAGCTTGTGCTTTTTAGACCTATCTTGCTAGGTAATCCACCTTACTATCTAACTAATCAACCATCTCTTTAGTATTTTTTTATCTATAGGTCATTCTTCCCAATCTAAAGAGGAGTATCTACAACTATCTAGATCATAGAGCGTAAACCAAATCCAAGTTCTACTAACCTCACCCTTCTTTTACATTTTACAACTTTCTTCTTAATAAATAAATCAAAATTTGCATGAAACGCTTCTTTTAGATTATTTTGATGAGTATTTTGATTTCAATCACGACTTGAGGACTAAAGATCTATGGGATATGTATTAAGAGCATCATAGCTATCGATTGACCTTCGTCTGATAAAATGTGATCAGTGTCATGGATATTTTTGTCATCATAACCATTTCCATGAGTATGCCACATCTTCCCATCATCCTTGTTGGGACCATCACACTTCTCATGGCCATTCTCCACCTTGTGGTAGAGATGATTTCCATCATGAGCATCCTCCCTATCAAGATTCACCTCAACATCATCATCCTCATAGTTATAATCATGGTGATGCCTATGGGCATAGGCAACATCATCACCATCATGATTCCTCTCTTAGATTTCTTCACCAGCTTACCATCAACCATTCTTATGAGGATCTCTATTAAAATCCTCTATCCCCTTTCGTGCATTTTATTCCCCTTCATAATCCTATCCTTGAACCACTTAAGTTAAATGGGACATAGGACTCCAATCCTATGGAGCATATTATGGCATTCTTGATGGTATGTATGGATTGAGAATAGGATGAAGGCATGATGTTGAATCTCTTCACTTATTCTATGTGAGATGAAGTTGTTATTTGGTTTCAAAATCTACCTCTAGATTCTCTCTCTAGTTTCTAGCTCCTTTTAGATGACTTCTTCTAATATTTTGATATTTCCAAACCCTTTAACCTCAGCATCCAGTCACTCACCTCCGTGGCATAGGCTAAAAGTGAGTTGAACTTTTATTGTGTACATTGATGGCATTTACTTATTCATATGTATAGGATTAGGTTCTCAGATAACCAGTCTTATGATATGTTCATGCAAGTATTGAGGTAAGAGGTTCACCTTGAGGTCCTCAAGCATAAAACCACCTCTTATGATGAAGCAATAAATGAATGTATGAAGATTAAAGTATTTGAGGTACATGTGGGCATGTGGATTATTCCTTCCCAAAAGTCATCCTATTTGCATGATCACAACCACAATATGACTAGTGATGGTGGTACTAATTCTAATCCTAATAAGTAGGACAAAAAGGATAGCCATGAGTTGAATTCCTTGAGTAAGAAGCTAGATAAAAATAAGGCTTCTAAATCAAACATAGAAAAATAATAGATGGTGTTTCCTTACAACCCCACCAAGTTTTACAACTTCCATCAGATGAGGAGGCATGATGATGCCAATTGTGCTACCTATAAGTTTGGTGTGCAAGCCTTGCCTCTGTCATAGATTTCTTCACTTTCAGAACCTAACCACAAGTTGAATGTTTTCAAGGAGCCTCTACTTGACCAAGATAAAGAGAAGGAGAGAAAGAAGAAATCAAAGGCTAAGGCCTCAAATTCTCTTTTTTATTCTTCCACCTCTTTTGACTCCTCTTCCTAAGCTAACTTGAGAGGGAAATCTAAACATCAAATTATCAAAGTTATTTCTACTATCAACATAGCCTCTACTGAGTATGAGTGCTTTGTCAACACATGCTCTATTTGGGCCACTGACCCTGTTAGAGATATTAATGGTGTTGGGCCCTTGGTCTAGCCCATGGGGCCAAGGAATCCTAAGGTCATATTTGACTTTAGGTGTAACATCCCTCTCCAGGATAGACAACATCCTTACTCCATCATAGAGGAGTTGCAGGGCCTCTCAATTGGGATCTCCATTTGGGACCTTCTTTGCCTTTTCCCTAAGTAAAAATGCCTCATCTTTGATGATCTTGGTCCCTTTCATGAGGGTTCACTATGTTATGATGTCGAAGTGTTTTTAAACTTTGATGCATATGAGCATCATCCTCCCATATTATCTTTCAACCCAACCTCTTTGTCAAATGCTTCAATTCTTGAAAAGAGAGCTCAGTTACCTCTCTATATTAAGACTTTTGTTGATGATTATTTCATTAAGTATTACATCATCAATGAAAGCTTTGAATTGAATATCATGCCCCTATGTGTGTTTAATGATCTCAAGATTAGTTAGAAGAATCTCTCTAATTCTTATCATGACTATGTTGATTTCAATAATGACATAGTTATGTTGGTGGGAAATGTGAAACCTTAGGTCAAGTTTGGCTGCAAGATAGTCAGAATCAATTTTTATGTGTTAGACCTTTATATTTCATATAACATAATTCTTGGCCATCCTTGGACCATTGCCATGCAGGTTATCACATTGACCATGTTTTGCATGGAGCAATTTGTTCATGAAGGTGAGGTTCATACCATGGAGGATGACCCAAATCCCTAGGCATTCCTCTACATAAAGACAAAGCCCTTAGATAAGGCTTTAGATATCTCCTCATAGGTTTTTGTAGATTCTCATACACCCCTTGTTTCTAATTCTCATTTATTCAAGGATAAATGTTTCAACTTGGTTGAGTACCGATTAGTATTCATTCCTTGAAAATTAGGACACATCGTTTGACTCCCTCTTCTACTCCATGATGCCAAGCGATCCCATCTCTTTTTAGAGATATCTTCTAAGATTTTTCCTTAGATTTTGAACTCCCCCTTGCATCATTCTTTGCCTATTAGAGTATAGGCTCTCTCTATGCATCTCCTACTGAGACAACTAGAGTGGCCGAGTCCAATCTTGAGTGTTGTTTCATTCATGTTACAACATGAAATCTATTCAAGGAGAGCAAGGATTACACCAAGATCATTCAATCTTACTGTGTCATTACCCCCTTAATCATATTGGTTTGGATACTTCTCTCATAGATAAACCAACCCTAGGCCTTGTTATGGTAAATGTCTTGGTGGTTAAACTTTAAGTGTTAGATGAGATGCTCCCTCCTATGCCTGAGTATTTCAAAGAAGTAAATGTTATGGATGTTAAAAGATCCATGGATGTCAACCTTGGAACTTTAACAAGGCCTAAGATCATAAATATCAATGTCAATGTTGCTCTAAAGGAATAGGATGTTTTTGTTGCATTTTTGCATGACTTTGTAGATGTATTCACTTGGGAATACACTGATATGAAGGGAATGGATCCTGGCATAGTTATCCATAATATCATTATGTATAATGGGACCCATGCCATTCACATAAAGCAATAGATAATGGCTCTTAAAGTCTTATAATTGCTCAAAGCATAGATTGAGAAACTCAATATGAGTTTGCTTTATCCAAGTTATTGACTACCCTCAATGGAAATTCAACATTGTTCTCATTCTCAATAAGAATAGATTTATTTAGATTTGCATTGACTTTTTGGATCTCAATATGGCCTAGGATAACTTTCCTACTCTTTTGATAGACCAGATTATTGATTCCACCACTGACTTTGAGATCATGTCCCTCATGGATGGTTTCTCTAAGTACGAACAAATATGTATTGCACCCAAATACCAGCACAAGATGATGTTTAATACCCCATGGGGTACCTTTTGATATGTCATCATGCCATTTGGTCTGAAAAACACTAGGGCCATGTATCAGTGTTCCATGACCCACATTTTATATGACCTTATCCATAAGATCATTGAGTGTTATGTTGATGATATCCTCAGTAAATCTCACAAATGAAAAGAGCATGTACAACACCTCATGATCATCTTTGAGCATCTCTAAGAGTATCACATTGGTCTCAACCCAAAGAAGTGCATCTTTTGATGTTTTAGTTGGAAAGATTCTCCACTTCTTCATTTCATATAGGGGCATTGAAGTGGATCCCAACAAGATCAAGGCAATCCTTGAGATGCCTCCCTCACATAACCTTGTCTAGTTACAGTCCTTCCGAGGAAGACTCAACTTTCTTAGATGTTTCCTTGAGAAGTATGCTAAAAAATCCATACCTCTCATATGTCTCTTGTGTAAGGATAATCCATTATTGTGGTCTACTGAATTCCAAGAAGATTTCAAGGAATTGAAGTGTATACTTCATAATTCTCCCATCCTAATGGCACCCATTGAGGGGCATGAGTTTATCTTATATACCTTTGTCACTAATCTTTCTATTAGGGGCATGTTGTGCCAAAAGATAACATTAGTAGGGAGAGATTTATTTAATACATCCCTCACATGCTGATTTGATTTGAACTCAACTATTATCTAGTTGATCGTCAATACCTCTCCCTCATATTCACTATGAAGAAGTTGTGAAATTACATGATATATCAGACTACCAATGTGATTGTCCAATCTAATCCACTTCATTACTTACTTAGCAAGACACATCTTGTTGGTAAAACTATGAGGTTGATCATGCTTCTTCAGGATTTTAACCTCTGTATTACTAACCAAAAGTCCACCAAGGGCTTAGTTGTGACTGACCAACTCACTAAATGACCATTACCCAAACCTAATGTGGAACTACTTGATTATTGTTTTCCTAATGATATGGTATACTTGGTTGACCATGTTGAGGTCTTTGAGTGTGATTGGTATCAAGAATTTATGCATTACCTTGAAGACTAGTCTTATCCCATCATCGCTTCTTCATAAGAATGTTATTAGATATGTAAGCTTGTCATCCTCTATGGCATCATTGGTGGCATCTTATTCAAGATGGGTCTTAATGGTGTGTTAATGTAGTGCCTTTCCCATAAATATATCCCTCTTGTGTTTGATGAGTCACATAAGAGCATTTATGGTGGCCACCCAGGAGGACAAGCCACCAATTAGTGTATTATTAGGATGGACTACTACTAACCTAATCTTATTAAGGTTGTGGTCCAATATGCCAAGAAGTGTAATATGTGTCAAGTCACCAAGGATGCCATCAATTCCCTTGATGACCTCTTACACTCTATTTCTACCCCTTGGCCTTTCTCAATTTGGGCTCTCAACTTCATCGATGAGTTCAAACCTACCTCTTTCGATGGCCATCATTGTTTCATCACCACCACTGACTATTTTACAAAGTGGGTTGAAGTTATGCCTCTTAGTGATATGTGTGGGAATACCATCACTAAGTTTGTCTAGAATTAGCTTATTTTTGGGTTCAGGGTTCCCACTATGATTATGGTTGATAATGGCCCAAGCTTTTAAATCCCTAAGATGTGTGAGCTCATTGAATGCTTTGGGTTCAAAATCTACTTATCCTTTACCCATTACCCCCAGGGAATTGGGCAAGTAGAGTATTCAAATAAAAATTTGAAGCAGATTATCCTCCATACCATTTCTTAGTACAAAAGGGACTAGCATCTCATGCTCTATCCTACCCTTTTGGCCTGTCTAACTAACTTTTGAATGGCCATAGGGCAATACTATACTCTCTCATGTATGGGTCTAAGGTTTTTATTCCTTTAGAGGTCTTAATCCTTTTGATGTGGGTTAAGACATTTGGTTCTCTTTGTGATGAGGAAGAATGCGCCACTTGCCTTACTAAGCTTGAGTAATTAGACAAACAATCCCTGGTTACTCTTGAGTATAACCATGCTTACCAGTACTATCAACACCACTAGTTTAAAAAGTTGGTGTGCCTTCATCAATTCAAGGTAGGTGATATGGTCCTCATTTTTTATAAGGAGCACTGTAAGAAGGTAAAACTTGTACGCAAGTGGTGTAGCCCTTTTGTTATCACCACCTCTCTATAGAATGACATTTTTCATCTCTTGACACTCAAAGGTGAGCCCTTATAGCACCTAATCAATGGGTTTTGACTCAATACATTTCATGTCTAGGGCCTGTGTGGCCCTCTAGGAAAGTAGTGTATGGTGGTAAGGTGAGATTTCTCTCTTTTATCACACTAACCTTCATGACATTGGTATATATGTGTGCATGTGGGTTCTTTATTAGCAATTCCTACTGTCTAATCACATGTATCTAGTGGTCTATGTCAGATGAAGCATATACACCACACATGAAATCATATACACACATGTGTTAATAATGAGAAAACCACCATATATATTATTAAAAATAGATGTTTTTCTCTAGGTACATCACATGGCCTGCTATTAGCCTATGCTTGTTTGCCCTAAAAACTGCCACATATGTGGCTACATATGCATACCCCAATTAGCCTATGACTCAGTAATATCTATGATAGTCATGCTCTAGGTGCAGATATCAATCCCTACCTCTTGATCAATCAAGATACAGTATCATCCAGTACATCAAGTCGATATGCCCTTATGTCAGGTAACTCAACTCCTTTTACTCTCAAGATAGCTTAGTCCATAGCCAATTATCTTGACCTCTAATCTAACTAGTCATGCCTCAACCTCTACTACATCCACCCTCTAGTTTGTCATGGATGCCTCATACCATGCTAAATTAGACTCTAGCTTTGGAATCTTATGTCATGCCCTCACTAGCTCAAGTGAAGCTCATACACCCACTTGAAAAAATTGAGTATGTATCTCTACCCCTACTGGTAGATGCATCACCCACTCCATCAATGGTATCACTTACACATCAAAAAATATCTCCCTTAGTAGTAAGTCCACTTAGGGTCCAATTTAGCTAGGTTGGTTTCATGTACACACACATAGAGCATATGTGTTATTCATATATTAGCTCTCACTAAGGATGAATACAAATATGAATTGATATCTAGAAAATACACTTGTATTACTTAGCAACATTGATGGCTTCTATGGCCCTCCTACAGGTCATGCTTCTCTTAGTGGTGGTGGTCCTCATCATGGTGGCCTCTCTCCATCACTGTCCTCCTCTCTCTATCTTGATTGCATGTTAGGCTCATCCCCAACTAGCCTAGGTTATTCTTATCTCTCTCACCCTGCCAGAACCTATCTCCCTAGATGATGGTATGACCCTTGTAGACCTTAGAGCTCTTCCATCCTAAGTAGGGTTTTACCCTAGCATCCTCTGGCAATGTTATAGACCTGTAGGGATCACAGATGTAGTGTATGATCCAAGGTGGTTTACATAGGCCTAACCCTATCTACAAATTATTCATCCCATGCCATACCCTCCTCTAGTGTAGGGTATGAATCCTACCATATGGTGTCCTTAGTCATGTTAGTGAGATCTTCTCATAAGCCTAGGACATGAGTAAGTTGGGTTATGTCAATTTCCCTGACACTGTACACCAAATGTGATCCAATTACTAGTGCAATCCACCTAAGATATACTAACCCAAGGCATATCTCTATCCTCCCTCTATGTATCGGATAATTCATGTCCATGAGAGTGGTAGTCACCCTATACTCTTTCTAGCATAGAGCCTCCTGACCATAGTCCCTGTTATCATTGTGTTGAGAGTGGGTACCCCTGGTGATAACTATGTGATCTACACTCCATGGTTATTACACTATAGTTAGGGTCCCACTAAGTGGACCTATGTTGCCACTATATCATGTACCATTGGTAGCTCTATTTCTTTGCCCATTGACTTTGTCCCATAGAGTTGGTAGACATCCTTAATGTTGAGGATAGCCTCTAGTTTGGGCCCCAGCTAGAACACATGCCTCTCTTATACCCATGCAGTCACCATTGGGTTCACCAAGTCTCTAGAGTAATGCAATGAGAGCAGGTGTACTAGTCTCTAAAGTTTTACACATCATAGGTGATCCTAGTCTACCATAGGTAGTACATTTGCCTCTTCGACCAACCATGCTAGGATTCTCTCCTAGTTGGTCACCTCACATGGCCCATTTCATTGTACCAGTCACTCTCTCACTTGTGAAGGTCCTCCCTCCTCTGGTATGCTAACTCCTCTATGTGTCTACACAAGTGAATAGGAAAATGGATTAGTCTATTGGCCAAACAATGAGCAAGAAAAGGTAAAAAATGACTATTTTTATCTATCTACCTTATTTTTCCCTCTTCCTTCATATTTTGGCCCCTTTCGAGACCTCTTGGGCTCCTCCAAGTTCCTTGGGGCCTATTTTGAGGCTTCCCTACCCTAGGCCATGTTTTTCTAAGCAAGGTCATAACCTAGGCAGGCTAGGCCATGGCCTACATTAGGATGCCTTTAAGAGCCCTAAGGATCCTTCTTTCTTACCCCACGAGCCATGGTTTGAGCTACAGTGGGTTCCATTTTCTTTGGCTCACTGAGATCACCATTTTGACTCCTTATTTCATCTGATTCATTCACCCAATCATCCAAAATGAGTCAAAATGCATTTAGGGCCTCCCAAACCCCAAAAAAATGAATAAATTGCACAAATTTGTTCATAGAGCTTACCTGGAGCATCTTGTATATCTCTGATGTTCTCTCATGTCCTTGTTTACTCCATTTGGGATTTGGTTACTCATGGGCTCTCTTTTGGCTCTCTTAGAGTGAAAATGACTTCTTGTCTCTCTTTTTTCCTCTTGTTAGCCCCTTTTTCTTGATTTTTGTGGGCCCTTTTTGGGTGTTTTACCCATTTTTGCATTTTAGATAATGAAACCTTCATATTATAGGTTTTGGCATGTCATAATCACATTAGTGGCATCTAGTTTTTAATCTAATGTATCTTTGGGCCCACTCTGGCCCTATTTTAGTTCTCTAGACCCCTTTCAGGTCCCCATTGACCTTTTAAGCCCATGTCCCATCTCGTGGGCACCCAGGGATAGAAGTTACTTGCTATGATTATTTCAATTAGTCATTTATCTAATTTTCTATAGTTTATACATTCTAACTCCCTCTCTCTCTCTCTTATTTATTGTGGTTGCAAGTAGGGTTGTCAGCTAGCTATGATTGGTCAAGTTCTTGCTCTAGTCTTATCAACTAGTCTTTGTCTTCTCAAAATTTCCCCCCACTTTCCCTAGTTACCTCTTGCCATGGTTGGTATTGGTCAACCACTATGATTATGGATTGGTTTCTTTATTTTTTCCCCTCATGCAACTCACTTACATCAATTTTTTTTAGATCACCTTTCGATAGTTGGTAATATTGTATTCTTAACCCCCATTATGGTACACTTCTTAGTGGTGATTCACATAGATGGTAGTAGTTAAGGAAACCCAAGACCAACAATTTCATTTTGGGTTATCAATGATCTATGGGGCCATGAGCTTTTTTTGGCTAGTATCTTCCTTACCAGTGAGATGAATAATGCCATTGAGTATCACACAATCATTTACACCTTGATTGATGCCCATGAATTAGGCACATGCTATGTGTAGTTATTCTCTGACTCACTCTTATCCATGTCTCAACTCATTGGTGTCTAGGTCATCTTTAGCTCTAAGTTGTTTCCCCTCTTCGAGGTGGTACATGATTTGCTCTCTTTCTTTAAGGACATCTTGTTCACCTACATCCCTCATAGGGAGAACACTAAGGTTGATGCCCTAATAATGTCATTCTGGATAGTGTGATTTGATTTGATATCACTTGCTTCCCTTCTTTGTAGGAGTTGAATCTAGAGTTGGAATTGGAGTTAGAGCTGATTTTTGGATTACGTAGCATTTGCACTATCACCCATGGATCATGTCATCAACTTTTTCTACTACCATCCTTATTTAGTAAGTAAAAGTAAAGTCTACTTTTATTTTTTCATTTCTTGCTTTCCTTTTCTTTTGTGTACTTTTAGGTATTTCACAGCACTCCTTATTCTTTCAAACATTGACTATTTTTACCTTAGGGGCATATGTAATCATACTTCTTATGACACTACTCCTCCCTATGATTACACATTAGCTCACATGAAGATAACCAACCCTAGTCAGCCCACTTTGAGACATCCACTACTTGTTTAGACATCTCCCATATCATGTTCTTACCCTTCATACATCTTTAATCCATATTGACCCTTTTACATGCAAGATAGGCCTTCTAAAGACTGCCCAGGGCCTTTTAAGAGCCTGTTGACTAGCTAGGCCCTTGTTTGACCTAGGTTATGGCTTGTGTGAAGGAAACTCATAGCCTATGCTACATGTTTCCTTCACCAAATCCATGGCCTAGGCAGAACGTGTCTAAAAGTGCCTATTTGGGCCCATATAATCAAAAAATGACTAGTTTTCGATCTTTTGGTGAATTGGAGTTAGGATATATGCCTCATTATCATTCATTTGAGCCTCTCTCTTCCCTCTCCACAATCTCTCTTGATTATTCTTACCTATCTTGACTCTCATTCCTTCTTGAATATATCTTGATTCATTCTTGGCACTCTTGAGCTTGAATGGTGACAGAGGATCCCATATGTTGATACACATTTGTTTGGAGACTTAATTATTGCTCTCAGTTGTTCTTACTTCCTTATGGATTCCTTATATATTCTAAATTTGGCATTGTATCTTATTTTTACACTCTGTTAGAGCTCTTACACCATTGCAAGTTCTTATTTCACCTCCTCCTTTGCTTTTGGCTTTTGGTTTGGACTTCAACTTGCACATAGCTTGGTCTTTCTCCTACATTTCTTTCTAGCTTGGATTCTTGGTTGGTATAACATCTACACATCTTTTTTGATCTTGATCTGAGGGTACACTGCAATGCAAAGTGAACTCCATTATTTTGTGTAGTATATATGCTAGGGTTTGATTTGTTTTGGTGACTTAGTTGTTTTCTACATTGTTTAGAATAGTTTCTAAAGTTTATGCATTCATATGTGGTTAAAAGATATCTTCATTACTTGAAATATTTACCATTATATGTTATGATTTCATTAGAATCATTTATATTACATAGTAGGACTCTACATTCTTAAAATGAACTAGACAACTTGTTTAAACAATCTCCCTCTCTTGCTAAACTATAACATTGCATTGTTAGAAAATAATAGTGTTGAATTTAAAAGATAACTCAAACCTAGAATAGGCATGCTCTTGAAACTCTTCTTGAAAATGTCTTTATTAGTTAAAACATCTTTAATTTATCTTGAAAGTGACTTAGCATCTAGATTTACATTTCATTTATTAGCTCTCTTTATTCATTATTGTTGTTTCCATAAGTTATATGCAATCAATAGTCTAGTCTTAGCTACTTAATTTATTGTGGTTGGATCCACTAGAGGTATTTGTATACTTTATGTACTTATTCGTGTTATCCCTAAAGTATTTTAAAAGTCTATCTCTAGCTTGGTGCAAGCTAGAAAACTAAATAGTCACTATAGACCTCTTGTAGCCCATAGAACCCCTGAGCCTTCTAGCCTCTTAGTGGTTTACTTTAGCACCCTACCGAACACTGGTGGTTCTATTTAGATTCTTAGAGCTACACATGCCACCTAAGTAATTTCCTGAATCATTGTGTCTTGATTGAAAATTCATCATTGAATTAGGAAGACCACATTAGCACACTAGAGCTCCATGTCAAAGTCTATCATCTTTAAAAATTATAAGAATTCCTTACTGCCTAAAGCTAGATATGCCTAATCCATGTGTTTTAGAATTACTTTATGATTTTAAAATCCTTATATTATATCACATTTACACAATAGAATAAATAATCTCAATTAAGCCAAGGCTTATGTATCTACAATAGAATTTTAGCTCTTTTTTTTCAAAATAATAAATTTGTAAAATTTAGTAGTGATAAAAATGATGCCTCAAGAGTCAAAACTACATCCATTAGCAATGTTATGTTAATGGTCATTGAATTCAAAAAATGTAAAAGATTTAAAGTGTTAAAAGCACATCATCTAATGACTAGGTTGGTCTGATTGCATTACAATTTTCAATTTATTATATTATTCAGTTAGTCTTTATCACATACTTATTTTAAACAAACAAGAAACTAATTTACTCTAAGAAATAATGGCATGCAAGATACTTCTTTTAAGAAATGCACAAATAATAAACTGAATAAACACAATAGATCCTCACAATTATATTGTATTTTATTTTTAAATGTTTAAGTTAATAATTATATTTTGGTTGGCATGGTTTATTAATTGAAATAAAAAAATATTTGAAAGGCCAATATGGATATGGTTGAAACATTTTGGCAAACCTTATTATATATTTTATAATTTTAAAACTATGAAAATGTTTTGAATTTTTTTGTAGTTATGTCATCCACATTTTTCATTATTGTCTTTCCCTATGGCTCCATAGTTAGTTTATGCCGAATATCCCTCCAAGATCATAGATGGAATACCAAATGCACTGATGCTAGAACAAATCAAAAATGACAAATGACCAAGCAACTGTGAGAGAGAAATTGTGAGTGTAATAATGCAAATCCTCCATGAATAGCTCACTAATGCTAGATGTAAAAATAGGTGAGTAGATGTGTAACTCCCCCTAGAATAGTGGAAACCCCCAAACCTAAAATAACCATTCAATTTGTCAAATGATTAACTCCCACTTCCTAAAATAGGACAATCAAGGTAACTCCCTATAACATGCACACCTAATCAAGTTAATCTCACAAGTATAGTTATAATCTGATAAAATAAATAAATGGTAAATAAAGTCCTACACTAACATGCCCCTTACCTTAAATGTAGCTTAGGTGGGTAGAGGTAATGGTTCCTATAAATAAGGCCTAATGATGCAACCATGTAAAAAACAACTCTCATAAAGTGGAAAAAATAAGAAAACCCGTACAAAAAAACTCCCCCCAAAAAGAGAGAAAAAATAAAATAAATAGTGCATGCTCTAAGGACATTGGGCATAATAAAAAATGTGTCCACAAGTGAGAGTAGTAGAGAACATAAAGAGAAGTGAGGGATAAGAATCCCCACTGAAGATGATGTTGAACTCGTTTTCACTCCAAATATAGCTCGCAATATGATCAATGTTGATAATGAGATCCTTCACTTGAAGACTGAAGAAGCTCCATCCACATCAAATAATGTTTCTTCCCTTTTATAAAGTAATAACATGAGGTGTGTAATTAAATTCTACCCATTTAAAAATAGAAGATGAAGGTAATAGTATAAACATATCTAAAATAGATCCAAAAATAAGGCATGGCTTAGGTCTAGCAAAATCATGCACAAGAATTAGATGTAATGCCACTGAAGTGAACCTATCATAAGAAGGACATGGAACATTCACTGTAAAAATGTCCATATAAGAGGAGAGTATAGATCAATAACCATAAAGAATAAATAAGATACTATAGATGAAGCACACAGATCTATAATATGAATATCCACATGATCATATGAGTCATCAAGGCTCTCAATGGGTGTACTCACACAGGAAATAGTAGAATCCTCTAAAGTAAAATATTGTGAAGGATATGAAAGAGAAACATCCTAAATAGGGATGGAAGTATAATCTATAATGGGATAATTTAAGTTAAGTAGAATATCATCCTGTAGTGGTGGCTCAACGAAAGGAAGAGTATAGTCCACCATGAATGTGTCATCATAATAAATATGAGTAGGAGGAGGGAGTATTACAGTCTCTAAAGAGATCATAGGAAGATGAGGAGGAGAAATAATATAGATCTCAGTAGGATCTCAGAAAAGAAACTATATGATGTTATAAATAGTTCAAAGACATGTTATATGTTCCACATGACAACAAAGATCCATGGAAACATGTAACAGTAAAGTACCAAGAACCTTGTCACAAGTGTTAAACTACTTATTGTATTGACTTGAGTCAGAAGGGGTAGGAATCTATCCATTTAATAATGGATTATAACTCTTACTTGTGATTAAGTGTTCCATGTAATCATGTAATAAACACAGTTGGTCTTTCCAAGAAGAACCATTGGTGTAGAATCAACTCTGCTCATCTGCTGGTATCTCTCAAGTGGAGTCGACATGACTGAGAGAAGACACAAAATAAGTGCAATGAGAAAAAATTATATACAAGTGAAAATGCATGCTCAATGAATGGATGTTAGGCTTAGCTAAAAATGCATCAAATAATATACCAAAGTGGCACACAAGTCACATAAATTGAGTGTGCACATAAGAGAAAAAGTAAGGCCCATAATAACCCCTCCAAGTCAATAAATAATTACCCCCCCCACCTACATCTTTAAAATACAATGCATGCTCAATATGAGGATGTCTGACTCAGTCTATAATGTGTCCATACATGTAAGATAAAATAGTACACAAGTGTCAATGCACATCTCAAAAAATGGATTTCATATACAATTGAAAATATGTCCAAAATGAGTAATCAATGTAAGAAGTGACAATCTAAACATGACAAGGAGGATGTCAGAATATATCTCTAATGTGTCCATGTACAAATCTCAAAAATAAATAAAATGATGTTGTGAAGGGATCTAACCATTCATTAGATCAGACCTCACACTCTGGTGGAAGAAAATACACTTGAAGTACTAAACAAGGGGTCATAACACAAGGGTTTAGGGGTGCCAGCCCCTATAGGGTCAAGAGGTATCACTCCTTGTGGGGTATAAGGTTATTTCCCTAGGCTCTCTCCCTCTCATGATATAGATAAAGGTTGAGGGGCATCTCTTGTGACACCAAATGCAATTTAGAGATTATGTGGCACTTGGAATTGCCTAAAATCCATCAATTTTAGCCAAAAATGCCCCCAAAATATGGAACTTCATAACTTTAGTTTGTTTTATAATTCAAATAGATCAAACACATGGTAAATTAAAAACGTGAAGTTTGGCAAAAGATGACGGTCAATTTTGAGCTACCACTCAAAAGTTATTACCCAATCAATTTCCCATAAATGAGGCCTATTTAATAAAAACTTGCACTGAAAGTTTAAATGCACAACTAGAAATGAAGTGAACATATCCTTCAATCCATTCAATGGAACTAAAATAGAACTATGGTCCTCATCAATTCAACCAAAGTCAAAAACACCCCTCTTACTTTTCCCTATGTGCTTCTTAGATGAAGACAAGCCACTTAAAGAAAAATAAAACAATGATTTAAATAATAATAATTAAAAATAACTAGTTTTAAAAATATTTTAGGGCAAAAATAAGTAAGTAGGTTAGGTTTTACACTTTATCTTTTAGAGAGTAAACTTAGCACCATCATAAGAGAAAAAACTTGAAATTTCCCATAAGCAAACAAAAAACTAGGTCATCACCACTATCAATGCGCTAGTCTCAAAGGGCTCAGATGCTTTGAACAAACCAAGAATATTGTCATTCCATCTACAAAAATTCTGCACTTAAATGAAAACTAAGTTCCTTCAAGGTAAAGATTTCCCTTATTTCATTGGTTGCATGCTCAAAATAGTGATTTTCATGCCAAAAAACTAACTAGGTATGCTAAGAATGTCATCAAGCTACAAGAAGAGAAGCAAGATGTGGGTGGTTTATATGACAATGAGAGGAAGGATAAAATGGGAAAGGATGAGTAGTGGCATGTGTTTTTATCCCCTTCAAATGGAGATCTATCCCTTCTAAATAATGACAGATCAAACTCCTCCTTCTAAACTCAACCAAAGGGTAACATAGGTGTTTGGCTTATCCATGTAAGTGAAAAGGTAGTCAAACCAATATAAACAACACATTAGTATATCTAGGACTAGTTCATAAGTAAAGGTGACGGAAAATCACCATGTAAAACATAGATCTGATTGATGCCTATGAGTCCAAATGGCTTCTATGAGAAATAAATCTAGGGCATTAAAACCATTTGAGTGGAGATGTAGGTAAGTGGTATTCATACTAAAGGAGATTAATAACACTAGAAGGAAAGTTTGATGATATGTAAGTCTTGATTAGTAGCAAACAGTCTACTAATGGTGTGTAAAGCCCCTAGATGGGGAATTTTTTATGAGACAACAAGTTATACCACATTCACTCATCGCCACCAAACCACCTATTTCCAGCAATGGTGATATCCTTTCTAAAGAACTATACTCAAACAAACCAAATGCCTTCTCTAAAACCAAACAACCAAAAGTCTATAAACAATCAAGTAAATGCCCAAAACTCATATGCAAGCATTGTTTAGGTTGTTAAAGGAGAATAAACTATAAATAAAACCTATAATAATGGATGTAGAGGAATAAAACCAATTTTGTTGCAATAAAATCAAATTTTCATAACAAATTCAAACAACACACAAAACCAGGCTAGTCTATCAAACCTAGTGCTCTGATACCATGTTGGAGATCCCGCCAAGATCATAAATATAATACCAAATGCACTGATGCTTAAACAAAGTAAAAATATAAAATGACCAAGAAGCTATGAGAGATAAACTATGAGTGAAACAATACAAATCCTCTATGAATAGCTCATTAATGCTAGATGTACAAATAGGTGAGTAAATGTGTAACTCTCCCTATTATAGTGGAAACCCTTGAACTTGGAATAACTAGTCAATGGTCAACCTGTGAAATGAGTAACTCCCAATAAATAAAATAGGACAATCAAGGTAATTCCCTATGATGTGTACACCTAATCAAGCTAATATTAAAAGTGTAGGAATAATATGAATAAAACAAAAAAATGGGAAATAAAGTCCTACACTAACACTATACTCTAATTTTTTGTCATAATTTTTGCTATACTTAATTTATTATATTATCTAGTTGGTCTTTTTAGAGACTTATAGAGGTTTGTACTCAATTTATACTAAGTCACATGGCCATCAAATTTAGTCCTTAAAAATAAATATTAATTTAATTGTTAAAAAGGACAAATTTAATCATAAAAAAGAAGTAACCATAACTAAGATCTTAACTTTTCAATTCTCTTCCTCTAACCTCTTTCTCCATTGGTTTTTTAATTAACATAAATTATCTCTTCTAAAATAATTCTACATAAGTGTTTCAAATTACTTAAAATGCTATAACCATGAAACCCTAAAACCTAAATTCATATAACTTCATTTTTGTTAAAGATTTATTTCTTTGTGGTCATAAGAATCATGAAGCGAGTGACAATTACAAGATGAGGCTAAGGAGGAGTCTAAATAGCCAATAATGAAGTACAATCCAACTAAGAAATACAAGCCCTACATATCTTCAAATGTTTTCACACTTATAATAAATTCTACCTATCATTTAAGGGATTTGAACTGTTATAGTGTTATTTTTTTCATCAGATCTTTACTTGCAGTGTGAAAACCCTTTTTATCTTATATCAAAACCCTTGATATTTTACATAATTTGGTTATAATATGGGATTATTTTTTTAGTAATGATATCACTAAGATATTTGCATTTATTTGGTATTATTTTTTTATTAACAAGATAATCAAGACCTAAAAAAATTGGTGAATGTGTGTCCGGTCATTAATGTGGTGATGATTTCTTTTCTAGTCACACACAGTTGTATAGGGTTTAGGTTTGGGATGGGTTTTTATCATTTCTTATTCATATTGTCTCTCATGTCCTCCTTGCTTGGATTTATTCATTCGAACAAGTGTTATCAATGGATGGATTGCCCCCAATTTCATAGGGCAAAGCAAAATAGTTGTTCTAAAAAACTTAAGGTATCCATTGATCATAATTATTATTCCACCTCAAGAATATTTACCCCATGAATGTGTTTGGGGAAAGGGGTTTAACTATGGATTTTCTGCCATGATTTCTTGAATTGAATGTGAGGATTAATTTTGTAGATATCTATAAGTTTTTTGAAAGAGGTAATATAAATTGCCAGTTAATTTATACCTGTGTGGAGATTTTGCCACAGATTAGCTAATGGAATTATCCCTAAACTCTAGAATTTTCCAATATTTTATAGTAAGTTTTAGGGGTTCATTCTTAAAATTATCTATGTATCTAATTAAAAAATACTTTATTTTAAAATCATGTAGAGGCTTTTCTTAGTTGTATTTCTTACATAAAAAATATTTTATTATTTGCCAAAGTTATATACAAATTATTTGGAATTAGAATTTTACTATTTTTAGTAAATCTAACCTAGAGGATGAAGGGTGTTTGAATTTTCAAATGAATTTATGGGTTTTGTTTATCCATTAATTTTTATCAATTTTTTTTCATTTCGAAACATTCTTCATGGTTTGATTTGAGTGATCTATTCTTTATCCTAGACATTGAATGATGGATATAGTGGATACTCACAATGTATATTTATAATTTAAGAAATGATTATTATAATTACATGTTGTTTTCCTGGATTATGTAATATATTTCATAATCATATAATGAAGTGGATCAATTTCATGTTTAGTAAATCTAAGGCTGAAATTAATGGCGATGAATTCTTAAATCTCATTAACATGACATCTTATATGAATGTTAAATCTAGTGTACCTCCATACATGACCTCTTTCTTCCCTCCTTAAGGTTGTGACAACTACCATCCATCTATTATGTAAGTCCATGTTGTCACTATCCTAAGAGGTAATGTGACCCAACCTTTAGTACAAATTGGAGGTTGTGAGATGGTACCTCCTCATCCCCCTCCACCTCTCATGCATCCCATTGATGGTCTTTATATGTATATTCAATCAAAAGTGCCTAGGGTCTATGCTTATGAATTCATTATAGATTATATGGTTACCACGAGGGAGTCCATAGAGGCATTTGAAAATAAAATGTGTCTAAAAATTAAATCACTTGAGGATAAGTTTGCATATACCAAGAATCCTCACAATGCTAGTGTCAATTGCATTTCTGTCTCCCCATTTCAGAATTTTGTGCTTCAAAATATTTCATCTCAAATATGTGTTCAAAAACCAAAACCAAATACAATTAATGGTTCAAAGCATTTTCGTAAGGTTAATAATACTCAAAGGGAAACTCTAAGGGACATGATTTGAAATATGTTGATCATTTTTCCTATTATGCATCATGTTAAGTGTAGACACATAAAATTAATCATAAAGTGATTGACAATGTCTATTCTTCACATTTTTACCTTGTTTGGTCTATTTGTCATTTCACTAACTCATAATCTATAAGAGAGCCTCTATTGCCTTGAGAACATATAAAATATCATACAAACATCCATATTTTATGGCTATTCATCCCTATTAAACCTATTGGTTCTTGTCAGACATTTATGAATTTTATGAAGTAATAATTGGATCAACATAGGGCATCAAGGACATTTGAAATTAGGGACATGGTATTTTTTCATCTAAAATAATATCAATAGGATTGAAAAATTCAAGAAATCAAAATGTGTCTCCTAAATATTAAAATCCATACATGGTGAGACAAATGGTGGGGGAAGTTGCATATCCATTAGACATACCAAACAAAGGAATATTGCATGATTTCTTTCATGTATCCTATTTGAATAATAGGTTAGGAGTGTATATTGTGTCATAAATAGATCTTATAATCATAGGTGAAGAAGAGAAGTTGGTTTTAGAACCAAAGTACATTTTTGGAGAAGATTTAAAGAAGATATGAAATTAGGTTGTCTGGATGTTCAAGGTCAAGTGGAAGGGGCTACTAATAGAGGATATAACCTTGGATACATAGTTTTTTTAGAAAACATAAAAACTTGCCACATTATGAATATTCTTGAAACAAATGTATATTTTGTTTATATAAAAAAGAAGATTGTTAAATTAGACACCAATAAAACCATCCACATTGTTGAAAACATTCCTTAAAATATAAGGAAATATTAAGGAGTAAAAAAAATCCCCCATTCTCATTCATGTATTTGGTTAAGTATTATTATATGGTGTGTTGGTTATAGCTTCCATTTGTGATGTAGTGGTCTTATATTCCTTCTATTGTGCATCCCTCACATGCATTAAACCCCATAAAAAAAATTGCACATGGGAAATTCCTAGGAAGTCACCCATCCTAATAAAACTCTAGGCTAAACATGTTAAACATTGGATTTTTTAATAAATTTGAGGACAAAGCTCCTTGATGGGGAGGGCATGTTATGTATCTAGTCATAACATATCTTATAGGATGTTTTCCATTTTAGTCTTAGATTTATTATAATTTATGTTATATTTATGATGTTTAGAGTTAGTGAAGGGTTAGGTCATGAGTTAAGTAGGGTTTATTTTTAGTTTGGTATAGAGAGTGGAAAAATCATAAAGAATGTATATTTTTACCATTCAACTTATTATGCAAATAGATCATCATCATCATCATCATCATGTGATAAATATTGTGTTATAGAAATATTTACAAGTGCAATACACTCATGGGTGAGTAGGTGCCCTTGTTATTTATGTTTTTATCATTTATTATATTTATATTTACAGTTCCATTTTCTATTATTCTTTAAAATGTACTAATTAGACCTGATTAATTTTTCAAAAACCAAAACAGTAAATATGGAATGAGGGTTTAAAATTTTATTTTTAATATAAATAGACTTGGAGATAGTCATTGAATTTTGGTAGTGAAAATCACGGTTTCATGGTAAAACAACAACCCTAAAATCTTACAGTGAACATATGACTTTGTCAAAACCATCAACAAGATGTTTATGGGGACCAAAGTTGTAGTGAGTATAATTATGGGAAGTGTTAGGTAGATACGTGAGTTTTTTATGTTTGCATTTAAGGTTTAAAAAATATCACTCATTTTTATGAAACTAACCAAGGAAATGTACTTCTTATTCTTTCCCTAATTGGGTAGCTATATCTCAAATTGATAAAGAAAATAACAAGGTATGAGACCTACATTACATAAACTAAAATCATGCAATACGATTCTAGTAGATCCATGACCATCCATTACATTCATGGTAGATCCAAGACCATACAATATGATTTTGATGAGAGACAAAGAAAACAAAGGGGATAGACAAAATAGAAAATGAGAATTGGGAGACACCAAGAATGACATGGATCACCAAAATTAATCAATTGCACTACCTCATTTGAGCTAATAAGCAACAAGTATATAAACATCCTAGATATATACAATTTTATAACTAATAAATTCTTAAAGACCATTTTTAAGAGTCTATAATTATTTATGTTCTCTTTCCATCACATTTTCATTTCCAAAAAAAATATACAATCTCTATTTGTAATTAACACTCTCAATCTCATTTTTTATCAAGACCTTCAAAAATGTTTAATATGTATATTTTGATTCAAAGACAATTAATTAAGTTAACGTATGTATATCCATGGTTAATTCTATGAGGAGTTACAAAATGTACCTAGACACTTGGAAAGGTTTTCATGTTGTTGGGGAAATTAATTTGTTGATATTATTTACATTTAATCATATAATGGCTTGCATGTTAAAATATTATACCATTTGTGATTTGGTTTCTATAAGGGATTAGATACCTTGGCTGAATTTGAAAGTAAAATATCAATTAAACAATGTGGACTTACCTTTTATTCTTCACATTCAATATCTTTTATTAGATATTATGTTTCATAAGTTGGGATTGCAGTCATCCCAAGCATGGTGGAAGGACTGGAGGTAGAATTATGACACACACTTTAAAAAATATTATTAAAGCCTTATTTATCAAGTCATGATCCCCTTTTCCCCTACTATTTATAAGCTTAATATATGTTGGGGTCTTAAATCCTCCCCAAGAACTTGGCTTGTTAGACTTGACAGAATTTGGAAAGCTAGTATGGAACCCAAGCTAGCCCACTTCCCATGGTGCTTTGTCTATCAAAGCCTCTTACTTAGGGAATGGTTCTCTCATATGAGAAGTAATCCACAAAAGTTTCCTACCTAAAAACATCGTGAATCCTTCAAACATCTTTTTTGGTTTTGCACATGAGCCTAGTCTACATTAAAATGGATCCATAGTTTATTTCAACCTTATCACCATGATCCCTTCTCTTAGTGTCTTGATCCTTTTAGGGACTTAACCAGTTATTCATCTTCTATTAATTCTCTATGGAATTATTTTAGATATATTATTCTTTTCTAACTATATATTGTCATAAATAATGTTATTTTTAATAATGATGAATGTTCTTATATTTTATCCATTAATGATAATGTTTTCATTATATCTTCAGAATGCATATAGATTCAAGCCCAAATAGACAAGGTTGCAATGGAATTATTCCACCTATAGGATTTATTGAACCACTAGGGGAGTACCTCTTCACTATGAACCATGTTTTGTTAGATGGACTAGCCCAGGGGCCACCACTACCACCATCCAAGAGGCACAAAAATTGGTTGTGTAGTCATGGCCACTTCTCCCCTCATTTTCATCTAGGGGGTGGGTTTCACCATCATCGCATGGTAAAAATGGAATATCTCCTACTAGGAGGGGCTCTCTTATTGGCATTGTACTCCTGGACATAACCCTTTGATAGTTAGACCATTGATATGACTACATACCCTTTGGATGGTTGGGTAGAGTTGGATCCTCCTCCCATAGAGATTTCCCTTTAGGTGACTCTACCACCCAATTATTATCCTCTACCTTCTCCTTCAAGTTTTGTGGCTTGTGCTTAAATTATGTTTTGTGTTGTAATTTGATTTTGTGTCTTGCTTTGTCCAACCTTAAATTTTGTTTCTTATTTTATGCCTGTGTTTTGAATCAATGTTTGTCCTTTATCTTAGAGTATGAATCATACATAGCTTTGCCATGTAAAATTCATGTATTATTATTTTTGTTGTTGTTGTTATTGTTGTTGTTGTTGTTGTCGTTGTTGTTGTTGTTGTTGTTGTTGTTGTTGTTGTTGTTGTTGTTGTTGTTGTTGTTGTTGTTGTTGTTGTTGTTGTTGTTATTGTTGTTATTATTATTATTGTTTATTATATCTTGAAGCATTCTAATAGTAAGATATTATACCAATATATTTTTCATATGGTGAGTAATGAGTTTTCCTCATTGATCATTTAATAATTTTATTTTAAACAAGAGTGAATGATGAATTTTTTATTATTTTATATATTTTTTTGATAGCTTATTTCTAATAAATTGTGTAAAACTATATAAAATTTTAACATTCAAAATGTAAATTTCACAATTAAATTATCATAAAATTTTCATTTTACAAATAAGATGGTTATGAAATTAAAGGTTAAGCATAAACATTTTACAAATTTGAATTATAGAGCTTTTACAATCCATGAAATTAGAATAATGTTTTTACCTAGTATGAGTAAATGAGGATTTTAGAGTTGTAAAAGTAATTTCAAGATGAAATGAAGAGGCATATCTGATTTAGGTACTAAGGTAGGTTTTTAGTGACATTTGAACAAAAAAATTGGGATTATAAAGTCATTGAGGAGAATAAGCCTACGCCAAACAAGCAAACATTGTCATCATGCAACCAATCAACCATTAAGAGATAACAAACTTATAATTAGTAAAATGAGTAATTATAATGAAGGCAAAATTTTAAATCACCCAACAAAATCATAAGTGACATGGACGTGATTGGTCCACATAGAATTTTATTATTAAAATAAATACAAATGTTTGTAGCTTCACTCATTATTAACAAAATGTGATGGCCAAGTTGAGGTTGATATATTTTCTTAATTGGTTAAAAAAGGGGTTATATAGTCCCTCACCAATCTAAGACAATTTTACTATATTATTAAGTTATTTTACTATCATGTTATTTATCAATTTGATTCTATCGCACCATATTATTAAGTATATTTTAAGTGTCCTTCATTGTAAGTCACATGACAACGAATGAGATTTAAACTAAAATTACTCTTATAAATATATCCATTTAATTGTTATATTATAACTAGAAAGATAGTTTAAAGGTGATGTTCATGACATATAATAAAGTGTTATTAATGTATGATTTTATGTGTTGTGACATAACCATAGTCCATACACACTAAATTATTGATGCAATCACAAGGATAGTGTTTCTAATGAAGGAAATCCCTAACCCAAAAAATAGATAAACACACACACAGATTTGAAGCATAACATTTCAAATCATGTATTAATGCAACAATAGGTTACATATATTTCTTCTAATGCATTAACTACAAGTTATGTTTTACCCTTAAGTTATATAATGCAAGTTTTTCTCCCTACAATATAGAGTCTCTTAGACTTCCATCTACACTCAAGACTATAACGACCTTATACCTATGAGTTATCTCTCTCCCTCTAAAAAAAATCCTAAACGCCTTGTCAATCAAGCCTTTATATAGGCTCCTCCAAGTGTTACATGTCAAGATATATTTATGCAAGCTATCACAAGATGACACATGTCCCTAAGTGTTGTTTATATTCCACACAAAGATGGATGAACAACACATGTCCTTAGAATCCATATCTAAGAACCTTGGAGTAAATGATCCATTCCAAGAACATTAGAGTCAGCCTACTTTAAGATGTGCCATTTTTCTCTCAATGCACCATGTTTCCTTAGCATAATCCTTTCCTATCTTTTCCTCATCACGATAATGTCTATCCCCAATTCTTCGTGTGACTTTGAATGTGTTTACTATGTTTGAAGGTGTGTTTGGAAAAATGTTATATTACCATACTCATGCTAAGTGTTTGTCTCCATTTTAATTTTTCCATGTAGATTTACATTTGAAAACTTCATGCCACTATGCATCAATTTTTTTTCTACATGACTCACACAAAGTAATTGTTCCATATGATGGCACAAATAAAACTTTACCAAAAACTAATCATAAAAAAACTCCATCCAACATCTAAATAACTACCATTTATCCTCTCACATGTGTATACTCATGATCTCTTTTAATTATACACCCACCAATAATAAAATATTTCCACACCAACATTTACACAACTGGTTGAGTAAGGGGAGTTTACCCTAATAGAATTGAAAAGGCTCCAGGCCACTAGGCTAAATTGATGTAGGTACATCAATGTATATAGAATAATATTGATGTTTTTTAATTTTTAAAGGTTATATATGTCTTATAATGTCAATAAAAAACCATGTGTATGATTCAAGTGTGGCTTGTAGGTCCACTTAGAGTGTTTTGGTATTTTCCAGCCAAAACCAATAATTTGAAATTTTGAATTGGTTTTAACTTATTTAAGGGGTTGTAATTAGTGTCAAGGATCATGGTCCTTATGAAGTGGTCCTTAGGGTCTAATAATTGGTTATGGATTTCATTCAATTTTTTACCATGATTTTAATTTCCAAGAATTGTGTTTTCACCTTGAGAAACTTCATCAAACATATGAATTGGGAAAATAAAGCATGTTTGATGAGTTTTAGAGGTAGTTGAGAGAGTTTTGTGAGATGAAACAAATAAAATTTTTGCTTATACATTTTAAACAACTTGATAAGGTTTTAACCACCACTTTAGGAGCTAAAATAGAAATTAAAAGGCATAAACTATGAAGTTACAGGTCTTAATAAGGTTGTTGTTGGTTATTGTTGAGTTACAGATCTGTGTTCATGTAATTAGAAGAATATTTGAATAAATAAAATGTGTTTTTGATATTGGATAATTTTTTTTAATATTTAATAGACTCTTATACATTTTTTTGTATTCATATGCATTATATTTTGTATTGAAACATTGATTTGGTAGGACTGTGTTTTAGAAAACACATAATTTTGTGTATTATAGTCAATAAAATGCATTGTAGGATCATTATTTTGGTTTTTCAAGACTAATTTTCAATTAGAAAGGAAAGAGGGAGTTGAAATAAAACTTTTAGAGGTGAAATGAGATTTTTAAATCTCATAAAACTCATTTTATGTGTTGGATTATTTATCCAAATATTTTTCTTGTGTTTTTAGTTTTATTTGTGTTAGAGTTATTGGTTGGTTTTGTAACCAACTTATAACTCCTATAAGATTATTTTTAAATCTTACTTCCTATGTATAAAAATAAAATATCATTTAATATACTTTTATGATTATTTCTCTCCATCCCAAGTCTAAACAGTGGTATCAGAGTTGATTAAAGGAGAAAATCATGTAGGAAGAAGCCTATAACAAAGGGAAGACCAAGTTTTGTTTTGAAGACCAAGATACCATTTGTATGGTTCTACAATATTGATGCTTAGATAAGTATGTTTTTCTTTATGAAATTACATTAATCAAAAATATTTTGTACCATCTGCTCAGTTCTTTTTCAACAAGTATTTGTCAGTTTCTTGATTATATGCAATGTTTGAAATCAAAGAACAAATTAGAACCTGATCAAAATAAAGGCCATCCATAGCTTGGCTTAAATCCAAGCATCGTACATATTTTTTACCCATCTTGGAGATACAATAATATGAGTGGCATAATCTATATTTAGAATGCAATGCTATGTTTTGAAGGAGTACATTGGTGAAATCAGGCCTCCAAACAGTCTAAAGAGAAGTAACATATTAGTGAAGATAGAAGATAAAGGTCAACATATGATCTACATGGCAATCAAACCCAAATATGTACAGTTAGGAATGAATACAGATAGAATAATTAACATGCATTATGTCATGAAAGGGCAATCTACACTCACTTTAGATTAAATGACATTTAGAACCTATGCATTGCATGAAAGATTGAAGACTTAAAAGAGCTGATGTTGAAGAGAGATATGGTAACTAACTATTAAATCCCACATTGGAATTGTAAGATGAACTAGGAGAATTTTTAAAAAAATTAAAACCTTAGTATTTTCCTCTCAAAGTTGAAGTGGGTCCTACAAAATAAGGAAGGTACAAATCTGATAAAAGTTGTTACAGTGAAGTAAAATTGGTAAAAGTCTCTTTCGCATAATAACATAGTTTGGTGAAATATTTTACCATATATTTTTATCTTTCATTTGAAAAATCAAGGTTATCTAGGATTTAATGCTTTTTAATACCTATGTTTTTTTAAATCAAGTTGGTTGAAGACATTATTTTTGTTCTTTACACAAGTTGGCATACAGGGTTCAAAACCCATTCATGTACTTTTTTTATCGAAAGTTATTTTATAAAGTAGATATAAGAGTGTAAAATGGTGCAATAAGGGTGTAGTTATTTTATATTTTTATAGCTTTCAGAATATTTGTTAATGGAAGCTATTTATTGGGTCAAGGCCAAACTTAGATAGCATTCCCTCCCTCTTTTTTTTTTTTGACTTGATTATCTTTTTTAACAACATGGCAAAAATTGTAAGTTTAATCTCTAAAAATGGACGCTTAACTCGTAAAAATTTTAAAGAATGGAGTAGAAACATGGAGAACACCCTAATTTTTAATGATTTATGGGAAATCACAGAGAAAGAAACCACACCACCAACTGAAGCTACGAAGTTGGTTGAGTACCAAAAACAAGATAAATTTGTACTCACACTTTTGAAATCATCTTGCACTGAACAGGTTATCATTCATATTGAGGATATTAAAATTGGTGCATGAAAAATGTGGAAATCATTAAAGTATTTAAATGACAAGCAACCTATATACAATAATATTGACTATTATGAACCCATGATATATCTTCTCTTTACTTTTTTAGTTTAGTAGTTGTTATGGACTCATATGCTTTATAAGTCATCTTGTGAGCATTTTGTTTTAACCCACATTCATGTGAAGTAGTAGTTAATTAGATTAAAATTCATAAATAAGTGTTGAGGCCAATGAAGGCATCCATGAAATTATTGTATTGAGCATGCTCAAAGGAGGTTACCCCCTTGAAGTGGCATGTGATCAATTCAATATTTTCAAGTGTTCAATCAAATTTAATTCATGTTGCTAATTCTTATTATTTTGTGCATTTTTATTAATTGTTGCAAGAAGATCCTCTCATCTGGTATCAGAGCACTTTTCAGGGCAAAAAAAAAATTCTTCAAAAAGTCTTACCTCTATTCTGCTACATAATTCTTTTCAATAATTTTTCAAAAAAACTTAACTCTATTTTGTGGCATAATTCATCTAAATAATTTACAATATCACAATAATTTATTTTGGATCAAGGTAAAACCTAACCACATAATTGTAGGAAGTGCTTGGGTAAAATCCCTAAAACTCATTATGAGGAGTACCATAGGAACCCCAGAGTAGCTAGCCCATTGAGAGGACTTGCCAGCAAAATGTGCAATGGCCCCTTCTCAATTGAGTAGTTCCCATCCGTAAGGAAAACCAAGAGTTATCATCGAGAAATAATTCCATGGAAATAAAATTTCTGGAGAGTGGTACTCACTTAGAGAATATTTTTGTCTAGAGTGATATTTTCAAAACTCTTAGGCAGCCATTGAAATTTTGGGCCCATTTCTATTAGTTTCAAAATATTTCTAGTAGACTCAAAAATTAATCAATAAAGTATTTATAGACTGTCAAAGGACTTACAAGTAGATATTTTATAGAAATCAGAATCCACAAACCATCCATAGAGTATTAGTAGACTCTCAGAGAATTTACTGCCAGACAGAAAAATAAAGAACAAAAAAATAAGAAATAGGAAAAAAAAGTAAAATTGTTTTCATTTTTTGCAATATCTCTCCATATGTAGCCTCGTTGATCCTCAAAATTTATTTAAACACCTAAAATTCCATTCCCTACATTTTCTTCCTTGAAGTCCCATATCCCAATTCCACTCCTAATTCCTACAAATCTCAATTTTTGTTTTTTTCATTTTTTACCATAACTTCTATTTTTTTCCATTTGCCTCAAAAAATTTCCACTATGTTCATCATTTCTTTCTACTCCTTTGTCCCTCTTTGACAAATTTTCCATTTTTTTCATTTTCACTCCTAAAATTTCCCTCACCTTCATCAATCATACTCCCACTATGCAAAAAAATTATTAAAATCCCTTTTACCCCTTTCATTTTTGCCCAAATTCAAAACTTTCATTACTAAACATGTCTTAACTCTAGTTTTCCTATCCATTGAATATGTGTGTGTGTGTGTGTGTGTGTGTGTGTGTGTGTGTGTGTGTGTGTGTGTGTGTGTGTGTGTGTGTGTGTGTGTGTGTGTGTGTTATTTGGGTTATGGTAATAACTCAAACAAGAGAAAAAAACATGAATGATGAAATTACAATCCTCAAGACCCACATCAAAGATCTTGATGAAAAAATTCTCAGTCTTCAACATACCACCATGAACAACATACGACATCCAGAGTCTTCTTCAAAAATTGGTTTTCTTCTTCCAACAATTATCACAGGTTAAAGCTTAATTTTTCTCAATTTAATGGTGTAGATCCAACTAGATGGATCTATCAGGTAAAACGATATTTTAATTTGCATAATACTTTTGATGATAACAAGGTTCCGCTTGCATCCTTTCACTTGGAACTTGAAGCCCTTCAATGGTATCATTGGTATAACAAGGCTCCTAGTGAACCCATATGGACTGATTTTTACACCCTCATTTTGAAACAATTTGACCCTACTGCTTTTGATGACTTCATTAGAGTACTCACTAAACTTTACCAAATAGGAACCATGAGAGAATATCAAATAGAATTTGAAAAATTAGCTAATCACATAGAGGGATTATCTAATTAATTCCTTAAGAGTTACTTTGTCGGTGGCCTAAAAGATGTAATTTGATCTGAGGTCAAAATATTCTATCACAACATGATGATGGAAGCCTTAGGGTTGGCTAAATTGGTAGAGGATAAGATCGCATCTCAACAATGATTCAAATCTAATTTTGTTTCATTCAAGAATATAGCTCCACAATGATCTCACACAATTCCAACCCCTAGAACCACTCCTATCAAGCATTTGACTGAAGCAAGGATGCAAGCCCATAAATAAAAAGGACTATGTTATAACTATGATGATAAATTCACTTGAGAACATCGATGTGTCAAGCAAAATCTCTACTTATTAGATGTGGACTCTTCACCTAAAATTGAATATTAGGAAGATGTTCAAGATACAACAGATGATCTGGAAGAAGCTTAGCTAATTGTGAAACCTATTTCTCAGGGAGACCAACCAGAGATCTCTCTTCATGCCTTAGTAAGAGTCACTACCCCACAAACCATGTGAGTCATGGGTTACTTTAAGAATCTCCCTCTCACAATACTCATTGATTCAGGTAGCACTTATAACTTCATTGACCCTTAGATCGCCAAACATGTTGATGTTGGGGATCAACCAACAAGTGGTATCAGAGCCTTGGTTGTAGGTTCAGAGCTTGATATCCAACAATTGGTATCAGAGCTCAAGTTCACTAACAGGTGGTTCAGATCTGTGTAGTGAGCATTGATTACAGGTTCTCACAGGGGTTTTTGCAGGGATTTCTATTTGAGTGGGAGAAGCAATGGCAGATGAAAGTAAATTGAGAATGGAAAAGTTCAATGGCAAAAATTACCAACACTGGAGAATGCAGATAGAGGATTATCTGTATCAGAAAGATCTCTACTTACCATTAGGTGGTGTTGCAAAGAAGCCCAAAGACATGGAGGATGAAGAATGGGAAGTTCTTGACAGAAAGGCTCTAGGGTCTATAAGACTGAGTCTAGCATCCACTGTGATATCCAATTTATTACAGGCAAAGTCTATGGTAGAGTTGATGACTACGTTAGCAAATTTGTATGAAAAACCCTCAGCTTCCAATAAGGTATATCTTATGAAGCAGTTATTTAATTTGCATATGAATGAAGGTGGATCTGTTTCTACTCATCTGAATGATTTCAATGGAATTGTGAATCAATTAAGTTCAGTGAATATAGTGTTTGATGATGAAATAAAAGCTCTTTTGATATTATGTTCTTTGCCTGAAAGCTGGCATGGCTTAGTAATGGCAGTAAGTAATACTGCATCTGCATCAAATATTTTGAAAGTAGAGGATGTTGTTAGTGTTATCTTGAATGAGGAAATACATAGGAAAAGCACAGAAGAGGCATCTGGGAATGCTTTAAGTTTTGAGAGCAGGGGAAGGCAGAAAGAGAAGAGCAAGAAAGGCAGATCAAGATCCAAATCAAAGGGGAAAGGCAGATCTAAATCCAGAAATGGAAAAAAGCCACAATGCTGGAATTGTAGAAAGATGGGGCACATAAGCAGAGATTGTTGGTCAAAGCCTAAGGAGGACAATCAGCACGAAGGAAAGGAAGAAGCCAAGATTGCAGGTATTGCACAGGATGCTTTAATTTTCTCTCTGCATAATAATATAGAATCTTGGGTATTAGATTCTGGTGCATCTTTTCATGCTACCCCTAACAGGGAATATTTTAGTGACTATATCCATGGAGATTTTGGAATAGTGTATCTAGGGGATGATGAGCCCTGTAAAATAATTGGCAAAGGTAAAGTGCAGCTGAAGATGCAGAATAACAACACATGGGTGTTGAGAGATGTGATGCATGTTCCTAGCTTGAAGAGAAATTTGATTTCTGCAGGAAAGTTAGGGGATGAGGGTTGTACAGTAACTCTCACAGCAGAATCTTGGAAGGTGACCAAGGGTGCACTTGTTATGGCCAGAGGTAAGAGAGAAGGTACTCTCTATTTATGTAATTATGGTACTAACAAATCTCCTTCAGTATTATCTACTTCAACTGTGGACGCTAAATTGTGGCACTCAAGGCTTGGCCACATGAGTGAGAAGGGGATGTCAATTCTTAAGTCCAAAGGTATGCTTTCAGATTTAAAAGGCATAGATTTAGAGTTTTGTGAGCACTGTGTATTTGGAAAACAGAAAAGGGTTAGTTTTCTCAAGACTGGGTCTACTAAGAAGAGGCATAAGTTGGAGCTTGTTCACACAGACGTGTGGGGACCGGCTCAGGTTGCTTCCATTGGAGGATCACAGTACTATGTATCTTTCATAGATGATGCTACAAGGAAGGTATGGATCTATTGTATTAGAAGAAAATCTGATGTATTTGAGACTTTTAAAGTTTGGAAAGCTATGGTTGAGAATGAAATAGGTAAGAGATTAAAGTGCCTGAGATCAGACAATGGTGGTGAGTTCTACAGTCATAAGTTCAGAGATTATTGTTACATGCATGGAATCCGTAGGCAAAGGATGGTTCCAAGGACACCTCAGCAAAATGGAATTGCTGAAAGGATGAACAGGATAATAATGGAGCGTGCAAGATGTATGAGATTGCATGCCGATTTGCCCTTACAATTTTGGGCACAAGCTGTTGACACTGCAATGTACCTGATTAACAGAGGACCCTCTACAGCATTAGATGGTGGTATTCCAGAAGAGGCATGGACAGGTAAAAAGGTTGATCTCTCATATCTCAAAGTTTTTGGTTGTGAAGCCTTTGTGCATATAGATAAGTAAAATAGAAAGAAGCTTGATGCTAAGTCTATGAGATGCATGTTTATTGGATATGGCTCAGATGATTTTGGTTACAGATTGTGGAATCTAGAAACTAACAAGGTAATCAGGAGCCATGATGTTGTTTTCAATGAAAGAGTGATGTATTGTGATCAGCTAAGGAAGCTGAATCAATCTGAGCAGAGCAATGGTGAATTGGATGAGGTGAAAGTCCAAGATGAGCTCATGGGAAAAAGAAATAATCACTTGCAAGAAAACACAGAGACCGACGTCGGCAGGTTAGGAACCGGCGTCGACAGGACAGAAATTGGCATCAGCCGTACAGAGACCGACGTCGGTAGGACAGGTACCGAGGTCGGTCAGGAAGAATCAACGTCGGCCAGTAACAGGTCTGGAGGTGACCGAGATCGGTCACTGTCAGAGAATTTGGGTGGACAGCGTGTTATGAACGAGTCTCAAACACCCATCAGGAGGTCAGAAAGGGTGAGTAAGCCTCCAATTAGATATTCTCCTTCTTTATTTTATTTATTTCTAACTGATGGTGGAGAACCAGAGAGTTTTGAAGAAGTAATACAGGTGGAGTCCAAGAGTCAGTGGGAGCGTGGCATGGTTGAGGAGTTGGAGTCCTTAAGAGAGAACCAAACATGGGATTTTGTTGAATTGCCAGTAGGTAAGAGAACACTCAAGAACAGATGGACCTACAGGTTGAAAGAAGGTGAGAATGGATAGATGAGATATAAGGCTAGATTGGTAGTAAAAGGATTTGCACAAAAGCCAAGTATCAACTTTGGTGAGATTTTTTCTCTTGTTGTTAAAATGACTTCTATAAGGGTTGTATTGTCTTTGGTTGCTTTTGAGGATTTGCATCTTGAGCAGCTAGATGTTAAGACAACATTTCTTCATGGAGACTTGGATGAGGAAATATATATGGAACAGCCAGAAGGATTTGAGGTCAAGGGTAAGGAGAAGTTTGTGTGCAGATTGAAGAAAAGCTTGTATGGCCTCAAGTAAGCTCCTAGGCAATGGTACTTAAATTTTGATAGGTTTATGACTGAGCATGGCTATAGTAGGTGTCAATCAGACCATTGCATGTATTTCAAGAGAAATTTTGATAGGTTTATGACTGAGCATGGCTATAGTAGGTGTCAATCAGACCATTGCATGTATTTCAAGAGATTTGATAACGGTAGATATATTATTCTATTGTTGTATGTAGATGATATGCTGGTTGCAGGATCACACATGCAGGATATCTCTGAGCTTAAAGTAAAATTAGCTCAAACGTTTGCTATGAAGGATTTGGGAGCAGCAAAGAAAATCCTTGGCATGAGCATTAAGAGAGACAGGAAAAATCACAGGTTGATATTGTCTCAAGAAGATTATGTGGACAAGGTGTTGAAACGGTTCAATATGCAGGATGCTAAACCAGTAAGCACACCTTTGGCTAGACATTTTAAGTTGAGTAAAGAACAACGTCCTAATTCATATGATGAGGTAGAGTACATGAGTAAGGTTCCATATTCGTCCACAGTAGGGAGTTTGATGTATGCAATGGTGTGTACTAGACCGGATATTGCCCAAGCAGTGGGAGTGGTAAGTATATGGCCAATCTAGGTAAGGAACATTGGAAAGCAGTTCAGTGGATCCTTAGATATCTTAGATGAACCAGCAGTAAGCACTTGTGCTATGGAGGTTCAGATACTTCTCTACATGGTTATGTAGATTCAGCTATGGCAGGTGATTTGGATGGCAAGAGGAGCACTAAAGGTTATGTTTTCACTGTAGGTGGAACGGCGGTTAGCTGGATATCTAAGTTGCAGAAGTTTGTTGCCTTGTCAACTACAGAAGCAGAGTATATTGCAACCACAGAGGCTAGCAAAGAGATGATATGGATGACACGATTCATGGATGAGCTTGGTAGGGAGCATGAGAGTTGCAAATTGTATAGTGACAGTCAGAGTGCAATCCATTTGGCTAAGAATTCAGCCTTTCATTCAAGAACAAAGCACATACAGCTAAGGTATCACTTCATACGATAGGTATTGGAAGATGGTGAGTTGAAGCTGGAGAAGATCCATACAAATAGGAATCCTACTGATATGTTAACCAAGCCGGTTACAAAGGAGAAGTTGAATCTTCATTCAACTTCTGTTGGTCTTCATGATTGAGTTGAAGATGGAGGAGCTAGAAGATGTTGCTGTACAGGTACTGGTGCAGCTGTTTATCTCCAAGTGGGAGATTCACAATAAACGCGAAATTAAATCAGATTGACAAGTAACTAGAATGATAAATAGCAAGAACAAGAGATACAAGAAACCACCCTGAAAACTTGTATTAACAAACTCTTTACAAAAGGAATACAATTGAAGAAACTTCTTTCTTCCACACCTCTCCTAGATGTATAGATCTCTCACTAGATCTCTATTCCTCAAGAGCTCTCTCTCTCAAGAACAATCAACTTCAACAAGCCTGGATTGATTCAATTCTGTACTGTTCTTCACATACCAATGAATTACTACAATAATTCACCCAACTATCCAAAAACTACAATAAGCTAGGAAGATCTAATTCTACATATAGAATTAGGAGACTTGAGCATGCACTTCCAACAAGCAGTTAAGCCACTTGAACAAGGGCTCTAAAAATAGTATTGCTAACAATAGAGATGCGAGCTTGAGACTACAACTCAAACTCATCATGCAAACACTCGCTTCTGTCCACGAAAATAGCTTTCTGGACACGCAGGTAACCGATGTCGGTTCCTGCTGCTTGTCTGTGACCGCCGTCGGCCGACCCTCTGCCGACGTCAGCATCTCTGCAACTGCTCCTGACCAACGTCGGTCGCTCCTGACCGATGCCGGTGTCTGTGTAGACCCGAACCTACTAAAGTGTGCTCCTTGGTGAAGCTTTTAGCTCCACACCCTAACAGTTGATTGTTTTATCCATCCTTGCTCCAACTTTAAAGTCATGATTGTCAATGGGGGCATATTACCTTGAAAAAGGAAGTGTCATATTATGTGTATCTCTATTGGATATTATAACTTTAACTCTAACATGTTTGCCTTGTACTTAAGCAGATGTGATGTCATTTTAGGAGCCTAGTGGTTATGCATACTTGGACCCATCTTATGGGATATTACTAAAATTTGAATGCAGTTTTTAGATAATGGACAAAAACACACATTGAAATGCTTATAACCAGGATCTCTCAACATCATAATTTTACATTACATGGAAAATATTCTTAAGAATAATTCACATGACATCATTACCCAACTCCATTCCATTCAAATGCAACCATCAACAGTCTCCACTCCTCCTTTTGATCTACAAACCATTATTTAGAGGTATGCACGTGTCTTTGTCAAACTAGTGGGATTACCACCTTAATGTCTAGAGGACCACCATATTTATCTCTTTCCTAGAAGTGGTCCTCCCAACATCAGGTTTTATCATTACCCATTTTAGTAAAAGACCAAGATTGAGATGTTCATTTGAGACTTACTAAAGCAAGGCATTATTCATCTTAGTACCAACCCATATTCTTCCCTAGTTCTCCTTGTCTAAAAAAAAGATGGGTCATGGCCCCTTTATATTGATTTTCATGCACTTAATCACCTCACAATCAAGGATAAGTTCTTGATCCCTATTATTGATGAGCTTCATGGTGCTCATTTTTTCTCTAAGTTGGATCTCCACTCTAGATATCACCAGATCTAGCTTCATGAGGATGATATTCATAAGATAGATTTTCACATGCATGATGGCCACTATGAGTTTCTGGTCATGCCCTTTGACCTCACTAATGTTCCTTTAACATTCTAGGTATTGATGAATAAAATATTTTGGCCCTACCTACGAAAATTCATTATATTCTTCTTTGATGATATCCTCATCTATAGTAAAACATGGTATGAGCATCTCCAACATCTAGATCTCACACTAAAACTTCTCTCTTACCATCATCTTTGTGCAAAATAGTCCAAATGTATTTTTGTCCAAGATGAAGTGGAGTATCTCAGGCATATTGTTTCAGCCTAAAGGGTTCAGGTGGATCTTGAAAAAATAGCTGCCATGACAAATTGGCCACTTAAGACCCTTTGTAGTTTTTTGGGGCTAACTGGATACTATCACAAGTTTTTCAAGGATTATGGTAACATTACATCTCTACTGATAGCTATGTTTAAAAAGGATTTTTTTACTTAGACATAAGCTGTTGAGTGTGCATTTGAAGAATTAAAACAAGCTATGTGTACTACACCTATTCTAGCTATGCTAGATTTTACCAAGATTTTCACTATCGAGAGTGATGCTTACGGTAATGGATTTGGTTTTGTTCTCCTCAAAGAAGGAAGTCCTATTGTATTCACCAAAAAATCCCTTTTTGATAATTATTTAGTGCTCTCTCTTTATGAGAAGGAAATGATGACCATTTTACATGTAGTATAGAAGTGGTAGCCATCCTACTGGGAAATCATTTTTGCATCAAATTTGATTACCAGAGTCTAAAATATTTTACTAAACAATGGGTCTCTACCCATATCACAACATAAATGGGCCAACAAACTCATGGGTTATTGACTATGAGATAACTTACAAGAAGGGTAAGGATAATATTATGGTTGATGCTCTATCTCACATATTTACGAATCAAGCCTCCCTTTCAGCTATTTCCATGCCTATTTTGAATTGGTTAGACATTTTTCAATAGGGATATGTCAATGACTCCTCATTATCTTAAATCATTCAAAATTTGACCACTAACCCCTAGATTTTACCACATTATTCTTGGGATGGTTCTTTTCTATGATACAAGGGTTATCTGGTGCTTCCCCAGAGCACAGATCTTTAGTTGGTTGTATTCTATGAACTCCATGCTTCTCCATCCACAGGGAACTCAAGGTTTCTTAAAATTTATGAGAGAGAATGACATAAATTCTTTTGGAATGGAATGAAAAAGGTGATTCAATAGATGGTGCCTGAATGTGATACCTGCCAACATAACAAGGGTGAAACAACACTCATCCCTGGTTGCTCGAACCCTTTCCCATCCCTACTAGGATTTGGATAGATATTTATATTGATTTCATTGAGGTTCTCCCTAAATCTAGAGGGAAAATGGTTATCTTGGTTGTAGTTGATTGCCTCTCTAAATATAGTCATTTTTTTGCCCTAAGCCATCCCTATACTGCCTCCATAGTTGCACAAATTTTCTTAGACCAAATTTTCCATCTTCATGGCATTCCTTCATCCATTGTCTCATATCGTGATGTAACCTTCACCAGCCATTTTTGAATAGAACTATTTTGATACATCAGTACATAACTATAGATGAGTTTTAGGTATCATCCACAAATGGATGGCCAGATTGAAATTATCAATAAATGCTTGGAAACTTTCTTTTATTGCTTCACTTCAGAACAATAACATTAGTGGTAAAAATGGCTCCCACTCACCAAATGGTGGTACAATACCTCCTACCACACTTCAAAAAAAATGACTCCATATAAAGCATCTATGGCCAAATACCACAAGTTCTCCTTATATATACCCTTAATAGTTCATCATTTCAAGTGGTTAACATGATTCTTCGAACTCGAGATCAAATCCTGAGTACCCTATGGAAAAATATTCATATGGCATAAAATTAAATGAAATAATAGGTAGATAAAGACCATTTCAAGTGCACTTTTTAAATAGGTGATATGATTTTTATTCACCTTCATCCCTACAATAAATCCTCCCTAAAACTCAAAGGGCATCATAATCTAGCTTCCAACTTATATGGGACCTATAAGGTTCTTCAGAAGATTGGGTTAGTTGCTTATAAGTTAAAGCTCCCACCTTCTTCTCAAGTTCAACCAATATTTCATGTCTTTTGTCTGAATAAATTTCTTGGCACAAACATCAGAGTGTACACTATTTTACCAGAACTTGATAATGAAAGATCCATTCTCTTTGAGTTGAAGGCAATCCTAGATAGGTGCACATGCCAACTTCTCTCTCGTTCCATCATTGAGCTTTTAATTCAGTGGTATAGAATGCAACTAGAGGATATAATATGGGAACCACTATTTTATATTCAACACCAATTTCCACATTTGAAGCTTTGAGGACAAATTTTTTTCTAAGAGGGAGGGGATGTTATGAATTTTTGATATCTATTCTCTTTAATTTGTTAGTTTAATAGTTTCTATGGATGCATATGCTTTGTAAGTCATCTTGTGATAATTTTGTTTTATCCCACATTCATGGGAAGTAATAGTTTCTTAGATTAGAATTCATATATAAGTGTTGAGGCTAATGAAGGCATCCATGAAATTATTATATTGAGCATGCTCAAAGGAGGTAACAAGCCCTTCCCCTTCAAAACAATGTTATCCTCAATGTTTTGGAAACTTTGGATGCTTTGCATAAATGCTTCATCCTCCCAAGTGGCATCTTCACATGGCATATTCTTCTATTTGATCAAATATTCTGTAATTGCTCTAGAATGTAATTGCTTAGTACATCATTGAAGGATCACCTCAGGATCAAGAACAACTCTACCTTCCTCATATAATTTTGGTAATTTTATTTGAATGGTACTATGTCTAATGACTTTTTTCAGGCATGATACATGAAATACTATATGTATGCAAGTGGATGAAGTAAAATCTAACTTGTAAGCCACACTACCAATTTTTTGGAAGATCTGATAAGGCCCATAATACTTAGGGGATAGCTTGTTATCCTTTTTTTATTGCTTCAATGACATTTATTTATATGGATGTAAGCGAATGAAGACCTATTTGTTGAATGTCAAAATGCCTCTCACTTTTATGTTGATATGCTTGTTGCTTCATGCGATTCTGGGCCATAGCTAAATTTTTACGTAAACTTACAAGGACCTCCTATTGATGGGGAATATGTTCTTCAACTGCATGAACCTTAGGATGGACCGTCAAGGTTTAAGTGATGGATGGAGGGTGGTATCCATATAGTGTCACAAAAGAAGACATTTTGGAAGAACTATGAATAGAAGTATTATACCACCATTCAGCAAGTGGCAGCCAATGAACCCATTTATCCTGTATATCAAAAACAAAACAATGGAGATATCCTTCCAAACATATGTTGAATACCTCAGTTTGTCCATCAAATTGAGAATGATATGATGAACTATGAGCCAATTGGGTGCCTAAACATGTAAATAACTTAGTCAAAAAATTACTAGTAAAAATGGAATCTCTATCAATGACAATGATTTTAGGGGTCCCATACAGTTTCTAAACTATATTGAGAAAAGTAGAAGCTACTATACTAGAAACAAATGGCTAGGATAATGAACAAAAATGAGCATACTTACTGAGATGATCTACAATAACCATGATGACATTTTGACCATCAGATGTTGGTAACCCTGTAATCAAATCCATAGATTCCTCTTTCCAACACTGGCTAGGGATAGATAAAGGTTGTAAAAGACCTAGAGTTTTGATGGTTTCACCTTTATTTTATTGATAGATCATACATTCAACCACGTATTTTTGGACATCCCCTTTGAGACCTTCCCAAAAAAAATCATGCTTGATTCTATGATAGGTTTTCAAAAATTTTGAATGACTCCCAATTGGAGTTGCATGAAGTTCTTGAAGGATTTTTTATTTAAGAAGAGAATTCTTACATATTTACAATCTCTTTTTATACCATAATGTATTACCTTTCCATGTGAATTTTTCAAATCCACCTAAACCTTATAGAAGATTTTGAATCAAATCATGAGTAGTACTATCATGTTCCCATTCTGATCATGCTTCCTCTAGCCAATCTGCTTACAAAATGGTTATGGCACATAGCAATGCCAAAACTGATTCATCTTTTTTGGATAGTGCATATGCCACCACATTGTCCTTGCCTTTTTTGTAGACTATTTCAAAATCATAGCCTAACATCTTAGTTACCCATTTCTATTGTTCTTCAGATGACAACCTTTGTTCTAAAAAATATTTAAGACTATCATGTTTAGTTTTTACCTGCAAGAGATGACCCATCAAATAAGGTCTTCATTGTTTGAATGCATGCAAAATGGTCATCATTTCCTTCTCATAGATGGGCTTGTGCTAATTTTTACCCTTGAGTTGAAGACTTTCAAATGCTAGTGGTATACCTTCTTGCATGAGTACAACACCCATACCATACCCAGATACATCACATTCAACCACAAAAGTCTTAAAAAAATTAGGAGTGGCCAATACTAGAGTAGTGCACATAGCCAATTTCAACTGTTCAAATGCTCAGGTAGCTACATTAATCCACTGAAAGGAGTCTTTATTTAACAAAGAAGTAAGTAGGGCTACAATACTACCATAATTTTTGACAAATTTGTAATAGTAACTAGTACGCCCCAAAAATTCCTGAAGCTGATTGAGTGTCTTAGGAATTGGCCAGTCCACCATTGCTTGGATTTTCTTAGGATCACTTTCACTCATTCATAAGACACCAAATGACCCAAATATTCAACCTCACTAGCCCCAAAAGTACATTTGGAAGGTTTGGCATACAATTGATTTTGATCCAAAATGGAGAGTACCTGTTTCACATGTTGCAAATGATCTGCCCAATTTTTACTATAAATGAGGATTTAATAAAAGAATATCAAAACAAATTTCCTCAAAAATAGATTAAAAATAGTATTCATCAAACTATGAAAATTAGATGGTGCATTTGTTAGGCCAAAATGCATAACCAAAAACTCATAATGGCCCTCATGCATCCTGAAAGTGATTTTGGGTATGTCTTCATCATGGATCCTGATTTGATGATACCCAAAACATAGATCTAACTTGGTAAAATAAAGAGCACCATTCAATTCATCTAGAAAATTATCAATGATAGGAATTGGAAACTTATCTTTGATAGTGTACTTGTTGAGTTCTCTATAGTCAGGACACATCCTCCAAGTGTCATCTTTCTTTTTCACCATGATAATTGGTGAAGAGTATTCACTTTGGCTATGGTGAATGATTCTTCATCTAACATCTCTTGTACCATATTTTTAATTTCACTTTTTTGCTAATAAGTGTAATAGCATGATCATGTGTGCATCTAGTTGGAAGTCTTTTTGGCATGTCTCCAAAAATAATGGAATGAGCATCAATTATTTGTTGCAGATCAAGAGGTGGAGATGGTTGAGTTGGTTGTACTTCCCTAGAAAATAAGCGAGCTACAAATCCCTCATCACCCTTACAAAGAATTTTTGTCATTGTATGAGATCTAACAAGTTAGAGAGATTTAGCCTTTAATCCTCTTAGCTCAAATGTCCTTTCTTTAGAATGAAAAGGTGTGAATAATTCTTGAAAATTCATCTCAATAGTGCCTAGACTAATGAGCCACTAGACTCCCAAAATAATATCAACTCCACCCATTAGAATAACAAACATAGGAGAATCCAATAAGTAGTCTCCTGTGACCAACTTAATACTATGACATTTTCCTAAGTAGCTAACAGTACCACCGTCTATAATGATAACTTAAAATTTTAGAGCTAGATAAATGAAATAGTTCAAACAAGCATCTAACTTAGTATGGATGAAGTTGTGTGTGATCCTAGAATCAATCAAGATAGTGACCTTTTGTTTCTTAAGGAAACCCATCACCTTAAGAGTTTGGGAAGTACTGATACCTGATAGGGCATGACATGAAATAGTAGGCTGAGAATCTTTAGATTCCTTCTCAAGAACATTTGCATCTGCATCATGTACTTTTACATCATCTTCATCATCATTGGCACCTTCAATGTAAAATACCTTATTTTTAGCACAACGATGGTCTTTACTCCATTTTTTGTCACAACCATAACACAACCCTTTGGATCGCTTCTCCTCAATTTGTCATTGTGTTAATCTAGTGGGCTGTGGGAATGATGGTGTTGGAAGATTGTGATCATGACCAGTAGTGAAAGTTTTCCTTTTGACCATATCTTTTTCTTCTATCATGTGTGCCTTAGGGATAGATTCTGATACAAAAGTTGGGTTAAACATTCAAACCTCATATTAAATGTTATCTGTGAGGCCACCTAAAAATAGATCCATCAAATTTCTCTTAGTGATATTTTCCTCCCATAAAGAGAGATTCTAAAATTGATGAATATAATCCTTCACAATTCCTATTTGTTGTAGCTTGGCTAATTAGCTGAAATAGTTCTCAGAGACATTATTCTAATAATGAGTTGTCAAATCCTCAATAAAAATAGTCCATGTAATAGGAGCACCATTATTTTTCTTTTGAGCGCATAATTAGTGATACCAAATGAAATTCTTAGGTTCCATATACAAGGATGCCACCATCACCCTCTAAGATCTAGGGGTTTGATGTAGCTCAAATAAATTCTCAATTTGGTTAATCTAAGTGAGAGGATCCTTACCATCAAACTTATGCATGTCCACTTTTGGCAACATCAATTTCATACCTGCATGGGAGTTGTTGAGAGGAGGATTTGAATACTGAAGTGGAGGGTTGTTAGGCTAAAACAAAGATGTGAGTGTAGCCATTTGTGTAGTGATATGTTACAATTCACTGTGAAACCCATTAATCTCTTCATGTATCCCTAAAACATCAACTTAGACTGCAAAAAAGTCATCATGCCTAACCAAGTTTTTGATGTCTTCTTGAAAATATGAAATCATCATATCTAAAGTTCCAAATTCCATGTCATCAGTAGAAGGAGTCTTAGGAGTTTCTAGTGCCCCTTTTCTTCCTCGAGTTGAAGGACCTATCATAAACAAACCCTAGGAGGGTTTTAACCCTAAAAAAAAGTGTACCAGGAAATGGTACCATTATGATCACCTTATTAAGATGAATCTAATGATTACTTTTGTGTACTAGAGTAAAATTTTCAGTACCAAAAAAGTGTACCAATAAAATATACTGTTACGATCATCTCATCGAGATGAATCCAACAACTGCAAGTGTGCAAGGGGAAAAAAATTTCTAGACTTTTTTTTTTTAATATTTTTTTCAGAAAGTGTTTAAAACAATATTGTGCTGATGAAAAAAATTAATTCTTCCCAGATTGTAAGTTATGTTGTTTCACTTTCACTACTCCCAGAAGCCATGCCTTGCTGGATCTAAAAAAACACCACAAAAAACTTGCCCAAATCAAAGCTCTGATACCAATTGTAATGAAATTACTTAGACATTTACACATAATGATTTTATATTGCACAGAATAAGAAAATATGAGAGACTACATAGTGATAATTGATATAAGAATAGAATACTGGATAATATATCAAAGCCACTTTGAGGGGGCAACCTCCACAATAATGCACTAATAGCATAATACTTAACATGATGATTAAATACTAACCACTACCTCATATATATAGTCTACTTAGCCAAGGTTATTCCATAGGCTGACCTATATAAGAACATATAGAAATGTAATAAGTAAATAAAAGAGGTATGTAAGCCACAAGTCAGCCACACATATCCCTAGACACACCAATAGTTAAGGACGTAACAATATATACCAATTTTTTTGAAATATTACAGCTTAGTGATAAGATTATTAGTGTAACATCTAACTTTATTTATGAGTTGTTGACCCAGTATGAGCGATAGTTTGAAAATAAGAAGAGTATGTCTAATAAAGAGGCTCACTATACAAATAACAAGTCCCATCATAGAGATCATTAGCATGTATAGTTATAGTTTCAGAAGCATTCTCTAAAACACTCCCTATGACACTGTTTGAGTCATTTTTTGAGACATTCTTCACATCATTCTAGATAGTCTTCACAATATTCTCGTCGACACTCTCTAGGATATTTAAAATGAAAAAATCACCATCAGCATTCTTCTCATTCATGTGGTTCTTTTAGTGATTCAGCTTTTTATGGATCTTATCAGTATAGGAAAGAGATAAAATGTTTTAAATGCAGTGGTATTGTACATCTTATAGATGTATTTCCTTCTTGATGACTACGCTCTCCACATAAAAATAAAGTTGAGGCAAATTATGTGGATCATTCTAGAGATACATCTTCTAGTTACTCCATTTATTCTAGTTAGTTAGACACATCCTCTAATCAGGAGGCATCTTATATGGTCAAGTTTTATGGTCCCAATAGACTTGAAAGATTATTCTGAGTGATCAATGATTCACTCATCTTATGTGAGATACTAGGATCAAGAACAAGATCTATTTTAATAGAATTTTTTCGCTTGTGTTCTTACTTTTAGTTCTATTTTTGGCTTAGTTCCATACTCATGACATGGAGCTTATAGTGGTAGTTTGATTTTGTTTCTCTAGTTGCACAACTTCTCACCTCTCACCTAGTAGGGGAGAAGATTTAGAATTGGTTGGCCTTTGATTATTCATTGGTGATAGTACAAGTTGATAGGGGTTACTATCAGTTTTAGTGTTCAGCAAAGGTCATTAGCATTTTTTAGACACTAAGGAGATGTACCATACACAGTAGAGGTTGGTCACCTTGACAGGATTTTGGGTGGAGCCTTATACGGATCGATGTAGTTGAATAGGATTTGATTGTGTCCTATTGTAGTATGGTATGCTGATCATAAGGGATGAGCAGGCTTTGATTGTGCTCATCATCCATTTTTTTCCAAACTCATAGGGGTGGGCTTCCATATGGAGTGACATTAATTTTTGATCAGTGTTAAAGGTACAGTGCACCACTTTTAGTTATGAGAGAGATCCTTTAATAACTTCATAGTTATTACTCCAGTTCATTCATCTGTTATACACCTATAGATCAAGGGGGAGATTGTCAGATTATTTATCCAAAGGTTTTTGTTATATTTTTAGTTTTATTTGTGTTTAAATTATTGGTTGGTTTTGTATCCAACTCAAACTCCCATAAGCTTATTTTTAGAGATTACTTCCTATGTAAAAAAAATAATATATCATTGAATAATTTTTTATGATTATTTCTCTCCATCCCAAGTCCAAACATTATGAAATTATTAGTGCTCTTGGCCTTGCAAACCCTAACTCAGGGTTTAGAATATAAAAAGTGAGATTCCAAGAGAATTAGTCATGTATAACCATGTAAAACTCAAGAAATTAGTTGTTGTGTTAAAATAGGCACGTAGGTTCCTAGGAAATATAGGGTTGCAATCAAGGAAACTCAAGTTTCTATTAAACCAATAGTCCAAATCCTTATAAAGTTGGTGTGTAGGTGATTTAATTTGTCCTTAAGAGGATATAAAAAAAATTTAGGTCTTAAATATCCTTCAAAAATAAGTTATAAGTGATTTTATATTCTAGATTTGTAAAAGATAAGAAAACATGGTTTACAACAATTGGAAGCTCAAGTTTCTCTTAGCTTGTTAAACCAAATTACCTAAAATTTTGTACACCAGGTCTATAGAAAGAGGAAAAAAGGATACAATTATTTTTTATTTATTGATACCATCAGATAATATTTTCTATATTCAAAATCATGTATGCTTGAATTAGGCTTAAAAAGGGTTAGTTGAGACAATCTTCAAATTGGTTCATATCTTCAATCAAGGAAGGATAGGAGGTATTTTAACTATTGTTAATGATCTATATGACCTGATAAAAAGTATTTTATCATCAAGAAGTATGATTTCTATTGATAACTCTCAAAACCCTAATTGAGTAAGGAGATTAGACTACAAGCATAATAGGTAAGAGAATATCGTTATTAAAAGAAGACTTTAAGGACTCCATTACACCATTTTTGGTATCAGAGCTCAGATTAATTGAGCACAAGAGGTAGATAGAGGAATAATTGGCTATAATTTATAATAAAGTGACTTCAGAGAGAGAAGGTAGGTTGTGAGATAGAAGCCAATGAAGAAGATTTGAGAAGATAGAATAACAAGTTGAGAGAAAGAAGCTTGTGAAGATGGCACTTAGGACTAGATGTGTTAGAGGAGGTTAGAGGAGGCAACCAATAATAGAGGTAATGATGATAGAGATCATGAACATGTAGAAGCATTTTCAAGCAATGGAGATGGCATAAATAAGGGGTATTGAAGTAGGTTATATAAGTGATGAAGAGGAACCAAAAGAAGACATATTAGCACTAGAAAGACAAAAAAGTGCAGAAGAAAAGATCATAATTACAATCATGAAGTTAAGGTCTAAACCATAATTATAAGTCGCTATGTGTGTAGGAAGTCTTAATGTAAAATAATTAGTTGATTGGATTGTAGCCATGGATAAATATTTTGAATATGAGGAGATAGAGGCTAACAAGAAGGTTAAGTTTGCAATTACTAGAATAAAAGGACATATTTCACTATGGTGGGGTGAAATTTAGGATGATAGTTAAAAAAGAGGTAAGAAAAATATCACATCATGGGACCTAATGGTAGCCAATATGAAGTCAAAATTCATGCCAAGAGATTATTACACACAATTTTTCAAGAAACTTCTAAATTTGAGGCAAATAGAGATGAATGTGAAAGCTTATACAGATGAGTTCTACAAGTTAAATATAAAGGTAGGTCACATAGAAGATAATGTGAAAAAAGTAGCCAAGTTTATCAATTATTTAAAATTTTAGTATTCAAGATGAAATTAGCCTATCATCTCCAACAATAGTTGAAGAATCCTATCAACTCATACTCAAACTAGAAGAAAAACTAGCCAGGAATCCAAGAGACAAGAGCAACTATTTCAAAAATCCCGCTATTTCGATTTCGCTAGTCCTTGGGAACAAACGGCGCGTAGCGACTTCGAAGAATAGCCCTATATCTCTAGTTGTCTTGTCTCGAATAGATGGGAAATGCTACCAATCAGCCGGAGCCCTATACCTATACCTATATATATCACCGGCACCGGCACCGGCATCGGCACCGACACCGTTATAGCATTCATATTTATGAAGAAAGAGAAATCAGTCATCCAAGTCAAACTCAAAGCCCAAGATAAGGTCATTCAAACAAAATAATAACATCAAATTTAGAAGGTAAGAAGAATTTCTTTTGGAGTATATGTTTTAAGTGTAATGAATTTGGTCATTGATCTTATGAATGCCCAAAGTATGTTCAACAGAGCTATATTAATCAGATTGTGCGAGCTAAAAATGAATAAATTATAAGATCATTTGGATAACTTAAAATAAGAGAATCATTGTTTATGAAAAGGACACTTCTCAAACCAAGCAAGGATATTAAAGAGCCAGTATAGAGTAAATCTTTGTTTAGAACAACTTACAAGACAAGAGGTAATTATTGCAAAATGGTTATTGATAGTGGTAGTATAGATAATTTAGTATGTTTTGAAATGGTTGATAAATTAGGTTTTAAAAAATTGTTCATCTTACACCTTATAGAGTGTCATGGTTGCATAAAAAACATCAGGTCTTAATTAATGAACAATGCAAAGTAGAGTTTAAGATAGGAAATTATCAAGATGAGGTGATTTGTGATGTGGTACCTATGGATATTTGCCATGTCTTATTGGGAAGACCTTAGAAATATGAAAAAATATTAATTAATGATCTTATAAATAATACTTATACTTTTGAGGAGGATGGTAGGAGACACATTATGACACCATTGAAGGATGAAAGTGCATAAGTAACAAAAATTACAATCAGGTGTTGATGATGAGTGAGGAGTTCTTATAATAGGTAAAATAAGGTGAAGCTGAAGAGAAAATTATTAAAACCATTAAGGTAACTGATTCATCATTATAAAAATAGATTTTGTTAAATGAACATGAGAACGTGATAACTAATGAGTTTTCAAATGAATTTTTATCAACTTATTCAAAAGAGTTCACTATCAGTGTTGATTTGCCAAAAGAGATTGCCATGGAAGGCAATAGAAAAGAAACTTTGTTAAGTAAATAGTATGAGAGTGAAGAACAGGAGGCTATTTTTATAGATAAAAAAAGGATCTTATATGAGAAATATTTAATTGACATTGAAAACAATTGTGAGCAGGTTGTATAAAAAAGAGTATTTGTGAGAGAAGAAATAGAAGTTTTCATAAAAGAGGAGCAAGTAATTCAGGTATAAGATCATGCATATAATTTGAATAAGAAGGAAGTAAACATCTCATGTGAAGAATAAAATAAGAGATAAAATAACAAGGAGTCCCTCCTATAAGTTGTTTTGGTTGCTATCTATTTGGTAGTCATCTTTGTGATAAATAATATGTCTTAAAGGCCTATAGAAAAAATTGATTTCTTTAATGTGTTTGCTTCATATGTAGGTGCAGAAAAAGAAGATAGTACTTCAATTTTTCATGCAATCCAAACACAATAAAACTACAAGGAGAGATGCTTGGTTATACTTATATGGTGATCAAACTCAATCTTTTTGAGAAGCTACAAAGAGGACTACTATTCAAAAAGGATTTAAGTTTCAAGGTAGAAGTGTCATAGTTGTCACACCCTGATTTCACATTCAAATTTGTAACTTTTAATCTGTGGATTAATAGGGTTATTATTTTTTTATCATTTCTTTGACTTAATTTTTATGATATATATAGGTATCGGACAGTGATATTATTGATTAGTATACATAATATGATAGTTGTATTTTAATTATTATGTACATCAAGGATGTATATTTTTTAGTTTTGCATCATTGGTTGATATATATGATGACTCAGACTAACTACCCATTTGTTTTGAGGTAGATTCAAATTGATCCTACCCTTAGAGCATGATAAGGGAGAGCATCATCAAAGAGGATGGGCTAGATGGGATGAATGGGTGATGACAAAAGAATTACTAGTGACCCTACACACATGCACATTAGATTTTATATATTATATGCATAACATATTTTAAAAGCTAGTACATAATTAAAAAAATCTTATATGTGATTATCTTAATATGCAAATTTAGTTCTTAATATACATTAGATTCCTTTAATTTAATTGTCTTGATTTTTAAGAATAAATCAAAAAATAGATATTTAATTGCTATATGCAAATAGTAATTAATTATACAATTATTTTATTATTGAAAACAAATAGATAAATAAATAATTACCATTATTTTAAAGAGCTTAAATTTATTAATTATTAACTTTAAGTGGAGGCCAACTAAGCATAGTCTTGATAAGACATGCATGAAATTAAGTTGAGAACTAGAATTGAGATATTATTATCTTATTAGTCAATTTAGCTTTAATTTAAGCTAACTTTGGAATAAGACATAATTATCTTTATTCTTAAACAAAAATATATTTTTAAGAAAGCTAAAGATGAAGATTGACTATGGTTTTAGGAGTAGATAATTGATGTATATTAAATTTAAACAAAGAGTAAAATATTTTTCATGGATAGCAAACTAAGAGAAATAGATAGTAGAAATCATTATAAATGAAGGAAAAAGAGGTAGAAAAGTGAGGAATATAAAAGAGGCGGATACAGAGAAGAGGAGGCGAACTTAGAGAAAGAGAATGGAGAGAAAGGCGTATACCTAATTCAACAATTATTAAAGAGGTAGGTTTTATAATTATAATTATGTGTTTAATAGCATGGTCTGTATTTATTTAAGACTGTGTTTCACTTTCTTAATCTTGTGTATAATATCATAATAGTCGTGTTATAGTCTTAGAGCCTGTGTTTTACTTTGTATAGATTTTGTTTATAATCTTTATGGTCTGATTTTTTTTTTTTAATAGAACTAAGTTTTCACAATTATTAGACCTATGTTTTATGTTATAGAGGCCAGCATTCCACTTATGAAATTCAGTGTGTCATTCTATTGGGTAAGTGCTTATATATTTATATAAGTCTATGTCCTTTTTAAGAGCATGTAAACTTAGACCTACACTTTGGATAAGCAGACTTTTGTCCCTTTAAATGACATAGATCCCCATAAAGATTGATAAATACTTAGAAATATTTTATATTTTATTAGATGAGTATTATATTGGTAGCACTTTATCTTTTTTTAGATTGTGTACTATAAATATAGCAACATCTTAAAGTTTAGACTGCTTTTTCGACTACATGACTGTATTTCCTTTATGAATGGCGTGTAGTAATGGAAGAACGTCTCAAAATCTAAAACAACATATTATACTAAGAGCAATGTTATAAATTATTTGAATTGAGTAATATTTATAAGTTGCATTTTAAAAAAAGAATAACAGAATGAGTTTAATTAAAAATGCTAAGTGTAAATGTTGAGGTTATAAGTGTAAACATGGAATCATCTATTAAAACAATGAGTTAAAATAGAAGTCGTCCAACCTATAAATGGGATAGTCTAGCCTTTAAATTAAAATTCCATGTGCAAACTGTAATGTCAAGTCTTTATTTTCAATGTTGTGTATAAAAATTGAAAATGTTGTCATTCGGCTTAATGTTGGGTATATATTGAAGAGTTAAGTCTATTATTGAAATGCCCAGTTTAAGATTAAATTCATTGTGTAATTAAAAATAATGCAGCATATATTAAATGATATGTTGAGCTTATAAAATAGAAAGTTGAGTCATTATGTAAAACACTATATATGTATTATGAAACGCCCAGGTTATATATATGGAATGTTGAGTAATATGTGAAGCACCTAGTATTAGTATTTTATTTTAAACATTGAGTTTAGAATTAAAATAATAATATTTATCAGTGGATCGTATAATATATTAGTAGTCTACTTTTTAACTAATGAGCATGATTATCTTAGGATCCTTAGAATAATCATGACCCTTGCAAGTTAATATTTTATTCTTTGATCTGAAATGCAAGATCCGACACAATAACTATATCTTCCAAAATCCTATGGCAGCTATTTGGAGTGATCTTAATCAAATTGTTCTCAAAATTAATTTTGATGTGGCATCGAAAGGGAACCTGGGAATCTCAATAACATAGGAATTTTAAGAGATAATTATGGTATTATTATTTCTTGCCATGTTTTAATAGGTTATTCTAATTTTTTTGAAGTGATTGTTAACTTTAGAGCTTCTATTATTAGTGATGACACTGAATGCAGATATGAAGGCAATACATAATCTGAGGAGTTTGGAAATGATGTCCATATTCTTATTATGTAGTCCGTATTTCATAAAATTATTTGTGAAATTTGAACTACTAGGAATAATACTGAATATCTTGTCAATTATCTAAAGTGTAGGAAATCACGGTTATAATTCTTGGTTATACATGGTATGAAATCAAAATAATAGCCATAAGTAAGCAATCTCTAAAAGTAGAGTTAAGATATCTAAAGAAAATTTTATGGTAAAAACTTGGATGTGTATTATCTAAAACTTCAAAAATAACTTGACAATTGTTTCTTACAAGTAATGAAATCTGGTGAGTGGTATATATTGGGAGAGTATTAAAATGGTCAAGTATGTTCAATAAGAAGATATACCTAGGTGGTTTATATTTTAAATTATGTTGATATGTCCATATAAGTTTTAATGTCAATTTGACTTAAGAAAAGTAAAACTTGCATATAGGTAGTCTATTGACGTTAATAATCGATCTATTTAAACCAAATATTTAACTTGTATAGGTACATTGGGTCTTATGTGAATATTTATGGATATTATATTGTTAATTAGTTATAGGATTATATAGAATTAGAAATTATAACCTTTTGGAACAACCTTCTAGAAATAGAATAAATTACTAAAATGAAAGAACATAACAGGTTTATGAGCTATCTGATTTTCTGTTATTATGACTGTTTAAAAATTATGTTTATAAAATTGGTGGGTTGTGTTATTATTTTTTTTGTGCTAAAAATCGGTATCTACTTAGAGAGTGTAGATTATGTAGTCTAAGCCTAAGATATATCTAGATGGTATAATTTATTCTTATATGCATAACTTTTAAGATTATGAGAGCTTTGATTTTTGAGAATGTAAGTTTAATTATGAATAATATGTAATTATAAATTATGATAGTATGAGATGTCACAGAATTATACAATATATAATTATGTTATACCTAGATGGTACATATTGTATTTGTTATATCCATACTCTGACCTAAGTTGAATGATTAAATATATGTGTTGATTATTACTTGATCATTATGTTTGTAATAGTCAGTAGGACATCATGTATGCGTACATACAACCTTGATAGTGTAAATAAATGTTAGATTAGACTTTTATGTGTTTGTATGAATTGTTTTGTTATATGTACTTACTTGATTTAAAATGTATGTTTTCATGTATTCATGAATTTTTAGTATGACTAATTGTGGGAAACTAGTAGTTGTGCCTTATAACATTATATTATGATATTGTGAGATATCATGGGGTATAGTTGTTTTGATCTTATTGTAGTATTTGAAAATTTGTAGTTTAATATGAATCATACCCGGTGGTATGAGCTATAAGCATTATTTCATGTATGAATAATAAAATAAGATTCATTCATGCATTGATGAAATAAATGTATGTTTTACTTACTCTTATGTTTATCATGTGATGTGATATGATTTTTAGGAGGATGTACTTAGTATGAATCTTGTGGTTAAATAATGTATAGTGAGATATTATCTTTAGTATGTATGATTTACATGTTAGTATGATATCTTGTAATTGAACAGATTTTTTATAATACACTGCATGTTTAATTTTATCATACATATATAAGTACTAGTTTGTTTTCTAAATTTTTACACCATTTTATCTACCTATCTGAGAAGAGAGGGTCATTTCCTGATAGGAGATTGTATGAGGATCATTAGTCCATGGTTTGTATAGAAAATTATTTGGATTATGCTCTTCCTCTCCACAATAGTACTACTTACTTGGAGACTACACTTGAGATTCAGAGTTACATGAGTTGGTTCGACTTGAACTCTAGAGGGCTTAGTATATATTTATTGTAATTATATTAAGATGAATTCCTGAATAAAATATAATTATAATACATATTGTTATATTTGAATAATAGTTGTTATATTATGGGACTAGCCATAGTTGTGTCCTAATATATTCACCTTCCTTAGAGTTGTAATAAGATATATGTTATTTTTGGTATTTAAATTTAGAAGTACTATTATTTTGAGTTGTTTGGTAAAGTTGTTAAGTATGTTTAAGTGTAATGAATGTTAATTAATTAGTTTTAAAAAAATACTGCATTATTCTAAATACAACTTGAGGGGTTTTTACATGTGGTATCAGAGCTAAGGCTCGAAGAATAAGACCTAATGAGTCCATTAGCATTTTTGTATCTTTCTTTATCTAGGAGAGAGGAGGAATGTGAAAGTATGGTGCATTGAGTGTGTAGCTTAGAGCATTTAAACCCCCTTAGAGTGGTTAAAGAATTGGTTTGTTGAGTGTTTTATTGGTGACGGTTATACAAGGTGTTTGGATAGGTAAGTGCATAACATAGTTCCTGAGTTGTGAATAAGAGTTTCCTACCATATTTTCAATATTTAGATTGAACACTTCGAGTATGATTACATCTTTATTGGTAATTGAATCACCTTCACCATTTGTGTTTGTCTATTATGAGTGTTTTAAAAGTATGGAGTGCTTCTCACTTAAGTATATATGTATTATTTTTGTGTCTTACACAAATCCTAAGAGTGATAGATCCTATAAAACCATTCTAGATCGACACGACCTAGTGCGGTGGGAATTTTCTTGTAGTTGAATATAGATGTCTTGGTTGAGAATTCACTTATGTTAGGAGTTTTTTATGTCAGTCCCCTTATATTTATATAAACTTGATAAATAAGTGTCATCTCTCTTGGTTAGTTTAGAGGTAAGTTGTTATGTTTTACTCTCCTCTTACATCATTTTTTTTAGCTACTAAGAAGATTCATATTTTTAGGATGTTGATTTAAGTGTTTTCTTAAGAATAAAACTTGTTTTTGAAATGTTATTTGATCTTATTCCCTTGAGCTTGTGGGATATTGTTTTCTACTTCTTGTTGAGATAAGTTGTAAAATTGGATAGATTGATGCATCTTTGAGGTTAGAATTTTTTTTTTGGTTGTGTAGGTAGGTTATAATACTACACTTACAAGTTTGATAAGTGAATAATGATTTGGCAATGTGGATTGCAGTGTTTCCTTTTATCATATGAGGGTATGTAGGAATTTTTTTTATGAGATGTTAGTTCTCTATTTTTCACTTGTGACTTTTAGAGTTACTATTTTATCTAACTTGGATACTTGATCATGAGGAGTGGCTAACATTAAATTTATATTAATTCTGATTGATCACAATTGTTATGTTATTATATATCTTTGTTTAGACTGATATTATCTTTTTTTGAAGCATGTTGTTTTGAAGAGTTATATGTGTACCTTTATTTGGGAACAAGTAAGGTATAAGATGGGCAAAATATTTTGGTAGTTTAAAAAGATTGAGATAAAATTTTTAACTTGTTATGTGTTAGTCATGAAAACAAGGAGACATTGTCTCACTTATAAGGTTGTAAGGATGGTATGATTCTTGGCCTTTATATGTTATGTTAATTTTAGCATTATCTCTTCTTAACTATGAATATAATATTATAAGTTAAGTTGTGAAATATGATACTAGTTATGTTTAGCTAGTGATAACTTAATACAATCTCGGGATGATTGTATGATTTTTCTTGTATATATGTTAGTACATCTAAAATCTTTGAGCATATAGTGTTATTTTCTATGATATATTATTATAGATTTGTATTTCATTGAATTTTGTTCACATTTTGGAGATTGTCAATTTGTGAAGACTTGAGGGAAGAGTGATGAATTATTAATGTGAATTCTAAGTGATAAGATGGCATCCTACTTAGCTTCACATTGACTTGGATTGTTGGTACTGAATTAGATCTAACAAATAAACTTGTTGAATATAGGATTTGATAAGCGAAACTTATCAAATTCAGTCATATGGCCATATGCATGTATACTATGGATGAGTATTCTATGTGGATGGGTATTCCATGATTTTGTATATATTATTAGAAATACTCATCAAAAATTTTGATTGAGTAGTGACAGTATTGACATGGTATACTTATCTAAAGTTGCACGAAGTAGCGATAGTATTAACATATACACAACAGTCCTGCCAAGTTCCCTAAATACTTTTATCCGATATGAGAAATATACTCTTTAGGATTAGAGAGATGTGCATAGGGGCTAGAAGGTCTTCTAAAAATCTTTTTAGTCATTTATTTGGCTTTTATGATGATCTCATGTGTTTTTGAAGAAGTTTTTAAAACTTTTACTAAGTTATTAAAGACTTGTCTTGTCATTTCTGGACTCCGGGATGGTCATGATAAAACCAATTAGTGTAAGTGACATTCGTAAAACTTATTTGTATAATAGGAAAATCCATAGAGTAAGGTCTTGTGGGACCAATACACTAAGAATAGTGCTAATTAGGAGAACTAGTTTGAGTTCTTTAGGTAAAATTTTACATTTGTTTGCATGATTTGATACTAGATATTATGTTTGTATTCTATTAAACTTTGTTTAACATTGAGAACTATTATTTGAATAAGCATTATCAAGACGATGACCAATTTTAGTAAGGCAGGATGTCATATCCTGATTTCACCTTATAATTTATAATTTTTGATTTGTGGATTAATAGGGTTATTAGTTTATTATCATTACTTTGACTTAAGCTTTATGACATATATTAGTATGAAACAATGATATTTTTGATTAGTATACATAATGTGATAGCTGTATTTAAATTATTTTATACATTGAAGATGTATATATGTTAGTTTTGCATTATTAGTTGATATATATGATGACTTAGATTAACTACCTACTTATTGTGAGGTGGATGTAGGATTGATCCTACCCTTAGAGCATGACAAAGGAGAGCATCATCAAAGAGGATGGGCTAGATGGGAGGAATAGGCAATGACAGAGAAATTGTCAGTGACCCTACACATACACATATTAGATTTTAAATATTATATATATAATAATTTTTACATGTTAGTGCATAATTAAAGAAATCTTGTATGTGATTATATTAATATGCAAATTTAGTTCTTAATAGGCATTAGATTCTTTTAATTTAAGTGTCTTGATTTTCGAGATTAAATCAAGAAATAGATATTTAATTGCTACATGTAAATAATAATTAATTATACAATTATCTTATTATTGGAAACAATGAGATAAATAAATAATTACTATTATTTTAAAGAGCTTAAGTTATCTTAATTTATTAACTTTGAGTGAAGGCCAATTAAGCATAGTCTTGGTAAGACATGCATAAAATTAAGTTGAGAACTAGAATTGAAATATTATTATCTTATTAGTCAACTTAGCTTTAATTTAAGCTAATTTTAGAATAAGTCATAATTATCTTTATTCTTAAACAAAAATATATTTTTAAGAAAGCTAAAGATGAAGATTGACTATGGTTTTAGGAGTACATAATTATTGTATAGTAAATTTAAATGGAGAATAAAATATTTTGCATGGATAGCAAACTAAGAGAAATAGATAGTAGAAATAATTATAAATAAAGGAAAAAGAGGAAGCAAATGGGGGAATAGAAAAGATGTAGATACAAAGAAGAGGAGGCAAACTCAGAGAAAGAGATTGGGGAAAAAGGCATATACCTCATTTAGTAATTATTAAAGAGGTAGGTTTTGTAATTATAATTCTATGTTTAATAGCATTGTCTACGTTTATTTAAACCTATGTTTCACTTTCTTACTCTTGCATATAATGTCATAATAGTTGTATTCTAGTCTTAAAGCCCATGTTTTACTTTGTATAGATTGTCTTGATAATCTTTATGGTCTGAGTATCTTTATTAATAGAACTAAGTTTTCACAATTCTTAAACCTGCATTTTATATATAGAGGTCAATGTTCCATTTATGAAAGGCAGCATGTCATTCTTTTGGGTAAGTAATTATATATTTATATAAGCTTGTGCTATTTTTAAGAGTAAGTAAACTTAGACCTACGCTTTGGATAAACGATCATATGTCCCTTTAAATGATAGAGATCCTCATAAGAATTGATAAATACTAGCAAGGTTTTATAGTTTATTAGATGAGTATTATATTGGCAGTGCTTTATCATTTTTTTTAGAGTACGTATTATAAATATAGCAACGTCTTAAATTATGGACTGCTATTTTGACTGCATGACTGCATTTTCTTTATGAATGGCATGTAGCAATGAAAGAGCGTCTCAAACTCTAAAATAATGTCTTATATTAAGAGCAGTGTTATAAATTATTTAGACTAAGTAATATTTATAAGTTATGTTTTAAAAAAAGAGTAATTGAATGAGTTTAATTAAAAATGCTAAGTGTAAACACTGAGGTTATAAGTGTAAATGTGGAATCATATATTAAAAGAATGAGTTAAAATAGAAGTTGCCCATCCTATAAATGAGATAGTCCAACCTTCAAATTGAAATGCCATGTGTAAATTGTGATGCCAAGTCTCTGTTTTCAATGTTGTGTATAAAAATTGAAAATGTTGTCATTTGGATTAATAATAGGTATATATTAAAGAGCTAAGTCTATTATTGAAACATTTAGTTTAAGATTAAATTTGTTGTGTAATTAAAAAGAGCAGCATATATTAAATGGTACACTAAGCTTATAAAATAGAAAGTTGAGTATTTATGTTAAAATGTTGTGTATGTATTATGAAATGCCTAGCTTATATAAATGGAATGCTGACTAATATGTGAAGTGCCCAGTATTAATTGAAGTGCCTAGTATTTTATTTTAAACACTAAGTTTAGAATTACAATAGTAATATTTATTAGTGGGTCATATTATATATTAGTAGTCTACTTTTTAACTAATGAGCATGATTATCTTAGGATCCTTAGAAGAATCATGACTCTTGCAAGTTAATATTTCATTCTTTGATCCGAAATGGAAGATCCTTCACAATAACTATATCTTCCCAAATCTTATGGCAACTATTTGGAGTGATCCAAATCAAATTGTTCTCAAAATTAATATTGGTGTGGCATCGAAAGGGAACCTGAGAATCTCAATCACACAGAGAATTTTAAGAGACAATTATGGTATTATTAATTTGTGCCATGTTTTAATTAGGTTATTCCAATATTTTTGAAGTGATTGCTAACATTGGGGCTTCTATTATTAATGAAGGCAATGAATGCAGATATGTTGGTGATACATATTCTGAGGAGTTTGGAAATGATATGCATATTCTTATTATGTAGTCCGTATTTCATCAAATTATTTGTGAAATTTGAACTATTAGGAATACTAATGAATATTTTGTCAATTATCTAAAGTTTAAGAAATCATGGTTATAGTTCTTAGTTATACTCAATACAGAACTAAAATAATAGCCATAAGTAAGAAATCTCTAAAAGTAGAGTTAAGATATCTAAATAAAATTTTATGGTAAAAATTTGGATGTGTATTATCTGACACTTCAAAAATAACTTGACAATTGTTGCTTATAAGTAATGAAATCTGGTGAGTGGTATATATTGAGAAAGTATTAAAATGGTCAAGCATGTTCAGTAGGAAAATATACCTGGGTGGTTTATATTCTAAATCATTTTGAGATATACATATGAGTTTTAATATCAATTTGACTTTAAAATTAAAACTTGCATATAGGTAGTCTATTGATGTTAGTAATCAACCTATTTAAACGAAATGTTTAACTTGTATAGGTGTTTTGAGTCTTATATGAATATATATAGCTATTAAGTTTTTAACTAGTTATAAGACTCTATATAATCAAAAATTATAACCTTTTAGAACAACCTTCTAGAAACAAAATAAGTTACTGGAATGAAAGAACATAACAGGTTTATGAGCTATTTTTTTTTGTTATTATGACTGCTTGAGAATTGCTTTATGGTGGGTTGTGTTATTATTTTGTTTATGATAAAAACTTGTATCTACTTAGAGAGTGTAGATTATGTAGTCTAAGCCTAAGATATACCCAGATGGTATAATTTGTTCTTGTTTGCCTAACTTTTAGGATTATGAGAGCTTTGATTTCTAAGAACGTAAGTTTGATTACATATAATATGTAATTGTGAATTATGATAGTACGAGATGTCATAGAATTCTACAGTATATAAGTATGTTATACTCGGATGATATATATTGTATTTGTTATATCCAAACTCTCACCTAAGTTGAATTATTAAATATATGTGTTGGTTATTACTTGATCATTGTGTTTATAATAGTTAGTAAGACATCATATATGCATACATATAACCTTGAGAGTGTAAATGAATGTTAGATTAGAATTTTGTGTATTTTTATGAATCGCTTTGTTATATGTACTTGCTTGATTAAAATCATATGCTTCCACGTATTTATGACTTTTTAGTATGATTAATTGTAGAAAACTAGTAGTTGTGCCTTAAAACACTAGATTATGATATTATGGGACATCATGGGGTGTAATTGTTTGGATCTTATTATAGTAGTTGGAAATATAAAATTTAATGTAAACCATATCCAGGTGGTATGATTTATAGGCATTATTTCTTATATGAGTTAAATAATAAAATAAGATTCATTCATATGTTGATGAAATAAATGTACACTTTGCTTACTCCTATGTTTAGCATGTGATGTGATATGATTGCTAAAAGGATGCACTTAGTATGAATTTTGTGGTTAAATAATGTATATTGAAACATTATCTTTGGTATGTATGATTTACATGTCAATACAATATCTTGAAATAGAACAATTTTCTTATGATACACTGCATGTTTAGTTTTATCACACACATGGGTACTAGATTGTTCTCTGGATTCCCACATCATTCTATCTATCTGTGAAGGCAAGGCCATTCCCTAATAGGAAATTGTATGGAGAATTTTTGGTCTGTGTTTGATGTGGAAAATGGCTCGAATGATGCTCTCTCTCCCTATAACAGTACTACTTACTTGGAGACTACACTTGAGATTCAGAGTTACATGAATTGGTTCAACTCAAGCTCCGAAGGGCTTAGTATATATTTATTGTAATTGTATTAGTCTGAATGCTTTAAGGAAAAGTAATTATAATATATGTTGTTATATTTGAATAACAGTTTTTGTATTATGGGACCAGTCATAGTTGTGTCTTAATATATTTACTTTCCTTGGAGTTATAATAAGATATATATTATTTTTAGTATTTGAATTTAAAAGTACTACTATTATGAGTTATTTGGTAAAGTTGTTAAGTATGTTTAAGTGGAATGAATTTTAAGTAATTAGTTTAGAAAAAAAAATTACTGCATTATTCTAAGTACAACTTGAGAGGTTGTTACAATAGCACAACTAGGTGGATATGAATTTGAAGGCAATGCAAGCTTCTAGCCAATTTAAGAAAACCATGAGATACATGAGGGAATGGGACAAGAGAATAAAGGATGAATTTTGGAGAGAAGAAAAATAAATGTCAAAAGCATCCTTAGACAATAAGGACAAATGCAAGAGCAACAAAGAAGACCTCATGAATAGGAGCTCATGAACACTTTCAAGCTTGATAGTCTGATGCAGGTGCATCAATTTATATTACATAATCTTGATGATTTTTGTTTTATAAATGTTATATAGATATTATAATGTCAATAATAAACCATGTGTATGCTTCAAGGGGGGCTTGTAGGTCAAATTAGAGTGTTTTGGTATTTTCCGTCAAAACCAATAATTTGTAATTTTGAATTGTTTTTAGCTTGGTTATGGGGTTGTAGTAAGTGTCAAGGATAATTGCCCTTATGAATTTATCCTTTGGGTCTAATAATGGGTTATATATTTCATTCAAGTTTTTAGCATGATTTTAATTGTCAAGAATTATGTTTTCACCCTGAGAAGTTTCATCCAACGTAGGAATTGGGCAAATAAAGTATGTTTGATGAGTTTTAGAGGTAGTTGAGAGAGTTTTTTGAGATGAAACAAAATTAAGCTATACTTATAAATTTGAAACAGATTGATAATGTTGGAATCACCACTTGAAGAGCCCAAAATAGAAAGTAAAAGGCATAAACTATGAAGTTGCAGGTCTTAAGATGGTTGTTGTTGGTTATTGTTGAATTATAGGCTTGTATTCATGTAATTGAAAGAAGATTTGAATAAAGAAAAGGCATTTTTGATATTGGAGAATGTTATTGAGTATTTAAGGGAATTTTATACAAGTTTTTATATTCATATGAATGATATTTAGTATTGAAACATTGATTTGGTAGGACTGTGTTTTAGAAAACACAAAAATTTGTGTATTATAGTCAAGAAAAGGCTTTGTAGGATCATTATTTGGGTTGTTCAAGTGTAATTTTTAATTATAAAGGAAACATGGAGTTGAAACATAACTTTTAGAGGTGGAATGATATTTTGAAAGCTCATATATCTCATTTTATGACTTTATTAGTGTTTTTGGCCCTGTAAACCCTAACTTAGGGTTTAGAAGACAAAAAGTAAGTTTTCAAGAGAACTAGGCATGTAAAACCCTCAAAATTTGGTGGATAGATGCCTTGAGGTTTATGATAAATGTTTAAAATGGTTTTATAGTATTTAGAGCTCTAAAACGCAATATATTATCTATTTTTTTAAAATATGCTTGTAGGTTTCCTAGGAAAAACAAGGTTACAGTCAATGAAACTCAAGTTTCTCTTAAACTAGTAATCCAAAGCCTTCCAAATTTGGTGTGTAGGTGATTGAAGGTGTTATTAAGAGGATATAAAAGGTTTGAGTTCTTAAATAGCCTCTAAAAAGAAGTTATAGGTGAATGTATATTCTGAATTTGTAAAAGACAAGAATACAAGGTTTACAACAATTGGAAACTCAATTTTCTCTTAGCATGTTGAACTAAATTCCTTAAAATATTATACATAGAGTCTATAAAGGGAAGAAAAGAGGATCCAAGTGCTGGTTAGTTTTCAATATTCAAAATCATGTATGCCTAAATTAGGTCTAAACAAGGTTGGTTCATATTTTCAATCAAGAGGAATTTGAGATATATTAACTAGTGTTTATGATCTATATGACCTAATCAAAATTATTTTATCATCGGAAAGTATGAATTCTATTAATAACTCTCAAAACACCAATTAAATTAAAAATATTAAGCTAAAAATATAATAAATAATAAAATATCATTGTTAAAAAAACTCTAAAAACTTTGTTACACTATAAACCTCGATCTCCAATTATTTAAAAAAATAAGAGTCGTGTAGCGGCTAGTCCCTACCTCTTGCCATTGAAATTTGAAGCTAAAGTTATTCTGTTAGTGGAATAAACCGGTGTAGAATAAAGTCCATCCTTCTTGTCATCTAAAATGTAGAAACAATATACATAATAAATGCTTGAAAAATGCACAATATATGCTTATCTATTTCCAATTGCATTAACCAAATTATAGCCTTTTACCATTGAAATTTCATGTTGTAGGCATTCTATTAGTAGAAGAATTCAGTGAAGAATAAATTCCATCCCTATTATCATCTAAAGCAGAGAAACAAAGTACACAATATATGCTTGATAAATGCACAATACATGCCTGATTTGTTTGTAACTACATTAACCAAATTATATCCTCTTACCTTTGAAATATGAAGTTGAAGTCATTATGTTAGTGGAAAAAGCAGGTGCAGAATAAAGTCCATCCCTGATGTCATCTGACTGCCCCACAAAATGTTTGTTGAAGCCCATTGTTTTGTCAAACCATTCTGTTGTGGAGAAATTCATTTAGGGCAATTATATGCAGGGTGCTTCTAGAGTGTTGGTGGGCCATTCTAAGAGGATGTGGGTAAGTTTACACTAAATTGTTTGTGCAATTTAGGGCATTTTTGAAAAACTTATGAGGGCATGTTTTCTCATTCCTCTAGTGTTTTCCCAGTCTGCACTTTATATTGCCCTGAAGAAGTAACTTAAAAATTTTGCAAACCTTTTTCGTGAAACAATAATAAAAATATAGTGTCCAGCTATAATGGTGCAACAGGAGCACAAAAATTTGTCATTCACATATTAGGTCACTAATAGAGAGAAATTTGTAGATCACTATGACAAATTTGAACTATCAAACAATGATTTTACCAATGTTTACATAAGTGGCTAACAGGCCAATGCTAAGGGCGAATCCCCAAGAATGCCCACAAGTTTTTACCTAATGTCAAGTATAATATTGGTATATGATTCTCTATTGTAGGGCGGTGAATATTGTAATGCATGTTATGGCTTTGATTACACGTTATTCTTCAGACAGCCAACTGTTTGACAAAATGCCTTGAAGAATGTCTAAGTAGATCTTATGGATTGTGGGGTCTATTGACTCCCTCTCTTGAATAATGGCCCTAAGAAAATCAATAACAATATTTTAAACTCTGCAATGCTAATATGTGGTTGTGTAGCCTATTGGCCTGCAACAAATGTAGCAAGTTACATTTGGGTAGTTATGGTCTTCAAACAAATGATGGTAGACAAATTACCCTAGATTTTGATATGTTCTAAAATAACAGAGAAATTGAGTCATATTTTACGTTAGTCTTACTTCTATGGTTAGGACATAATCAATATAGGCTAGATTGAAAGAAAATATGTCAAACATGGATCCATGGAAACCCTAGCTAGAAAGATGTCAAATATGGACAGAATCAAGTATGAGGATCTTGCTAGAAACCCTATCTCCTTAGAAGTATAAGGATTTTGCAATGCCAGTGTACACATTATCTAGAACTCTCAGAACCCTCTGTTCTCTGGTTGTGATGAGGAGTTTCTAGGAAACAAAGGAATACTTTGAGTGCTTGTGCTTGAAATCTAAGGCACCACTACATTATTACAATTGTTGCCCTAGTTTTCAGGTGTCTCAAGCATTGAGGATCCAAGCAAGAGGAGTAGATTAACAGAGCTTGATCAATGTTTTCACAGTAGACTCTGTGTACCATCCAAGGAATTTTCCATAGTCCAGATCCAATCTTGGAGTCATTTCCAAGCCAATCCAACCATATAAATATATAAAATCAAAAGTTAAGCTTTTGAGTACTTAGATTAATTCGTTACAAATTCCTTACCTTCATTTAGGACTTCAGAAACTGTAGAGAGTGAATTTGTGACCACTTTATATTGCAGCCACTGCCCCATTTTAGGTGTTATAATAGTTTATGTCAAATTGAATACCACTAAGCAGTTGCAGGCGTGGATACAACAAAGGCTTGTGCCAAGAAAGTGATACAAAAATGGCAGAAAACATTGGGAAAAGTTTAACCAATTTTTCATCCAATATAATCGAATATAGTGAAATGGCAATTCGAAGACTCTGTTCTTGGAGACTTCAATAAAACTTAAAAAATTAATCCAAACCATTGTTACAAAGCCTGTGGAAAAAACCGTGGATTATAACCTAACAATTGAAATAGAAATCAAGAAAGAATGCTTAAAATAGAAACCAAAGTTGCAACTCACTAACTGTGCGGTCACACTTCAATCAAAAAAACAAACGGGTTTTGTTGAGATTTTATAAAACATACAAGGATATGCTTTTTCTAAAAATAACACTAGTTAAATTAAGATTGTGAGACACTTAAAAAAGAAATAATGCAAATTATTTCGGTGAAACACGTGTTATCTACGATCCAACTTGAATCCCTAAATTGTTACCAATTTCAACTATAGTTATTATAGTCATTAACTTTAACAAATTTTCTGCCTTTTTTTATACCAAAAGATTGTTGTTTGTTGTGTTATATTCCAATTGTCATTTTTAAAATAAATTTTTGAATATCAATATTAAAAAAATATTCCATAAAAAAATGTAATTAAATATTCCTTCATATTTGATGTTAAACTTTAGAATTCATAGAAATATAATATTATTTCAAAAAAAATTATTTGTTCCAATAATTCTTATGATACCTTCCACGACAAAAACTAATAACTCCACACCAAGCATACACATCTATCAAAAATATATTTCTTTCATTGCCCTCCGGCCCATATGTGTCGCCAAAAAGGACAATAAATAATGTGATCTTTTCCCCTATTTTTTTCTCACTTGACCTTTTTTTTTTTTTTTCCTCGTTAAGTGGGTTCGTGGGCACGATTTAATGAAAATGCATGGTTGCATGGCATAATCCTCAATATGCCTTAAAAATATATATTTGAGGATTTAGAAAATGATTAAATCCAACCCTAATGAAATCCCCACCCATACTCGACAAAAATGTCTCAAATCACAAAGATTATAAAAATGAAATGGAAAATTGATTGCGTATTCGCAAATAAGAATATTACACGTGTTGTGTCGGTCAGTACTGAAAATGGCTTAAAAGAGGGCGCACTAGCCTGAAGGTGGCGTGGGTAATGATTCGACGCCGACATCTCCTTGACCAAAGAAATTTGGCCCCGGCCAGGCATCCCTCATTTTTTCGCCGCCAAGCGTCAGGTTGCCAACCGTGGTTAAGTTTTAATGGCTGTAAACATATTTTGATGGGTTCGGAGGTGGGGCCAAGTGTTATGGACTAATGAACTAAGTCTCCTAGATTGGTTGCAACTTGCAATGGGACCCAGAGAAGCAATGACACTGAAACAAGATCAAAAGTTTGTTCCGAAAATTTATCACGACATATTGATTTTGACTTTGATGCTCCTCTTCTAAATGTGGTTTTAGATTTACCAGAGTTTGATAAAGCATGTCATTTTTTCGAAAATTTTACCTTAGTTGTTTATTTTATGTGGTGAGATCCTCCGGAGAGCCTTTTCAAATAGTGGGTTCACAACCATTGTCAAGGCCATGGGGTGAAACTAGGAGGAGTCCAAAACCTCACTAAGGGTTTCTACTTATTTCATTTCACAAACCTTGAACATTGTAGACCCATTGTTAACCATGGCCCATGGTTTATTCGCAACACCCTAGTTGTTTTTTCCCATTGGACTAGAGACTTCCAAGTCTTTGAACAAGCTAAGCTTAAAATCCAAGTATGGGTAGAGTTTCCAAGATTACCTCTTCCTCTGTGGAACTTTATCGACTAGCTTATCAAGCCTCTAGGCCGCTTTATCAGCGACGAGCAACCAAAGTTCTATGTAGCCTGGCCTCAAAGAAGGGTCTATGTCGAAATCCACCTCCCCAAAGACCTCAAAGAGTCCATCGATATTCAAGTGGGCAACAACCGGTTCCCTTAGCGTGTGCTCTATATTAACCTTATGAACACTTGTTTTAGATGCTAGGCTTCGAACCACATGATTAGAGAATGTCCTCTAATGGTCCCCACTCCTTTAGTCCTTTAGGGCAAAAGTGGGTCTGAGACAAAACCCCAATCCTCTGATGGGTGGACCATGGTTTCTAACAGGGAAAATAATGTTGCCAGTGGCAATGTTAGATCTCAACCAGTTATCTACCGACCCACAGGGGGGCCAAGTTCTTCAACCCCTTTCGACAAAGCCTAGACACCATCACAAGTTAAATCCCTACCTCTCAATTACTGGTCCCCATAGGGGGTTGTTCAATTTGTGTCTTCCCCTTCTCCCACTCCTACAACCCCTTTGTCATAACCCCTTTTAGGGGTGAATGATTTGGATTCAAATATGGGACTTGTAACCCTCAACCGCAAGGCTATTATGTGTTGCTCATGTAGTCCCTCTCCCTCTGCAGATGAGGATTATGTGTCAAATAAAGGCAACCCTTCAAGTTGGGAGAATTTGCTCTTCCAGACTCAGCTTTCAATCGGTTCACAACCCTCTTAGACCTCTCCGAGGGAAATGATATGAATTTAGATGTTTCCCAATATAATTTATTCTTGGAATGTTTGAGGACTCACTGATATGACTTGTAATTATATGGTCAAGAACAGTTCTCATTATTTTTTTCACATGAAAGTTTTATGCATGCAAAAAGTTAAAATTTATGGCTTTTTGCTTCAATCTACAACTCACACTATCTAGCCTGAGACCCTATGTCAGGCCACCTATCATGAATCTGGTCGTGCGGGAGTTGTCACCCTGTTGGCACTTGACTTATCTCAAAATATCATTTGTTGGGGTTCTGAACCCACCCACCAAGTGGTTTGGACTCTTTTTGATTTTGATAGTCGCATCATTGACCTTGTCAATTTGTATGCCTCCAATGATGTTGTGGAACACACCCTACTCTGGATATGGTTGGTTGATTCCCTCCTAAATGCACATTGAATTATTTGTGGTGACTTTAACATGATCAAATCTGTGGAAGACAAAGATGGTCATCTTCCCATGAGATGGTGTGCAGGATAACGAGAAGCTTGGTTTTACATGCAAAATAAACTTGGGGTCTTCGACCCAAATCATCACAAAAAGGGAGATTCTAATTCCTCATGCTTCACATGGTCCAACTTCTGTCAATGAGAAAATAGAGTCCTCGAATGTTTTGATTGTGCCCTACTTACTAAGCAAGATCTATTCTCCTTTGCTCCTATTCATGGATGACCTGTGTCTATCATTCCTGATTCTTTCTTATTTGACCAGCATCCCATCTATTTTTGCATAGAATGGATCTCTCCTAGGTTAAACCTAAGGGTTCCCAGTTCTACGTCAACATTGCCCATTTTAGGCATGAGTAGACTATGGAACATATCACCAAGATTTGGAACCTGGGCCCCGGACCCTCAGGGGACACTAAATGGATTGAGTGGTGGTTTGATGTGATAGCCCGCACCAGTTCCTTTCTATGGATCTATGGTAAGCATGCGACTATTTTTAGGCAACAAAATCACAATGCTACAAATCATGAATACCTTAGGGTTTCACAGGAATTAAAAGTTTCACCTTTAAACTCACATTTACAAACTCAGGATATTATGTGGGGACATGAGCTCCAGGTTACGAAGGCTTATAAGGCTAAATGAGCCCAATTTTGAGCAAGGATGCACTAATTTAAAGTAGGAGACAAAGTGACCAAGGAATTTTTTGCACTCCTTCGATCAAGGCCAGTTGTAAACAAAATCAAAGCCATTAGAAGTGCTTTAGACAGGCTTACCAGATTTCTAGATATCCTCCAAGCCTTAGTGCATCACTACCATTGGTGTCTTTGTGGTGCAACCTTTGTCTCCTGGTCATGAGGTTGCCCTCTCTCAAAGTATTGATATGGTCCCCTACAAACTCTTGAAAGCTCAGAGAGTTGTTGGTGATGGACCTCTTAGTGTCAATGACCTTAAGGAATCTATTATGCAAATGGCCTCTGATAAAGCCCCGAGTATTGATGGCTTTCCATGTGAATTATATCAAACTATGTAGGATATTATTAGACCTAATCTCCATGGAGTTTATTTTGAAGTGGTACTGATTAATTCTTTACATCACCTCATCAAGCAGGGTAACATCAAGTTCATCCCCAAAGTAGTGGATCATGAGGTAAGTACTAACTAGAGACCCATCACTTTACTGAATGTGTCTCACAAAATCATAATCAAAGCATTAGCTCTCGAAATCAAGCACTTGCTTCCCTTAATTATGTGAAGTGAGCAAAATGGTTTCATTCAACATAGATATATTTTGGATAATGTTATTATTGTATGAGAGGGTATGGAATGGGCTAGAATATCTAACCAGAAGGTTTTGTTCATCAAGATTGATTTGGAGAAAGCCTATGACCAGATAGAGTGGCCTTTTATTATAACTATGTTACAAGCTTTGGGGTTTGCCCCCAAGTTTGTTCATATTGTCAACATGTTGTTTTAGGATGTTGGAGCCTGCATCACCATCAATGGCTCCAAGTCTCAACACTTTTAACTCCACATATCCATTAGACAAAGTTGTCCCCTAGCCCTTGTGTTTTATGTGTTGGTTGTTGAAGGTTTTAGTTACCTATTGGCCAGTTATGCTTCCAAAGGTTTGGTCAAAGGGATCTCTCTGCCTAATTCAGACCACCAGTTAATTAATGAGCACTTTGTTGATGATTCCTTCCTCACTTTACAAGAGGATGCAGGTTCTATCAAGCATGCCATGGAATGTTTAGATATTTTTTACCTTGCATCTAGGTTGTGTATCTAACGGCATAAGACCCAATGTTACCATCAATCTTTGTCACACAAACCTCCTTGTCTAGAGGGATATACAATACTTATACTTTTGAGAAGGATGGTAGGAGACACATTCTGACACCATTAAAGGATGAAGATGCAAAAGTAACTGCTGACGCAGGAAATTGCACCCTTAGCAAGAGGCCTAGCTCCTGCCTTATCCTCGCAACATGGAAACTCCCCTCTTGCCTGTGGGACCGGTGAAGCTGGAGGGGAGAGTCTCTAGATAAGGGCTAGCTCCCTTTGATGCATAGTGCTTGTTCCAGCAAGTGCTAACATACATATACATAGATATAAAAAAAAGGGGGGGGGGGATGAAAAGGGAGAAAGATGCAGGAAAACAAACTACTCTAAAGAGGTGATGCACCAAAATAAAGGCGACCTTCAAACACCCACACTGAAACCAGACAAACACATACATACACTACACATTTGGCAGAAGGACTAGGCTGCTGGAAACTGGCGGGGAGGCCTTAATGGAAGATACAAAAAAAGAAAGAGATCACCAAAGGTGCTGTGAGACACACACTTATGTAGTAACTTCCTCTGTTTTGCACTTCTCAAATACTGCTCTTCTCCTATCAGCTGCAGAGATGGCGCCTTGTAGATAACAAGTATGCTGGTGTTGAACCTATGAGAGCATCAAGAAAACAATGACTGGACATAGAACAAACACTCAAGACATACTCGAATATATCTATCCAAATGGAGGTAAAAATTTCTTTTATTTGATTCAAGTGGAAATTTTGCCAGGGCTACACCTTAGCAAAAATGTGGAAGATGATTACAAAATGACCAAGTTTGCAATATATAGGAGAAGCAAGGAGGCCATTTGGCACTCCTTCTTTTACACGTGGCATGCACGTCCCTTCATGGGAAGAACAAGTCGCTCAAAACATTGATGAGTTGTCCCCTTTGTCTGTTCGAAATCTGCATTTTTAGGGGCAATACACGGTTTGTCAACCTATTAAATGTAAAATGGAGAAATTGGTTGCATTACTCGTTGTTTGAGTCCTCTCATAATCAATTTGCAAGAATTGTTTCACCTACTAGAGTCGCTTCTCAAATTGGCGCTTCCTCTTGCCACTTGGATGCTTTGTCCTTTTCTGCCTTTTGTCTTCTTCCTGCTCTTTCAGCCCTCGAGGGCGATCTCTTGGTTGGTCGCTGCATTCCTTGGGCTTTTCCATGCTTGATGCTCAAAGAGTTCAAAAAACAAACGGCTAGTTCATTGCATTAAATTTGACGGCCTTTGGAAAGTCACCATCCTTGTCAAAAGTCATCGAGTCTTTTCCTTTGAAGTGCGGCCTCCTTGAACTGAACCCGTTGAACCATTTTGGTTCAACGGTTCAATGGTTCAACCAAGCGCACCGATGAGCCTTTGAACGAAAGCCGATGAACCTTCCGCCTTCGAACCATTTGAACCCGGCTATGAACTGAATTCGTTGAACCTACGGGCTGAACCTGAAATGAATTGGCCTTAAACAACAGGTGAGAAGTTGACCGAAATTTTGCCTGTGGGCAAAATTGGTCAACAGTAACAAAAATCAATAATCGCGTGTTGATGATGAGTGAGGAGTTATTATAGCAAGTAAAAGAAAGTGAAGTTAAAGAGACAATTATTACAACGATTAAGGTAACTAATTCATCTTTAGAAAATCAGATTTTGATAAGTGAACTTGAAAACATGATAATTAATGAGTTGTCAAATGAATTATTATCAAGTTATTGAAAAGAGTTCATTGCAAGAGTTGATTTTACAAAAGAGCTGATTTGCCAAAAGAGATTGCCATGGAAGACAATGGAAAAGAATCTTCATTAAGTAAACAGTATGAGAGTGGAGAATAGGAGACTATTTTTAAAGACACCAAAAGGATATTGTATGAGAAACCTTTAATTGATGTTGAAAATAATTATGAGCGGGTTATAGAAAAAAGAGTATTTGAGAGAGAAGAAATAGAAGCTTTCATAAAGGAGGAACAAGTAATTCAATACAAGATCATGCATCTAAGGTGAAGAATAAGGTAGTAAACATGTCATGTGACGAAAAAAAGAAGAGACAAAAGAACAAGAAGGAGACCCTCCTATAAGTTATTTTGGATGCTATCTATTTGGTAGTCATCTTGGTGACAACGAATGGGTCTCAAAGTCCTATATAACAAATTGGTTTCTTTAATGTGTTTGCTTCATGTGGTGGTGCAACAAAGGAAGATAGTACTTCAATTTTTCATGTAGTCCAAACATAAGAAATCTACAAGAAGAAGGAGAGATGTTTGGTATACTTATGTGGTGTTCAAACTTAGCCTTTTGGAGAAGATACAAAGAGGACTGATATTAAAAAAGGATTCAAGTTTCAAGGTAGAAGTATCATAGTACAATTACATGGATATGAATTTGAAGGCAATGCAAGGCTACACAAGTCACTATCCATTCTAAGCAAACCATGGGATACAGGAGGGCATATGACAATAGGTTTAAGGAGGAATGTTGGAGAGATGAAAAAAAAAATGTCAAAAACATCTATAGATAATAAGGATGAATGCAATAGCAACAAAGAAGACATTATGAACAGGATCTCATGAACATTTTCAAGCTTGGTAGTCTTATGTAGGTGTATCAATGTATATTACATAATATTGATGTTGTTTGCTTTGCAAAGGTTATATAGGTCTTATAATGTCAATAAGAAACCATGTGTATACTTCAAGTGTGGCTTGTAGGTCCAATTAAAGTGTTTTGGTGTTTTCTTGCCAAAACCAATAATTTGAAATTTTGAATTGGTTTTAGCTTGTTTAAGGGGTTGTAGTAAGTTTCAGGGATCATCGTCCTTATGAAGTGGTCATTGGGGTCTAAGAATTGATTATAGATGTCATTAGATTTTTTACCATGATTGTAATTAAAGTTTGAGACCCATTGTCAACACTATAGGTTCACCATCTTATAACCTTGTAAAATTCTTCTCTCACAAGTTAAAGTCTCTAATGCGTTGCTTTGATTATTTTTTCAAAGAATCTATGCATTTAGTTAATGAAATGAGGAATATTAGAGTTGATGAGCATGATATTTTGGTTAGCTTTGGTGTGGTCTCTCTATTTACAAAATTTCCAGTAAATGAGGCTATTGACATCATAAGGGACCTCACTAATGATGAAACTGCTAATTTGGTTAATGTGTGTTTAAAATCAACCTTATTCAACTTTAGAGGTAACTTTTATGTGTAGATTGAAGGTGTTGCTATGAGGTCCCCACTCTCCCCTATTGTGGCTAATATATACATGGAACAATTTGAGAATTCAACCCTCTTTGCCACTCCATTAAAACCTAAGTGGTGAAAGCATTTCATTGATGACACAAATGCCAATTAGCCTCATGGTAAGTAAAGTTTGGAGTGTTTCTTGGAATTTTTAAATAGCAGGTCAAACCTCATCAAATTTACAATGGAGATTGAAAAAATAACTAGATTCCTTTCTTAGATGTCCTCATCATAAAGAGCAATGATGGCTCTTTATCCCACTGGGTCTTTCATAAGAAAACTCATATGGACAGATATTTACATGCAAATTTTCACCATCATCTAGCACAAAAAAATGGCATTATCAATACTCTGGTCACTCAGGGTATGAGAATTTTGGATTCTAGTCATCTTGGTCAAGAATTGGAGTAGTTATCCTCAGTTTTTAAATCAAATGGTTATAATGATAAAACCATTACAAGAGTGATGCAGAAATCTTGTAGTGATCCTCACCCTACTCACCTTGAAGGAGATATTATGGGTCGAGTCTCTTTTCCCTACATTAAAGGAACTACTAATGTCTTAGCTAAGATTCTTGAGAAAAATAATATTAAGGTTAATTTTGCTCCGCATGATATTTTGGTTAGCTTTGGTGTGGTCTCTCTATTTACAAAATTTCCAGTAAATGAGGCTATTGACATCATAAGGGACCTCACTAATGATGATACTGCTAATTTGGTTAATGTGTGTTTAAAATCAACCTTATTCAACTTTAGAGGTAACTTTTATGTGTAGATTGAAGGTGTTGCTATGAGGTCCCCACTCTCCCCTATTGTGGCTAATATATAAATGGAACAATTTGAGAATTCAACCCTCTTTGCCACTCCATTAAAACCTAAGTGGTGAAAGCATTTCATTGATGACACAAATGCCAATTAGCCTCATGGTAAGTAAAGTTTGGAGTGTTTCTTGGAATTTTTAAATAGCAGGTCAAACCTCATCAAATTTACAATGGAGATTGAAAAAATAACTAGATTCCTTTCTTAGATGTCCTCATCATAAAGAGCAATGATGGCTCTTTATCCCACTGGGTCTTTCATAAGAAAACTCATACGGACAGATATTTACATGCAAATTTTCACCATCATCTAGCACAAAAAAATGGCATTATCAATACTCTGGTCACTCAGGGTATGAGAATTTTGGATTCTAGTCATCTTGGTCAAGAATTGGAGTAGTTATCCTCAGTTTTTAAATCAAATGGTTATAATGATAAAACCATTACAAGAGTGATGCAGAAATCTTGTAGTGATCCTCACCCTACTCACCTTGAAGGAGATATTATGGGTCGAGTCTCTTTTCCCTACATTAAAGGAACTACTAATGTCTTAGCTAAGATTCTTGAGAAAAATAATATTAAGGTTAATTTTGCTCCGCTTAATACGATTGGAAATATGCTCAACAAAGCTAAGGATCCTCACAATCTTATTTACTTCAAAGGGGTCTGCTCCATCCCATGACGCTATGGTAAGGTATATGTTGGTGAAATAGGTCGTTCTATTCATGTTATATTAAAGGAACATTATGTAGACCTCACTCACAATTGGATACACAAATCTACCATAAGGGAGCACTCTCAGACCACTGGCCATCATGTTTGCATGGACAAAAATAATGTCATTTCAAAAGAAGATTTTTACTTGAAAAGAAGGATTTGTGAGGCTATTGAAATCGAGAAAAATAATAAAATATTAACAAGGATGAAAGATGGAGACTTAACACCAATTGAATACCTATTGTTCAGCGCTTAAAAGATAAAAATTAATTATTATTTGCCCCCTTTTTCTACCTTGGTCAACCCTTTTGTTGGTGTCTTGCGGCTTTTTCTTATTTATGGTGCTAACTATGTATCTCTTTATCTCAAGTTTTTCATTACTCTCAAGATGGGCCAAGCTTTGGCTCAAAATGTTGAGTTGTAAAAAACCTTTTACATAGTTTTACGATCTCTTTTCTCATGATTGTAATTGTCAGGAATTATGTTTTCACCTTGAGAAGCTTCATGCAACGTAGGAATTGGGCAAATAAAACATGTTTGATGAGTTTTAGAGGTAGTTGAGAGAGTCTTGTGAGATGAAACAAACTCAAGCTAAGCTTAAACATTTGAAAAAAACTCGATAAGGTTCGAACCACCACTTGAGGAGCCAAAAATAGAAAGTAAAAGGCATAAACTATGAAGTTCTAGGTCTTAGTGTGGTTGTTGTTGGTTATTGTTGAGTTGCAAGTTTGTGTTCATGTAATTGGAAGAAGATTTGATTAAAGAAAAGGTGTTTTTGATATTGGACAATGTTATTGATTATTTAAGAGACATATATACAAGTTTTTTATTCATATGAATGATATTTTGTATTGAAATGTTGACTTGGTAGGATTGTGTTTTAGAAAACACATAATTCTATGTATTATAGTCAAGAAAAAGCTTTGTAGAATCACTATTTGGGTTGTTCAAGTGTAATCTTCAATTGGAAGGAAAAGAGGGAGTTTAAACATAACTTTTAGAGGTGGAATGAGATTTGAAAGAGAACTAGTCATGTAAAGCCCTCCAAATTTGGTGGATAGACGCCTTGAGGTTTATGATAAATGTTCCAAATGGTTTAATAGGATTTAGAGTTCTAAAACACAAGATATTAGTTGTTGTGTTAAAACAGGCCTATAGGTTTCTTAGGAAAAATAGGATTGCAGTCAAGGAAACTCCAATTTCTCTTAAACCAATCATCCAAATCCTTCCAAATTTGGTGTGTAGGTGCTTGAATGTGTCCTTAAGAGGATAAAAAAGGTTTGAGGTCTTAAAGAGCCTCTAAAAAAGAAGTTATAGGTGAGTGTATATTCCAAATTTGTAAAAGACAAGAAAAGAAGGTTTACAACAATTGGAAACTCAATTTTCTCTTAGCTATTTGAACCAAATTGCTTGAAATTTTGTACACAAAGTCTATAGGAAGAGAAGAGGATCCAAGTGTTAGTAAATTGCTCATATTCAAAATCATATATACTTAAATTAAATTTAAACTGGATTAATATAGACAATCTGCAAATTAATTCATATCTTCAATAAAAAATGGATATAAAATATGTTTATAATTTATATAACCCAATCAAAATTCCTTTATCATTAATAAATACGAATTATATTGATAACTCTCAAAACCTCAATTAATTTAAAAAATTATACTAAAAACTAATAAATTAAAAAATATCATTGTCTTAAAAAAAAAAAACTCTATAAACTCCACTACACTATAATCCTCAATCCTAAATATAGAGTCCCTAATATGCCTTAAAAATATATTTGAGGATTTATAAAATGATTAAATCCAACCCTAATGAAATCCCCATCCATTCTCGACAGAAAGGTCTCAAATCAGGAAGATTATAAAAGTGAAATGGAAATAAGAATATTACACGTATTGTGTCTGTCAGGACTGAAAATGCCTTAAAAGAGGAAGCACCAGCTGGAGGTCGCGTGAGTAATGATTCGTTTTTTCGCCGCCAAGCATCAGGCTGCTAACCGGGGTTAAGTTTTAATGGCTGTAAACATATTCTGATGGGTTTTAACATATCACATTGTTAATAATTTTATTATTATATATTTTTTAAATTCTGATTAGTGATAATTGATATTAATTTAGTTGTATTATTATATCATGTTCCAAAAAATATTTCGAGAAAAAAAAATTCAAATTTTATCGTATAATTAAGATATTATAATTTTTATTAATTTTTCGAAACAATTTTTTTTTTTAAATGATAATCAAATAGATGTTAAATTGAAAGTTAAACATAATTGTGAACATAATCGCACCATTACATCTTAATTCTTATTATCATTGTAGAACATCTATCAATATAGTTATACATAAGGTGACAAAAGTTTATAAAAAGATTATATAGGCCTAAAGAATGAGACCGGAAGGAGATAAAAGGTTTAGGCGCTGCCTTGATGATAAACGCATTCAAAAGTTGATAAAATTTTTAAGTTCCAATTAATGATAAACACTCTTAAAAATGGATAAAAAATTTACTTTCCAATTTATAATCGAAAGTTAATTTTCAAATTCAATTTACAACATATTTAAAATGGATATATTTTTTTAATTTTACTTATTAAATATATCATTGATATCCTTTATTAAACTTTTTTTACAAAATTGATATACAAATTTTTATTCCAACATTTTTAATGAATTATCCCACTTATCATCTAGGAAACATTATTTAGTAAGCTCTTTTATTATTGAAAATTTTAAAATAACTTCCCTTTAAGGAGCATTCTCTTGCTACACTATTTTTGTAATGCCATGGATTAAGTTCCAAGATAAGTTAGTAAAAATACATTACATTTATAATGCTATAGATTAAGTTTCATGCTAAATTAAATTTTACTGTAGATAGATAACTTGATAAAGATGTTAGAGCACGTTAATATGTTGTAACGACGCTTTTGCCAGTGATAAATGATCAAAACAAGAGTTGAATTCAATTTCTTTCAAAAGAAAATATTTTCAAAAGTAACTATTTAAATATTCATATAAAGTATATTTTTTCGAACATATTCATTATATAATGATATTATGAATGGTTTTATTTTAAATTTAAATATAAATTAAAACACACATCTAAACAGATAAATATAATTTTTATGGACCAAGATTTATTTTATTTTAATTGATTAAATAAGGATTGGTGAGCCCTCAAACACAAATGGCATCACATTTTTCAAAAGTACTATGACACATGTTTTGAATGTCAACATTATTGCAGAGTTACTTTGTGTGATTGAAACCTATAACTTAATATTAGAATAATAAGATATTAAAAATCATTTCATCTCATTTTAAGTTTTACATATAATCATTTATTTTTTACTTTGTTTATAATTCTTCCCTTTCTTTTCAGTGCACTTCAATAAAGAAGCCTCTAGAAGTAAGAGGGCAATGATCAAGGTTAATATAAACACATAAAACTCTAAGATCAAACTTTGCAAGAAGAATATAGACAAATTTTGATAGTTCCTACATATTAAATTGGCTTAAAGACATTAAAAGTCGTCATGATAACAAATTAAATATGATGGTTGTATGTTCATATACAAACTTTTTTACAATAAAAATATATCAACAATTTTAACTTAAAGACATCAAAATTTATTATCGTGATAACAAATTAAAGTTGATGGTCATATGTTCATATACAAACTTTTTCACAATAAAATTATAGTATATTTTATTTGTAATCATGTGGATATTCCACTATAATGAATCGTATACTATATAATAACAACTCTTGATTGATTAATTTGTTGTTTGCTTAGGAATCTGATTAAAACAGTCATAAAATGTGTAAAATAATTTTTTTGGAAGTGTTGAGATTGTAAAGGAAACTAAACATTGAAAGTAAAACAAGAAGCTATCACCAGAACATAAGAAAAATAACTACAAAAGACATAAGACTACCCTAGAGAAACTCAACTTGATAAAACTCTAACAGAGTGAGGGACTTTCTTCCTCCTCTTGTCATTATCTCATTGTGCAATTGAAAGTATATTGTTTTGAAGGCCTTCATGGATATTATGTGTCACTACAAAAAAACCTTGGAGATACCATTCTCATAGCTATTGACGTCACCTTGACCTTGTTTGACTGTCGTATAAATGTTTAGCTTTGGAATACCTTGGATTCAGAACTAGCGTGCATGCATATTGAGAATAAATTCATTCGTTGATTCATCTCCCTTTAACACAACATTCATTCTCTAATACATTGGAATACCCTAGATTTAAATGTAGGTTAAAACAATATGCCATGGAAACATAAAATTTTAGTATTGGCATTGGTTTGTACAAATATAGCGCAACCATGGGTTTATAAAATAGGGCTTCAGGTTTTCCAAACACTGTATAACATCTCTCAGGTCGTGTATCACATCTCCCAGGCAACAAATTAGTCTTCCTGAGGCTCTGAAATGTTCCATGCCACTACAACGACCACCAACATAATGGCAACAATACCAGATGGTGTTTTGTTTGCATCTAGCCTAAAAATTGAACAAAATAATAGACCCACTAAAAAAACAGATGCAAAACAATTAAAAATTTGTGCATTGAACAAAGAATATGTAGAAAATGTTGCAAATATACATTGGCAGATTTTTGTTTTCTTACCAATCAATGTTGGTGAGATGGTGAGGCTTATAAATGTTGAAGATCTGGTGTTCCCTCACCATTTCCTTCCTCTGCTTCATTTTTATCCACAGACCCACTTTTTTATTTGTGGAAGCTACTCTCATCATTGCATCAAACATGGCATCATCTTTTATATACCCATGAAGGATGCAAACGAAAATTGTAAACCTTTCTTCACGTGTATATATCTAGAAGCCATCGTTGCAAACAATAATTATGAGGAGAGAATGATGCTAAAAGTGCAAGAACAATGATAGAGGTTGAATCCCAAACATAGGCAAAAGTAGAATAAGTCATGCAGAAAGTTGAACTACCATCTACTTGTTGGAACAATTTTCTTCATGTTAAATAAAATGATGAGTGTTCAAGTGTGTTGCGAGAAGTGCAATAAGATTTTAGTGATTACAAGTGGAAAGAGAATTACTCCTTGTTCATAGGCCA